>CAEMYA010000154.1:293948-328953 GCA_903131615.1 Diplodus sargus | reverse complement strand
TCAAAGAGCTGGAACAGGAAATCTCTGAGCTGGAGAAGAGAAGCTCTGAGGTGGAGCAGATCTCACAGTCTGAAGACCACCTCCACCTCCTCCAGAGCTTCCCATCACTGAACGCTGCTCCACCCACCAAGGACTGGACAGGAGTCAGCGTCCGTCCACCTTCATATGAGGGGACTGTGGTGAGAGCTGTGAATCATCTGGAGGAGACGCTCAGTAAACAGATGAAGAAGGCCGAGCTGAAGAGGGTCCAGCAGTATGCAGTGGATGTGACACTCGATCCTGATACAGCACATCCTGACCTCATCCTGTCTGATGATGGAAAACAAGTTAAACATGGTGATGTAAAGAAGAATCTCCCAGACAACCCAGAGAGATTTGATCCTTGCGTTTATGTCATAGCAAAGCAGAGTTTCTCTTCAGGAAGATTTTATTATGAGGTTCAGGTTAAAGGGAAAACTCACTGGACTTTAGGAGTGGCCAGAGAGTCGATCAACAGGAAGGAAATAATCCCACTGTCTCCTCAGAATGGTTACTGGTTGACATGTTTGAGGAATAAAAATGAGTACAAAGCTGTTGCTCGCCCTGCAGTCAGTCTGTCTCTGAAGTGTCGGCCTGAGAAGGTGGGGGTGTTTGTGGATTATGAGGAGGGTCTGGTCTCCTTTTATGACGTTGATGCTGCAGCTCTTATCTACTCCTTTACTGGCTGCTGCTTCACTGAGAAACTCTACCCATTCTTCTGTCCATGTGTTAATGTTGGTGGTAAAAACTCTGCTCCTCTGATCATCTCTCCTGTCAATCACACTGAGTAGAACAAACATTTGATTTTGATGATGAGTTTCACATCATTTAATGTGGTACATGTATATTTTGTGATGTGTGATGTATGCATTGTTTTTTTTCAGATTGTGATCAAGGTTTTTTTTATCCTTTTATTGTAAATATTTTTTCTTTGATGTGCCACTTTGATATTTACTGAAACAACACACCAGTTTTACTGCATTGATTGTTATTATCTATTGTTTATCTGCCTTCAACATCATCATCGTCATCATCAGAAAACAATGTACTAATTATTAAGCATTTGGATGTTGAATTTACTCTTTATTGTAAATATAAGAAGAGCTGCATCCTGTCAAAAATCGTATAAAAAAGCAAGAAGTAATTTGATTTTGCTTTTCTTCATGAATAAAACAAAAGAAGTAAAACAACATTTTATTGTGCCTGATTCATTATTTAGTTAGTTATTGATATCAACAGCTGATGTTTCTAATGACAACCAAATCATGTGATTAAAAACACCATCAGCTGTTTCCAGACTGACTTGAGCTGACGAGCTTCAATCCTCCATCACACCTGAGACAGCTGGTAGTGTGAGATGATGTTGTGTTATTGAAGGTTTGAACAGCTGATATGAACTAAACCAGTGATCTGAGGACGCCCTCTAGTGGAGACAAGACAAAAACTCTTTGCTCAGTTTCTTGTCAAAAGGAGAATTTAGATTTTACAAAATCCTTTGTACGTTGTAACAAGATGTTCTTCATGTTTCTTGTCACATCTGTGCTAATTTTTACTAGAAACCAATCAATTCTGGTTGTAAGAAAAACTTTTTTAGTTATTACAACATTTCACTTTACCTCACCACAGTCATTGTTACATTAAACTAACATATCTCAATAACGTCTGCTCTTTCTCATTGTTGTTGATTTTGTGTGGACTCCAGAACAACTAACAACCATTTTGTGAAAGATGACGTGGATTCAAATAAACAAGAATTGTTGTACTTGTAATTACAATGATTAATTTCATTGGTCTAATAAAAATAACAACTGTAAAATATGTTTCTGAAGAAACAACTTCTAAACGAAAGCAAAGATAAAATAAAGAACAAGGTATCTTAGCTTCAATAACTACATTTTAATAGAAGACCATGTCTCTGTGTCCCTCTCTTATTAAATACTTGCCCAGGTTTTTATTACAACATTTTGCAATTAGCAAAATAACAGATATGACGACATCTGTGTTATATGAAATTTTTTTGTTTTTATTAAAAAAGGCTACAATTAATTATATACAGTGGATGTAAGTAAGTAACCACAGCCGTGCCAGTGAAGCTTTCTGTGTCTTGATCCAAGATAAATACTGAACAGAAAGTACATCAGTAATCAGGTCGAACCTGAAAGGCAACAAAACTTCGCTTGCAAAGTGAGAGAGGTGGAGCAGAGCTGGAAAAACACAACAGTTTCATTTCCACATTTATTAAATGAAAGTAAAGATTCATAGGAGAGAAAATCTCTCAGTATCCATAAAATACTTAAGTTCATTATCCTAAAATAAAAGTGTGACCCAAGTGAAGGGGCCCAGTGGTGCTGATGACAGAGAGGCACTGAACTGAATGCATACTGAAGCTCACCGTCACAGTCACGTCAGTTAGTGTATCTGGACTCACGTGTTGTTGTGCTGTCCGGAGGTGGGGGTGGAGGGTGGGAGATGTCCATTCTTTTCATTTACTTTAACATCTGCAGTCTGGTATGACGACAGCTGCAGCCGGGTCACTGACGATCACCGAAACACACAATGATGACACAGACACACACAAATGAAACAAAAGCAAACTACAGCTCTAATATATGAGAAACGCCCTGCAGCATGTCCACGTTCACATGTTGTATGTTTGTCAGTCTTGTGATGTGATTGCTTGAGGCCATGATGAAGTTTCTTGTTATAACAACCTGAAAATGTATCACAGTAATGTTGTGCACTGCGTCACATGGGGCACCATTATGTTGTGGACACTGAGTTCAGAGTCCATCTTGAAATCCACAATTATTGGATGTTGGACGAGGACATGTTTGTGTCTTGTTCTGTGAGGTCAGAATGCAGTGTCCTAAGCTTAGGTTTACTACAGTTAAATCACACAAAAACGAAAATACAACGAATGAGCTAGTCGAAGTGTATTTACAAAGTTGGACAGTGGTGTCTGTGTTGAATCAGGATTCAGTCTCAATAGCATGGTTTTTGGCTATTACTAAATTCAGAATAATTTAGTTTGCTGCTGTTGCTAACAAATCTTGCTTGAACTGTGGCTCAGGGCTGTAATGCTCTGAGTAGCTGGATGCTGAAAGGATCTGAGATGTTGTCACTATCTAAGGAATTATGACTGTGCACTGAACCGTGGTCAGATAAGTTGTGGTCATCATCTGAGCAGTATAATGGGTGGTCATAATTCTGGGCCAAGGATTCTGCATATGGCCTTCTATAATTCCTTTTGTTTGCATGCCTATCACGACGTAGTTGGTGGACATGGCAGTTACACTTGTTGTCCATATGCATCATTTTGTCAACCCCCTTTGGTCTGTTGGGAGGGTGCTGTTTTGAGGCAGCAGATTTCTGAGATGACGCTGCTGTGTCTGAGCAGGCAGGCTCAGGTGTCTTATCAATGGATTTGGAAGTGACAACAGTTTCCCAAGAACCTGTGTTATCTTCCTTATCTCATTCAGTGGGAGGTTTTCTTGACGCGTCCTAATTGCAATGTAAGTGCCTACACATGGTGAAGGTTATTCACAAACAGAGACTTGAAGGTAGGGTTATCTTCTAAGCCTGGTGCATTATTTCCCCGAAAGTAAGCATGCCTCAAATTAATGTAATAATCTCTGGGATGCTCACAACGGGAATGTTTAACTTGGATGGTTGCAAACACTGCTGTGACTTTATCAGCAGTAGAGGGGAATTCGGCTTTTAATGCCTGACAAAGCTCTCTGTAGTCATCTCTGACACTGGAAGGTTGTGTTTGTATGAATTTGCATACAGCTTTAGAGCTGGTCTTCCACACAAGTTTAACTTTCCCCCTCTGGGTTGCACGAGGCAGGTCAATTAGACTATGGTCAAGTAAATTAAGGTAATCCTAGGCATGGTGATCACAGTTGTCTGGCTCAAAATGTTCAATGTCCCGAGCTATAAACTCAAGCTCTTCACGGCGGAGGCACTCAAAGCTAGCGTTTCTATGGACATTGACATCCCATGCTGCAGTTCTGTCTAGCTTAGAAGCAGTGGCAGGACAGGTGATATCACTCCCATGGAGGAGTAGAGAGGAGGCAGGGCACTCCTGGACTGATATGTTCCCCCTTCCAGAGGGATGGGGACTGGTGAAGGTGTCATGCATCAGAGACTGGGAGCAGTGGGTAGAATATCTTCTGGGGGATAAACTACCTGTGACCTCACTGTCTATTTCAGGAAGATGGAAATCAGCAGGTCTAGATATAACCTGCTAATGAATTCAGTCCAGCCAGGTTTTACACTCTGTGCCAGGGAAGAAATAAATCTCTCTACACAGGGGCTCTACATTGTTAAACAAGTTGTCTAAACAACAATCAGTGTGGTTGGCTATTGTGTTGCTTTGGCAGACACTCTGTAGTGTAGATAGGGGGGAGTACAATAACCTAACCAAATTGTGTTATTGGCTACAAGATAGGGGGTAGCTTCCTGTGGATGAGGGGTGGCTATGGCACAATCTAGTTGCTCTGGATAGCAAATGGCTCAAAGTGGCAGTTAATAGCCTAAAAGATTTTGGTTTTTAACTTCCATGAGCACTGAGACAGCCCTCTCAGCCCTTGTGAAAATCACAAATGACCTTTTGATGGCATCTGACTCTGGCTTACTCTCCATCCTGGTTCTCCTTGACCTCAGCACAGCCTTCAATACTGTCTCACATGACATCCTCCTGGACAGGCTGGCCTCCATTGGAATCATTGACATCCCTCTGGCTTGGCTGAAATCCCATCTCACTGGTCGCAGACAATTTGTCCAACTCAAGAACCTAAGATCTTCCTCTTCTTCAGTCTCCAGCGGTGTTCCCCAGGGCTCTGTCCTTGGCCCCCTCCTGTTCACTATTTACCTTCTGCCCCTTGGACAAATTCTCAGGAAATTCCATATTCAATTCCACTGCTATGCTGACGATACACAGCTTTATATCTCCACCAAGCCTACTTCCACTCTACCACCCACAGCTCTATCCAACCGCCTACTGGAGATTAAATCATGGTTCTCACTCAACTTCCTTAAACTGAACAGTGACAAAACCGAGGTCCTCGTTGTTGGCACCAGATCCACCCTGGCAAAGCACAACCCCTTCTCCATGTCCATAGACAATTCCACTGTCTCACCATCACCCCAGGTAAGGAGCCTGGGTGTCATCCTGGACGGCACCTTAACCTTTGAAGCCCACATCAATAATGTTACCCGGTCTGCATACTTCCATCTACGCAACATCAACCACCTCCGTCTGTCACTCACACCAGCCAGTACTGCTATTCTCGTAAACACCCAGGTTAAATCTCGTCTGGACTACTGCAATTCTCTCCTCCATGGTCTTCCTCGGAAATCACTCCATAAACTCCAACTGGTCCAGAACGCAGCTGCGCGTATCATCACCAGAACTCCCTTTGCTGAACACATCACCCCAGCCCTGCAGCAACTCCATTGGCTCCCTATCAAATCCTGCATCGGTTTCAAGATTCTACTCCTCACTTTCAAGATCCTTCATAACCTGGCGCAATCAAATCTCGCTGAACTGATCCATACCCACACACCCTCCCGCACCCTCCCATCCTCTTCTACCATCCCGCTCTTTACCCCATCTGCCAACCTAATCACCGTGGGGTCAAGAGCTTTCAGCCGATCTGCCCCCAGCCTCTGAAACTCTCTCCCACTAGACATTTGCACTTCTGACACTGTCTCCACTTTTAAATATCGCCTGAAAACACACTTATTCCGCGTGGCTTACTCTGTATCAGCCCAATCATATAGTCACACTCCTGCCTATTCTCCATTCCACTCTATGGCACTATTCTCACCCTGGAAGCTCAGCCCTGCCTAACCCGGCTTGGTTGACTTCCTGTTTGGTGAGGACTGCAGAGTCTGAACTCTGCCCGAGACGGCACCATGTAATTGCATCCTCGTACTTATCTATTTATTTGCACAAAATTGTCCTCTACTTGTGCTGTCTTTTGTTGTACTGTTGTTGTTATGTGCGGTGTCCTTGAGTGCTTTGAAAGTGCTTCAAATAAAATGCAGTATTATTATTATTATTATTATTATTATTATTAATTAAATGGGTTATACATTTGACTGATAAATCAATTCTCATCACACTGCAATTGTTTGTAAGTACAAATCAATGGTTTACCCCTGTAGTATACTGGTGGGGATAAATGTAAAGACTTTTAGCTAAAGGGTTCATGATGTGAATCTCAAATTTTAGCACTGTTCAAATTGTGCTGTAATCAATACTGCACATTTATGAATGATGCCAACAGTACACAACCTCACACTGGGCAGCCTTATATTGGGCCTTGCATTACACAAGGCATAATTAAGTAATGTTGATGCAACAATAAAAGGGAGTGTTAGTTTAAATTTGGCTATTTATTATAATCAGGTATAATTATTAATTATGATAAATAATATGATCTACATCATATTATGATTTACATTAGATCACCTCAGCGCACCACCCTTGAAGAAGGGAAAAGATTTACTAAATCGGTCTCGTAAAAAGGTACTAAATTGTTTATAACTCTAACGTTGAATTAGCCGTCTAGGAAAGCAAACCAATAACTTGACCTGAGGTCATAATAATACCAAAACAGTGAAGAAACACATAAATTGAACACATGTGCATTACATCAACCAAAATTTTAAGTCCTGTGCTTAGCTGTGCTATGCTATGCTATCTAAGCCCAGTTCAACGTTACCAGTCTTTGAAGAGAAGGGAGAGGTCCGTCACCCTGACCAACTGTAGCTCAAAGCTCAATTGTGCACCTCGGTGTGAAAAATGATGAATTCTGGGACACTGAGTTCAGCTCACAGTCCATTTTGAAATTCACAACGAATGACTTTTACTGTGGGTCCCAACCACTACAACCTGACAAAACGTGAATGAAAGAGCAAAAACTCATTTGATTTTGTTTTTCTTCATGAATAAAACAGAAAAAGCACCAAAAAAAAAGAAGAAAAACATAATTTCTTGTGTCTGATTGATAAATTAGTTTGTTACAATTTGATTTTGAGGCCCCCCCCCATTACAAAATTACTGTATCATGAAATGCCATTTAGGTTTACAACCTTTATTAGTAGGAACAAATCAAATTAACAGCCTCTTTCAACAATGGAAGTGAAGTCTGACACAACCTTAAAAGGCCCTCGGCACACAAATTCAACCCAATCGACGTCTGATAAGTGTGCTGGAGTAGTGGAGTAGTGCACTTGGAGTAGTGATAGCATCTGTAGCTAAAGAGATGTTGCTTGATGGCCCTGGTGACATACTGGGCACTGGCTCCATGTCACGCTTAGTAACAAACTGCAGCATTGACCCTGTTATGACAAGAAATCCATCATACAAGCAGATTATTAAGATTTGTTTTGGTCTTAATGGTAAATTACACAATTAATGGAAATACCAGCTTCACAAAGATTAAAATGCAATTAATGCAAATACGACTACAATTAATAATAATATTCATCATTATTTGATTTGATGATATTTCAATATTTCAATATTTTTATATACTTATTTTACATTTTGTACTTCATTATTCCTACACTGCTGTTTGCTGCTGCAACGCTTTAGATTTCTCCATTGTGGGTCAAATAAAGGATTGTCTTAATCTATCTTATCTTATCCAATCTTATTAATTAAATTCACCAAGAGATGGCAACATTTTACCTCCATAAAAATAGCCCAAAACTTCTAATGATAGCATAGATTATATAAACCCGAGCCAACATGCGACCACCAACTGGTCAATTAACCACTCCTTTTTCAACAGAGGTGAATGTATGAAGTTAACAAGACATTCAATAATTGATCATTAGGGCCGCTGGAAAATGTAATCTCCAGTCCACATCTAATGGTGCTCTCTTCTGTCTCATGATTAGCAGCTGGGGTGTTTATGCCTCAAAGTTTTTAGTTTTTATTTCAACAACATACCCACCTTCAAGTGAAGCACGAGCCTCCTCTTGTTTTGACTTTTTCTTTCTTTTGCTTGCTCCCAATTCATATTGCCATTTGAAGGCCATTTCTCCACCTGCATCCAACTGCCAGATGCAGTGCCATTGGTCAGATGCAGCCCGCTGTCAGTCATTGCGGCAAAGCGTGCGGTGTCAGATTACTCTCTTTCTCTCTCCTGCCTCAGGCTGAAATCTTAAAAATCTCCACCTATTAAGGGGCGTCATATCTTCTATGCTGTTGTCTGATGACATGACCCCCAAAAAGCTGATGATGTAAACTTTCCAATCCACAGTGACAGCATGGTGCATTTATTGTTCTCAATAGTATTAAAAAGTATTCTGATCTAAGGTCAGCTGAAACAGAAAAATTAGAGTGACTCATTTTCCATCGTGACACACATCACTGGATATACAGTGCGCTTTTAAATTGAATCAGTAGCGGCAACAGCAAATGTCTCAATAACCTAAAAAGATTTTGGTTAGTCAAATGGGTTAAATTTGGGTTAAATCAATTCTCATCACTGTGTTTGTAAGTAGAAATCAACGTCTACTCCTGTAGTAGACGAGTGGAGTTAAATGTTCAGACTTTTGACTGAACGGTTCAAGATGTGAATCTGAAATTTTAGCACTGGCCAAATGATGTTTAATATTGCACACTTTTGAATGATTGCCAATCGCCTCGCATGGGGCACCGCATGTAGTGTTTAATAGGGACTGTTGGGTTAAATTTGGCTATCAATAATAATTAATGATTACCAGGGATAAATCCTAATTATAATTAATACGATCCATTTTACATTAGATCATTTTGGGGCACCACCCTTGATGGGACAGATAGCCAATTCACCACATCAGTCTCATAGAAAGTTACTAAACTGTCTGTTTAGTAACAGACTCATTCTTTTTGTGTGGCGTCTCATAAGAAGAAACTTGATCATTTCCAAGCTCAGGTGGAAGTCGGTAGGGAGAGATGCTTATGTTGATTCTTCAGAGAATTATCACACTCCTACACCTTCTGCATCCATTAAGAAGGAAATCGAGAACACTTTGGTTTCCCACCATGTCTGAAATTTTATGCACTCACTTGCTATCTTGATTTTCTTTGGGTTGGTTCTTTTGGTGGCTTCAAAATCTGAAGTTCTAAATAGAACATTTTCATCAACTTCCAAAGATTCCCATCACTGAATGCTGCTCCGACCACCAAGGACTGGAAAGGAGTCAGTGTCCATCCACCTTCATATGAGGGGACTGTGGTGAGAGCTGTGAATCAACTGGAGGAGACACTCAGTAAACAGATGAAGAAGGTTGAGCTGAAGAGGGTCCAGCAGTATGCAGTGGATGTGACACTCGATCCTGATACAGCATAACCCAAAACTCATCCTGTCTAATGATGGAAAACAAGTTGAACATAGTGATGTTAAGAAGAATCTCCCAGGCAACCCAGAGAGATTTGATAAATGTGCTTGTGTCTTATCAAAGCAGAGTTTCTCTTCAAGAAGATTTTATTATGAGGTAATTGTTAAAGAAAAGATTGAGTGGAATTTAGGAGTGGCCAGAGAGTCGATCAACAGGAAGGGAGAAATCACACCGTCTCCTCAGGATGGTTACTGGACGATATGGTTGAGAAATGAAAATGAGTACAAAGCTTGTACCGACCATTCAGTCCGTCTCTCTCTTCAGTGGCGTTCTGGATGAGCTTGTGTTTTCTTGTGGCTTGCTTGAAAAAAAAACAGCCAGTGGCAGTGCTGATGTAGAGGATTGTGAGCTGTTGCTTTGCAAATAAATACAACGACACTTTGGCTGTCACAGCTGCAGTGTCTCTGAGCTCATTAGATAGAGCAGACAGGCCTAGACTGTCCATTCTATCTCATTATACCATGGTCTGGGGGAAGACTCGATTCTGATTGGCTGCAGGGTGTCCATTAATCCCTGACATATGGACACCTACTAAGTAGTTCCAGTCAAATTGTCTGTTCACTGTTCTAAATTAATGCGTTAGCTGGTGTATCAAATCTGAATGTTATTTCCAACACTGAGTGCAGTCCGTCAGTCCTTCAGTGCCTTATCCTCTGAACATCACAGGATGGCAACTGTAACACACAAGCTGCAGAAAATACACCTCCCCTCTAAACTTACTGATACGCGAGTAATCTTACATCCCGTTCGCTGTTCAACTCTCTACTTCAGGCTGCGGCCACAGTAACGTTACACACGGCCGGTCATTTGTTCGTGAAAATCTTGAAACTGATTTGGAGACAATGACCTGACTAGTCTTGTTGTTAAACATACAGTCCAATTATATTTACTGTTTGTCATCCGTACGCAAAATTATTGACTTTGAATCTTGCTGGCATAGTGTTAGCTTTCTGGCTCATCGCTGAGCGGACTAGAATATTTCACGTTGCCAAGTCGTATCTAAGGTCCATCCTATTTACTGGAAGAGTGAACTATGTTTCCGTTGCATAAGAACCTTACGGGAGAGTAATGATTGTTCCAGGTATTAGTCAAACCCTCAGGTGTTACCAGGGAAACTAGATTATGGCTCATGAAAAACGTAATATTTTGATTGTAAAACGCACGGAAATAGAAAATAATGGTCTTAATTGCTTTTTCTTTGACAAGTGACCATGGTATAAGCAGGATAATGCCCTTCGAGGTGTCCATTATCAGGAATTAATGGTCTTCGCGGAGGTAACCGTCCTCCACTGCCCGTCAGACGGTTCTTCGGCGTCTTCCATTAATTCCTTATTATGGACACCTCGTCGGGCATTATCCCTTAGTGATACCAGAGACACTCGAAGCGAAGAGTCACTCCAAAATAAGCAGCAGAAGATCAGGTGATAGATGGAAGAGTTCGGTGTGTTTGATCCATTCGCCATGACCCTTAGTTAATTGGCTGATGTAAACTTCAACCTCTGAGAAAAGGAGAAGAAACAAAAAAGTAAACCTTAACCCAAAGCTCTGTCAAGGTGTTTTAAAATGAGTCACTAAAACTATCAGAGCCTCATTGAGAGGAGGAGCAACAAGAAGATAAACTGCATCATCACATTTCCTGAAATGAAACTGAAAGTTTGTCTGAGTCACAGCAGAGCTGCAGTCCAGACGAGTCTCTCTGTTTCTCTCTGAGGAAAGTTCCACTGAATAAACTCATCAGATTTTCTTAACAGCAGAATCTCTGCAGACACTGGTGAGTACACTGAGCTACACAGATACAATGACATGACTACATATTTGGTTACAAATTAGTAAAAACAGAATCTGACATGTTTACATCTGTTTACTAAGAGCTACAAAACAACTAGCTTTAGCTACAGTTAATTTACCACCTTGCTCTGGTCAGTTTCAAGTATTAACACAAATCCTGAGCTCTTGTCAGACAGAACGGTGGTCGTGGGGGTTGGAGAGAGAAACAGTTTCAATTTCCTGCAGCTTCCATCTTTCCTTCTTCACATTGAATGTGTCTGATTCTCTGCTTTCTGCATCGTCATCCTCTCCCTCTCTCTGTACCTCCTCCTCCTCTTTCTCTTCCTCCAAGCTGACTCTCTGACACTAAAGCTGTTTAGACACAGAAGGTTTTTCTCCTGCTCTGCTCGCTCAGATGCTTCAATTAAACTAATAATGATGAAAGAATTTACAAAAAAGTGTTCAATAATATCTTTGGCCTACCTTAAGCATTAGCTTAATAATAACATTATAAGCAGCATGTTATTTATATTATTTAGCATGTGATGTTAAAGTAATAGAGGGGTTTAAAATTATACCATTATGATTTTACACATTTTAAAGCGTAAGTTCACCCAAAAATGAATATTCAGTCATTACCTACTCACTCTCATGCTGATGGAAAGTTTCTTAGTCAACAAAACATTTCTGGAGCTTCACAGCAAAACAGTGTTGCAGCATTCTCCTGGCAAACTGAAGTAGCTGGAGACTTGTTTTAAAATGTATGAAAGAAATTGCAAAACTAAAAAAGAACATAAACTGTCTCCATACTATGGAAGCCCTGAGGGCCAAGTGAAAATCTTTTTTTTTTCTTGTGATCTATTTTCTGAGTCTGATCTACATAGTTTTCTCTCCTGTGTTACGACTTGACAATTGGTGCAATAAAGGTTTTAACAGGATCATCTTTCTATGGAAACATGTGAAAACGTGTTTTTTCTCCTGAAAACTAATTTTCCTCAGATCAAGTCTATAACGACTGAAAGGATAAAGCAGGGTTCCCACAACGCAGCTCCCTAGTTGTATGCTCCCCCTGCTGAAGCCCCCTGGTCACTTCTACTGTTGGTGTAATGAAGGTGTTGGTGAATTTCTGTTCATCTGAAGAACCCAGAAGAGAAAGAGATTCAGGAGATGATGCCTGACGCTGAAGTGTTTAATGAAGCTCGATCGAGGAGAAAATAGCTCAACAGGACATGTGGTAACACAATGCAGCACCTTCTGGTCTCTGACTATTGAACCCACTACAGAATACTCTGTGGAAACGGACTCACCCGAGTCCAGTGTGTTTGTCGTATGAGACACAGAAAAGGTTAAGATGCTGGAGGAACAGAATGTGACCTTAGTCGTCTGTGAGGCGGCTGCACAGAGTAGATGCTGCCCCCAAACAATCTTCCTCTGTGACCCAGAGCGTGACCTCAGGGTAACTCTGCCTTCTGGATGAGCAGAGTCTAAACACAAAGCTATGACTATGAACCTATAAGACTAGAATATATTCCTTTACAAACTGCACTTGAAACAATAAACATAAGAAAACACAACAGTGCTGGACTCTTTCTGCTGCAGCTGACAGTAACCATTATAACCATAAACTCTGATGTAACATGAACAGGCTCAGATATCAGAATGAGGCCGTTACATGTTACTGCTTCATCACTTGCTGATAATACACAATATTCTATCTGTGACACTGACGGCTGATTAGCATCAATTATAACACATTCCTCACCAAAACAAAGACATGACAGTGATGTTACATAACCTGCTGACACACAATAGATGCATGTTGTGTTTAGTGTGCACCGAGAAATTAAAACTGCTTCTAGTCCTGTGTAGGAAAGGAACGGTATATATCATATATCATATATGGGCCTCACATGGACGGCACCATAATATACAATATAGGAGACAATACCTTGATAATAAGAACACTTTGGACGGGGCACCACCTTCGTGTTGATTTGATCTGGATAACCCGAAGGACGTTATCCAGACCCAACCGTATAAGTTTGGCTCGAACAGTTGGCATCAATTTAATCAGTCTGTTAACTTTCAAATTTATATATGATCTCCTATTCTGAAGCAGTGAATTCTTTGCACGTATCCATCGGTTCTCCACATTAAAATTAAGTTTCAGACAAAGACAAACAATTTTATATGTTTATTGACTAAATAATTAAGGGTAACATAAATAAACTGACAATTTTAAGCAAACAACAGAAAACAGAAAATGTAAAGATTGTAATTAGGAGAGTAATAAAGTTATGTGACCGTTGGCAGATGGTAAAGTTAAAGGGTTGGGTTTTCCTATATTAAATATTAAGGGAGTAATTTTTAATGCTAACGAGACCCTAATCTCAATTCTCTTAATTTCATAAGATAGAAGTCAGAATTTAGGCAGAAGAGATAACCTAAACAGAAGTCAGAACTCTAGACACCACTCATTCTCACTTGTGTGGATCCTGCTGTATGAAGATGTTCAGCCTGTTTTGTCTGGGAGTCAGGAGGTCCTGAAGCTTGGTCTCTTTGAGGGTTCTGTGTTGGACAACGGCACAGCGCGTCGGTCCAATAACCAGAGGGAAGGCCGGCACTCTGTTGAGGGACTCTCAGTCCTGAAGGCCCAGCGGGGGTTCCGCCATGGGAGCGCTGGGGGCAGAGTCGGTCTCGGCTGGGAGCACACAAAGTCTCTTTTGTTGGAGACTCCTTGCCAGGCTTCTGAGGCAGACGATGACTGCAACGTTCTTCATCAGACGATTAGTCTTGAAAAAGACTTTTTCTTTGTTGTTTCAAGTGGTAGTTCTTAAGTTCTGGTTCTAAATCTAATTCAACTTCTTCTGGATCAGGCGGTGATACTTAACGGTATATTAAAATCAAAAATCAAAAAGATTTCGTTCTATTAAAAATTTAGATGAAAGTAAAGCACTCAAAGTAGTGGTTCAATTCCCTTTTCTTAGAGCTTGTTGCAAAAATAAAAGTAAAAATTACTTTAAAAATTAAAAGAAAAGAAAAGAAGAGAGAAGAGAAGATAGAAGAGAAGCAGGGAGAGAAGAAGGAGTGAGGATGAGAGCGAGGATCAGAAGTGCAGAAGTGAAGGACAGAAGTGAATGAAGAGAGAAGTGAGTGAGCAGAGCCTGTGTCTGTTTTATTGCCTGCTACAGGCAGAAGAAATAGGGATGGGGGCTGGTTGACACTCACTTCTTCTGTGTCCTGAGTTTAGGCTCACAGAAGTTTAATCTAACTAAACTATTGTTTTAAGGTTTCAAAATCATGTTTAACCTTCCCAAAAACTTCACCATCTTAAAAGTCCAATTTTTGTTTTCGTGAAAAGATGCAACACGGGTATAATCACTTATCATTCAAAAAGAATTAAAACATGAATTAGGCATAAAACAAAGTATACAACATAAAACAATAAAGTATACAATACACCGTAGGGCCAAGGACTTATACATATCCCTTGTAGTTCTATCTCAACAAAACATATCAGTTATTTAACAGGTAAATAACACAAGTATTACACAAAGAAGAATAAGGATCTGTAAGTCACCAAGGGGAGGGGCTAGTTTCTCCCAGACCTCATTCATTAAGTAATAAACTTCATCTGGGCTTACCAATAACATGGTAAAGATCTATTGTATGACCTTCTTAGGCTACTTGGGAATCTGCAAACATTAAGAAGCTGAAATTGTAGTTCAATAGTTATTCAGAACGTATTGGGATTTGGATAAGTAGAGAGACAGAGTGAGATGCTGGAATGTCACAGACAGGGTCGTAAAACAGTTTGGCCCCTGGGGGGGGGACTGGGTCATCTTTACCACGACCAACATCTACCCCCACGTCCTGTCATCTGATGTGGAGAGAGCGGACTCTATTGTCCTCAGTCATTATAACTTAATAAAATAAGTTTTCTCGTGATATGCTTATAGCAAGAAAGCAACACATCGTCCCATTCTGTAGAAGAAGAAGAAGACTTGTCCTTGACCTGTTTGTCCTGAGGAAAAAGTAGATTCATCTTCTTTGGAGGGGGGGGAAAGTGGATGCGAATAGTCAGTCAAACAGATAGGCTTTGTTTAGGTTAATCTTGTCTTTTAGTTGAGAGGTGAGAGGTCAGAGGACGGGTATAAGAAGTGGAGACTCGTGATGGAGACATAAGGGCATGTGATCCTACACCTGTTAAGAACACAAGGTAGCGTCGCACTTCAGCCTCTAGTGGTATTACAAAAAATAAATTTTTTTTTCTCCTGCCAAACATGTTTTGGTTTTTAAACATTAGAAGAAAAAAACATTTCTCCTGGGAAAACTTGGTTTTTCACTTGGTTTTACAAATTTCCCCCTCTTAAAAGAATTCACATTTTTACAAATGAAGGAATTTTTAAAGATTTTCCTGACAAACCTTTTTTCACCAGTTGTCAAGTCAGAAACACAGGAGAGAAAACTATGTAGATCAGACTTAAAAACTAGATCACCAGAAAAAAATAACAAAAACTCACTCGCTCCTCAGAAAACAGTGTAATTAACATCTTTTCTGATGAATTTGGGATCTTTCTTTTATGTTTTCCTCCTTATTGTTTTTACATTTTAAAACAAGTCTCCAGCTGCTTCAGTTGTTAAAGAGAATGCTGCAACACTGTTTTGTTGTGAAGCTCCAGAAATGATTTCTGCAAACTTCACCTGACTTTCTATCAGTATGGAGGTGAGGAGATTTTATTTTTGGGTAAACTTTCCTTCACTCGCAGCATCATCAAGGACCTGACAGCTACATGAGCTGTCTATACTAACCCGACATACATGTAGATTCTGACTGCAAATGTATTGATGAACAAAGACCAGAATTGTTCACTGTTTCACTACGGTTAGTTTAGTTCAAATAAATATTCAAATTAAATGTTAATATAGTTGTTGCTGTGAAAACAGCGACTGATTAAATGAAGCTGTTTTTCTTTTCTTGTCATCCTTGTCATCCCCAGACTGTCAACATGTCTGCTGCCAGCTGTCTGCTGACTGAAGATCAGTTTCTGTGTTCCATCTGTCTGGATGTGTTCACTGATCCAGTCGCCATACCATGTGGACACAACTTCTGTAAAACCTGCATCACTCAACACTGGGATAAAAATGAGTGTCAGTGTCCCAACTGTAAAAAGACTTTCAACACCAGACCTGAACTGCAGGTCAACACGTTCATCTCTGAGATGGCTGCTCATTTCAGACAGTCTGCTCAACAGAAAGCCAGCAGCAGCAGCTCAGAGCAACAAGTTTCCAAACCAGGAGAAGTTCCCTGTGATGTCTGCACTGGAACCAAACTGAAGGCCCTGAAGTCCTGCCTGGTGTGTCTGGCCTCCTACTGTGAGACTCACCTGGAGCCTCATCTGACAAAATCAGGCCTGAAAAGACATCAGCTGATCGACCCTGTGGAGAACCTGGAAGACAGGATGTGTACGAAGCACGATAAACTGCTGGAGCTGTTCTGTAAGACTGACCAGATGTGTGTCTGCATGCTCTGCACTGTTTTAGACCACAAGACACATGATGTTGTTCCTCTGAAAGAAGAATATGAAGGAAAGAAGGTCGAGCTGGGGAAGACAGACGCTGAAATTCAGCAGATGATCCAGAAGAGACGACTGAAGATTGAGGAGATGAAGCGCTCAGTGGAGCTCAGTAAGAAAGATGCAGACAGAGAGATAGCAGCTGGTGTTCAGGTCTTCAATGCTCTGAAGGAGTCTGTTGAGAGAAGCGAGGTCGAGCTCATCGACACCATCAAAGAGAAGCAGAGAGAGACAGAGAAACAGGCTGAAGGCTTCATCAAAGAGCTGGAACAGGAAATCTCTGAGCTGGAGAAGAGAAGCTCTGAGGTGGAGCAGCTCTCACAGTCTGAAGACCACCTCCACCTCGTCAAGAGCTTCCCATCAGTGATCACCAGGATAAAAATCTCTGAGGTGAGGAAGAGAGGTCTTTTTCATATTACGAAGCACCACTTTTTCCAAATCTTTTCATCTCCGAACGCTGCTCCATTTACCAGGGACTGGACATTAATCCGTGTCCGTCCACCTTCATATGAGGAGACTGTGGTGATAGCTGTGAATCAGCTGGAGGAGACGCTCAGTAAACAGATGAAGACGCTGCCTGAGCTGAAGAGGTTCCAGCAGTATGCAGTGGATGTGATACTCGATCCTGATACAGCACAACCCAACCTCATCCTGTCTGATGATGGAAAACAAGTATATGATAGTGATGTTAAGAAGAAACTCCCAGACAACCCAGAGAGATTTGACACTTGTGCTAATGTCTTAGCAAAGCAGAGTTTCTCTTCAGGAAGATTTTATTATGAGGTTCAAGTTAAAGAGAAGACTGAGTGGGATTTAGGAGTGGCCAGAGAGTCGATCAACAGGAAGGGAAACATCAAACTGACTCCTCAAAATGGTTACTGGACGATATGGTTGAGGAATAAAAACGAGTACTATGCTCCTGCTGGCCCTTCAGTCGTCTTCGCTCTGAAGTGTCGGCCTGAGAAGGTGGGGGTGTTTGTGGATTATGAGAAGGGTCTGGTCTCCTTCTATGACGTTGGTGCTGCAGCTCTTATCTACTCCTTTACTGGCTGCTGCTTCACTCAGAAACTCTACCCATTCTTCAGTCCAAGTCCTAATGATGGTGGTAAAAACTCTGCTCCTCTGATCATCTCTGCTGTCAATCACACTGAGTAGAACAAACATCTGATTTTCTACAGAAAGATTCACATTATTTAATGTATATGTACATTTATTGGTGATGTGTGATGTATACATTGTGTCACATTGATATTTACAATTCACTAGTTTTACCACAGTGATTGATATTATTTAATGTAGTCTCATTTATTCTCATAACTGCATCACCTGCCTTCAACATCATCATCATAAAACAATGTAGTAATAATGAAGCATTTGCATGTTGAATTTAAACTTTATTGTCTGTTCATTGTAAATATAAGAAAAGCTGCATCTTGAAAAAACATGAATGAATCAGCAAAAATCTGATAATCTCTCCTGTCAATCACACTGAGTAGAACATTTGATTTTCTACTGAAAGATTCACATCATTAACATTATAAATGATTTTTTTCTGATGTTTGTTTGTTTCAGATTGTGATCAATGTGTTTTTATCCTTCATACTATAAATGTTTTCTTTGATGTGTCACTTTGATATTTACTACACTAATACATCTGCATGTATTCATATTATTTAATGTAGTCTCATTTATTCTAACTGCATCACCTGCTTTCAACACTGTTAAATCATCAGAAAACAATGTACTGAGATATATGAAACATTTGTGTGTTGAGTTTAACCTTTATTGTCTGATCGTTGTAAATATAAGAAGGAATGAATAAAATAGTTAAAGCAAAAAAACATTTTATTGTGTCTGATTCACTATTTAATTTGTTATTGATATCAACAGCTGATGTTTCTAATGTCGACCAAATCATGTGATTAAAAACACCATCAGCTGTTCTCAGACTGACTTGAGCTGACGAGCTCCGATCCTCCATCACACCTGAGACAGCTGGTAGTGTGAGATGATGTTGTGTTATTGGAGGTTTAAACAGCTGATATGAACTAAACCAGTGAAGTCTGACTTTAGCTCCATCCTGAGTGCAAAAATAATAAAGTTCACTGTCATGGGTGTGTTTTTGAATGTTGGGCTGCAACTAAAGATAATTTCATTGTTAATTATTCTTTGGATTCATCAATCTACTGTTTGATCTATAAAATGTCAGAAAATAGTGTTCCCCAAAGTGCAAGTTGACCTCCTGAAATGTCTTGTTTTGCCCACAACCCAAATATATTTGTTTAAACTGTCAGAGAGAGGTAAATAAAAGAGCAAATATTAAAATTCAAAAAGCTGCAATAAGATTTGTTTTGCTTTTATCTTTAAGACTCTTAATGATTATCAAAGAGGGTGTAGAAGTTGTAGAAGTTATGGTTTAATCACTGTAACTTCATTGTAGTGGCTGAACAAGAAAATAATATTCAAGTAAATCCACAAAAACAAAGAACAAGCAGGCTACTGTTGAGCTTAGACTTTATAAGTGGGTGTAAACTTTTAGTGACAACTATAAATAGTCAATATAATCTTCTTCTTTTTTTAACAAATTAACTTAAACTTATTTTTCTGCAGTTAAACAAACTACATTTCTTCTTACTGTAGCTGAGTTAAAGTCCAAACCTACAAACAGGCTCCATGCTTCCAGCTCTAACTGACGTCATATAAAGGCGACGTCCGTTTGGCATGCACTGGTACTGCGCGTGCGCAATGTCAGGAGTCCTTGGCTGGTCGGCCTGCTGTAGGTTACTGAGCTTGTGAGGGGACACAGACAAAATGCAGAGCTGGACTCAGTTATATCGCTCTCTGGCCACGGTAAGAGCGGATTTTATTAACCTGATAACCACAATGTGTTGCCCGGAACTGTCTTAAGTGGTCTCACCCGCTGTTGGTTCCGTGGTTACTGGTATTTTCCGGCAGGAGGCCCGGGCCCGGCTAGCGGGTCAGCTAACAGCTCTGGTCCGGGGAAAGCGTATGAAGAGAGCAGACTCCGCCAGACTCCACTGGAAAAACCGTCAATTTAGATTTATTGAGCGTATTCGCGACAAATATCTCGTTTAATGTGTATATGATATGTCGTCAGAGTGTATACGAGCCCCCTTTTTAATTCGGCCTCAGAAAAAATAACATTGACGCTTGTAGTTTGACAAAAAAGACTTTATTCGTTGAACGTTTCACAATGTTTTCAGGGAATACATCATGGAAACACGTAATGTGAGCTGGTTACATATCAGAGGCGTTTTGGAATAACCTTACATGATATCTCCATGCCAAGGTTAAAGGGGTTTAATAACACTCGACCTAAAATATGTCAGTTAAGTGACGTTACATTTGACAGCTCTCTATCTTAAAGCTGTGCTAGCATGCTAAGTCAGTTAGCAGTGGTTACCTAACTCTTACCGGTGTAGTTAGCTTATGTCAGAGGCAGATCGACTTACCATTTTATGTCTCATAGATAACATAGTATTCCTAATTAGTCGTATGTAATGAAGAAGTTGTGTTCTAACCTCATTACTGTCTCTGGGTCGCGTAATTTGTCAGCTGCCGGTTTGAAAACATGCAGCTTGTTTTGCTGGAAAAGCTAAAGAGGCTCCGGTTTACTGATGGATGTGTCCTGATGACAGCTAACAGCTACACTGCGCAGAGTGTCACATGATTGTTTGTTTATTCTGTGACACATTTGAATTATTATGTTTTGTGAATGTTTTTGGCCCCCCATAAATAATGTGACGCATTTAATTGGACTGTTATTGCACATGCGTACATGCACCCACATCCCTGACTAACTTTGAGAGCTGTACTTTATTTACAATCCTTAACATCTTGGCCCAGTGCCCTTGAGCAAGACATTGAACCCCCAACCTGCTGTATGGGCTGTGACATCCTTTTAAAGAAATGTATTTGCTTCAAATCTAAGAAAAGCAACGTGAAAAATACTAATTTAAGTCTCCACTTTCCTGACTGTGGCTCCATCCTGACTGCAACAGTGTTTTAAGTTACTGTGGTTTTTATGCAGCAATAACAATACATAACAATTATTTTCATTGTCGATTAATCTGTTGATTATTTTCTTGATTAACAGATTTGTTATGTGAATTACAGAATGTCAGAAAATGGTGTTTCCCTCAGCTCATATGTCTTGTTTTGCCCACAACCTCTAAGGTATTAATTTAAGAGTCACAGACGAGGAAAGAAAAGAGGAAATACTCACATTTAAGAAGCTGGAATCTTGTTCTTTAATCGTTGTAGCTTCACTGGAGTGGCTAAACAAGGAAGGAACAAGGAAATGATATTCAAGGAATTCCACAAAGCTAAGAAGAAACAGGCTGTTGTTGAGCCGAGAGTTCCCTGGAAACACTTTAAATGTCCAATAACAAAGATTTGTTTATTTGAGGTGGAAATGGTTTCATTGCGAGTTTCTGAAATAATTTTAATCGCTCTTAAAATGTTTGTCAGACAGTCAGTTAGTAAACCACCAACAGAGAAACGGTTGTTAAATGGTTGTAATGTCAGTAACATCGAGTGTGGAGTAACATCAGGGTATTTGTTTGACTGCCTGGTTCAGTTCTTGTCTGACTGCGTTTGCTTTCCCTCACAGCGGAGCCACCACCTTCCCTGCAAGCTGCACGGAGCTTCAGCTCTGTCGGTCAGAACCTACGCTGACAAAGCAGCAAGTGAGTGAACTGTAAATCTTATCATCTGTCCTCATTAATCACAGGCTCCCTGGTGAACTTCAGTCTCGTTTCCATATGAAGCAGACATTGTACCTCATGTCAGAACTAATCACTAGTTCAGATCGCACAAACGAGAGATGTAAGAGAAACTGATCCAGTTACAATTAATGTCATTAAAAAACTCTGGTCTTCTGTCATCTCATGCAGATGTTCTGCTTTTCTTTACAAGGTTGAAACTCTTTCATCAAAGCATTTACCTGATAAGACTTATTTAATCATCATATATTATCCTGCTGTAATTTAAATGGATTTGGAGTCTAAATAAGTTGCTGAACTCTAGAATAATAAAACTTATTGCAAACTGAATTCTGTTCACCAACTTTATGAGTAAAAGACCTTCACATGTCATCTGTTGTAACAGCTGTCACACCTGCCAGGATTTATTTTCTGTTTGAATGCTGATTAAATAAGTTAACTGAAGTTGTCAATAATTGTATTATCTAATTAATTCAGTAGAGTTGGAAGTAATATTTGCTGCCAAAATGTAGTTAAGGTGAAGTAAATCGTTCTCCGTTACATTTCACCACTTGTTATTCTCACTTTTGACACTCAGTAATTAAGGCGGTTGACATTTGACAACAATATACACATGCAGTTAAAGTCTGATAATCAATATTAGTATCTGCTGGCAGTTTAGAGATGACTGGACATCAGAGGGTGAAATTTAACCTCGACACGCGACTTCTTCATCATCATTCAGTGTCCCGAGCTGCTGTGATGACGTCTTGATTAAAGCTGCTGTTGTCTCTCTGTAGTCGATGCAGACGTCACAGTGGTCGGTTCCGGTCCGGGCGGGTACGTCGCTGCCATCAAAGCTGCACAGCTCGGCTTCAAGGTACGCTGCTTCCAGGCCGAACTGATTTTATATTTCAGCTGATTGATTGATTTGTTGGCTTCTGTGTTGTTGTAGTGATTGTCTCTGGCAATTTGTATAGAAATAAAAATCACAGAATTGACTGAGAAAAAAGTCTTTCAGTCACTTTCAGCCACATGTGGTGGGTCGGGATCTCAATCACAACATTATATAACAGAACCCACGTGATTATAAACAGTTTGCTGAGACATTCTATGATTTAAAGGTGGAAACATGATCTCAGTGTTGTGATGTACCGTCATCCGGGCGTTAAGTTAAGCCGGAGCTGCTTGGTTCAGTGTGGACAAACGAGATGAGCCTGTGTTGCAGCACAATTGCTGAATCTCTGTCTGAACAGGGCTTCAGTCAATAATAATGACATTAAATCTACTGTTTATTTCTCTCCATTCAGTTATGAAAAAAAAAAACGTTGTTCAGTTACAGTTTAATATCTGATGTTTGTATCGTCCGGCACACTTTACCTCAGCAGTGTTTTCTCCGTCGTAGCTGTTTGGAGATGTTTCTTTCCTTCAGGTACATAAAATGCTTTTCGATGTGTTTGTTTCCCTCGACAGGCGGTGTGTGTTGAGAAGAATGCCACGCTGGGTGGAACATGTCTGAACGTCGGCTGCATCCCCTCAAAGGTAATTAACAGGTTGTCTTCCCTTCTGAAAGTGAACTGTCACACTGTGATTATCTGTGTGATTGGAAGCATCTCAGAGTCATCGTCAACCTTCTCAGATATCAGTATTTCTCTGTACCAAATTCAGACTAATAGTTCTGCTGCAAATTTGAAAGATTACTTCAATTAGTCAATATCCGAGCCAGGCGAAATAAAAACTGCTAACATAAATGAAACAATGAACAATAAAACACAATAAAAAATGATTGTAAATGTACATTTAATTGTTACTGTGTGTGTGTGTGTGTGTGTGTGTGTGTGCAGGCTCTGCTGAACAACTCCTACCTGTACCACATGGCTCACGGAAAGGACTTTGAAAGCAGAGGCATCGAAAGTAAGAGACTTCACTGGATTTCTTCAGGCCCTGACGGGGGTTTCAGTTTCAGCTTCTCCATATCTGCAGCTCAGTCCAATGTGTATAAAATGCTGGAAAATAGTTAAAGTTGACACCTTCAGTCTGAACGCAAAGATATTCAGTTGACCATAAAATGACAAAGAAGAGCAGCAAATTTACCTTTATCGTTCAAGAGGCTGAAACAAGAGGATGTTTTTTTAATAAATCATCTAAAACGATAAACTAGTTGAACTATGCCAGTGTTTAACTGTCACATCTGGATCAGTAAAGATCAACAGCTCATTGATTTGATTCCCTGACAAATTTAATGTACATTCCCAGATTCTCCTTTTTAAAAAGAGATGAGGTGTGTTTTCCAACAACAGCGTGACTTTATCCTGCCGTCTTTTTGCAGGTTAAGTTTGGACAAATTCAAATAATGTTCAACAAAAATAAGACCGCAGAGTTCAACGAGAAATGCTAACCTTCTTACCGGCTTCACTTCCAGACTCTGTTCCTTTTTAATATGTGATGATAGATTGATGAATGGTGTCTCTCTCCATCAGTCTCAGGCCTCTCGTTGAACCTGGAGAAGATGATGGCTCAGAAGAGCGGGGCGGTCAAAGCGCTGACCGGAGGAATCGCACATCTATTCAAACAGAACAAAGTCAGGCTTCTTCCTCTCTGTTTTTAAATCATTGTTCACATCACGTCTTACTCACAAGAACATGAATGACTGATAACGGCGCTCACTGTGTGACATCGCTCCCCTCAGGTGACTCACGTCAACGGTTTTGGGAGGGTGAGCGGGAAGAACCAGGTGACGGCGGTAACAGCAGACGGCAGCGAGCAGGTCATCAACACCAAGAACATCCTCATCGCCACAGGCTCCGAGGTCACACCCTTCCCCGGGATCCCGGTATGGAATTCAAGGCCTTTTAAAAGTTTCTGGAAAACCCCTGGATTTCAAGTCACTTGGTCATTTTCCACATGGATTTTGTGACACCACATCACCAGAAGTATTACTCAAACATAAAGGTTTAAGCTACGAAGTCAAAACATGAAACGGAAGGATGTAAACGCTGCGTAGAACTGAAGGGACGTCAGAGTCAAATGCTTAATCTGTTGACTCGTCACTACGAGCGTCTCCTCTTGTTTTACACGTCGTTATTTTACCCCTGGTTCAAATAAAAATATTGATTTGTGCAACCAAGACAGCTGGATTTCTAGCGGTGCTCATTGCTAAACTACTACCAGATGATACATTTAATTTGTAAGTGTGCAAACTGAATGACAAAGTCTCTTTGTTTTTGGTTTAGATCGACGAGGAGTCCATCGTGTCTTCAACAGGAGCTCTGTCCCTGAAGAAAGTACCAGAGGAGATGATTGTGATCGGAGCTGGAGTCATCGGAGTCGAGCTGGTCAGAATCTCTTAAGTCCGGTTCAGTGTTGTTAGATCCGACAGTCATCTGTCAAAATATACCAACTATGTTTTGCTACAGTAACGTAGAACTCTAGTATAGTTGGCACGGTGCTACAACACCAGTTCACATTCACAGTGAATACTCCGTTATCAGCACATAATTCACACACGTTCGTCCTCCCGTCCTACAGGGGTCGGTGTGGCAGAGATTGGGCTCTAAAGTCACAGCGGTGGAATTCCTGGGCCACGTGGGCGGCCTGGGCATCGACATGGAGATGGCCAAGAACTTCCAGCGTATCCTGCAGAAGCAGGGCCTCAAGTTCAAGCTTGGCACCAAAGTGATGGGAGCCATCAAGAGGCCCGACGGCAAGATCGATGTGGCGTGAGTCAAACACTCTGGATGCTTCCCGTCCCGTCTGGAGAGCTCTGTTTCACATATCAAGTTGTTAACTCTGGGTGTTGATGTGTTTTAGAGTGGAGGCGGCGGCCGGCGGGAAGAACGAGACTCTGACGTGCGACGTGCTGCTGGTCTGTATCGGCAGACGACCTTTCACACAGAACCTGGGTCTGGATTCTGTCGGCATCGAGCTGGACAACAGGGGCCGCATCCCCGTCAACAACCGCTTCCAGACCAAAGTACCCAGGTACCCACGTCAGGCTGCATGATGCCATTTCCACCAAAGTCCAAACTGATAAAAACTGTGGCACTGTCTGTACGTGGAAGGTGTCATTAAAATCATCAAAGTGGTGTCGTCTAAAACATTCATGATTTCTTTCTTTCTCCTCTCAGTATTTTCGCTATCGGCGACGTGGTCGCTGGGCCGATGTTGGCCCACAAAGCTGAAGACGAGGGCATCATCTGTGTGGAGGGCATGGCCGGCGGCGCCGTGCACATCGACTACAACTGCGTTCCCTCTGTCATCTACACACACCCCGAGGTGGCCTGGGTGGGCAAGTCAGAGGAGCAGCTCAAAGAGGAGGTGAGAGTCGGGGAGTGGCGATGAAGAGACGAGGGATGGTTATTAATCTGAATATTAAACTTATGATTGTCAGCTGCATGCACAGTTCAGTAACAGTATGACTCTGCTCCTCTCGTCCTCAGGGCGTCCCATACAGAGTCGGCAAGTTCCCCTTCGCAGCCAACAGCCGCGCCAAAACCAACAACGACACAGACGGCATGGTGAAGATCCTCAGCCACAAGGAGACAGACAGGATGCTGGGAGCTCACATCATCGGAACTGTAAGAGCTTCATCACAAACATCAGACAGACGACACACACGAGTAACTCATCTAATTTTAACCCGAGTGACGTCAGTCATCCTCCAACACTGTGTCCAGATGTAATATAACATCCTTGGTTGAAACTTGTAGCTTGTTAGCATGCTAACTCAAGCTCTCTTCTTTGTAATAGTTTATGATATCATTCTGGATAAGACTGTTGGACTGACCTACAAACATCTCTTAGAGCTTCAACTGAGGCTGAAAACAAAATGTGTCCTTTAACATAGAATTTCAGATGTACGTGTTAAAAGTTGTTTTTACATTTTTCCTGCAGGGGGCAGGAGAGATGATCAACGAAGCTGCTTTGGCCATGGAGTACGGTGCTTCCTGTGAAGACATCGCCAGAGTCTGCCACGCCCACCCTGTACGTCCTGCAGCACACACACACAATAACACACACTTGTGTATATATACAAACCACACGAGTGCAGCAGAATATCTACTAAGCATAAAGTTACACACCACAAGATCTCAAAAACATCAGGAAGTTATTAAAAAACTGAAATACTGACTGTAAAACCCACTGAACTGACAACTCTTCTGTTGCTTCATCCTCTCCATCCTCCTCCTCCTCTTCCTCCTCCTCCTCCTCCTCCTCCTCCTCAGACGGTGTCGGAGGCCTTCAGAGAAGCAAACCTGGCCGCCTCCTTCGGCAAAGCCATCAACTTCTGATCTGCCGGCCGCTGTCGCACCTTCAGTGTACATAACAGAGGAGAAACAGGAAGCTGTGTGTGTCCGCGTCACGAACCCTTCATCCAACCCACCGACACCCTCTGTGTACATCACAACTGTACCGCATTTAGTTCTAATGTTATTTAAATGTTCTCAATAAAATGATAACGGGGAGTCTGGGCGGTAAATAAACGCTGACTGCAGATCAGTCTTCTTGCTTTACAACACATAGTTTAAATAAATAAAGATCCCAGAGGAGCATTTTTATTCACTCGCTCACAGGATCTAGAGATATACATATTGTTATTTTTCCTCGGTGGCTGCGTTTTCTCTTGTAAAGGAAGCGGGGAGTGTTTTTGTTTCTGTTTTTTACAGTGGGAAAGAATTCAACATGACAAATACGAAATGTAACCAGAGCAGGAAGCAGATTCACAGTTTTAAAGGTTAAATCAACCAGTTGTCAGAATATTTAGTAACTCAAACATTTTGATTTGCGTCTTTTGTGGCTCGATTTAAGACCGATTCATCAAAAGTTGCAGATCAGAAAAACTAAAATCTATCGTTTGTCTGTGGAAAGTTTTCACGATGCTGAACTTTCCAGCAGCATCAAATCAAGGTTCAGTCTTTATAAGTAATTGTCTCGTCAACTTGATAACTAAGCAACATCTTTTGCTGAAATGTTGCTTAAAGGCTCCTGAAGAAACTTGTAAAGATCTAAAGCCTGAAATCAAAGTTTCAAATCTCTTGTGATCGATGACGGAGGCGATCATTCGAAGATGCAAACAAAGTATAAACTCGGCCTGCACAAACCAGAGACTTCAAAGTTGTTGTTTTTTTATGGCTTCCCTCGTGTGGAAATTATGACTTCTAACTTATTTATTAAACCCTCTTTGACATCTTAAGTGTTCAGAACTCTAGTAGCACCGTCGAGTTGTGTTTCTATCAGCTGGTCCCTGTTTTGTTTGGTGCCGTAGTGCTGCCAAAACCAGAGAAGAAGAAGATTACAGTCTTTAAACTGCTTAAAAAGTGTTTCATGATGGAAAATAAAACTTCCTTCACAAGGTTTGTTCTCACAGAGAGCAGCAGCAGTTTTCTGAGTAACTTCGGAGTCGATTCATCCTTTAAATTCAACACAGACTCAGCCGTTGACTGTTGCTGGGAGACGAGCTGTTGACTGTTGCTGGGAAACCGCTTCCTGCTCTGACTGCTGCCCTGTGATTGGCTCCGGCCTGCTCTTGTTTATCTCACCATTTAAACCAATAAATGCAGTACCGGTTAAATGAGACTACAGTGTGTACTTTTACATCAGTTAGACTTACTCACAATAACACAAGTTAAAGGAGAAGTTCACCCAAAAACTGAAAACGCTCAGCTTTGACTTCTTCTGAGGAAGTTATTTTTCAGCAGCTCGTTAAACACATTAGGGTGCATCCTGTCTGAAGTCTTGAGTTTGTGCATCGAGAATGCTGCAACACTGGTTTCCTGTGAAGCTCCGGAAATGTTTTGTGGACCACGAAACTTCTCCTGACTTTCCATCAGCACTGAGGGAGGAGATGAGGACTCTATTTTTGGGTGAACTGTTCCTGATTAAAGAGGTCATGTTATGCTAATCTACAGGCTCATACTTTTAAGAAGCAGATTCATGCCGCGGAAGATGCAGCTGGTAACCATGGCTGCAGTACAGCCATGCATATAGATATATATAACACCTGGTACATAGTGACGCACATACGTTACAGAATAAAGGAATAAAGGTGTTTCAAGCAGAGCAGCAGTGTTTTCAGTTGGAGACGGGAACTTGTTCATGATGCTTCAGCTGGGAATGAAGATTTTAATTGGTTTGCATCATCACTGTCAGCCGTGTGAACTATATCGATTCTGAGTCACTCAAATAAAACAGGATAAAAACAGAGCACTGTATATTTCAGACAGGTGTGGACTGCCAACATTTAGCAGCTGAGATAATCCCACCTGACACAGGTTTGGTCACAAGACAACCTGGAGGAAGTGGATGTTTTTGAAGAAATGATTGAAATTGTGAAATCACAGCTGTAGGAATTATTGTTAAAGGTCTTGTGAATGAAACGGGAGTAACAACAACATTATTTTCAGGAAAATCCGAGACGTGAACATAAATACATAACTCCAGGTTTTTATGAATTAAAGCAGAGTGAGTCTCGTTACACTTGCTGTTCTGTTTGAAGACATATTTGAATAAGTTGAAGTTCAGCAGCAGCGACTCCACCTCTGTTTGATCACTGACTACATAGGTGAGTGTGTAAGTGTGTGTTCAGCAGGTGTGGTGGCTGCAGGTCGACACTGACGCACTTTAAGAGCTGAAGATGGCCGACTGAAGTTTAACAGGACGGAGAACCAGATTCAACAGCCGACTGAACAAAAGCAGAAGAAATGAGATTAAAGTAAAAGAAGAGAAACCTTCAGGACAGAAAGCTTCGTCGTCACACTCAGGTACTGTTGTTTCCTCTGTTCTGTCCCGTCACAAACGCTCAGCTGGTTCCACAGTTTGTACTACAAACTGGTTCTGGTTGTTTGAGCTGCAGCTGTTTGTTTCGTTTGTTCAATCTCCAAAAACTCAACACACACTTTCACTCGTCTGTCGCTCTGTTCATCTTCACTCTTTTTCCTTCATTCTTCCATCCTCTGAATTTTGCCAGTTTTTCTTCCTCCCCCACTTCCTTCTTCTTATTCCTCATCTTTCTTTCCTTCTTTCTGTCTTTCTCTTTTCATATTCTCGAGAAAACTCATTTTTCTGTTTATTATTGACTTTTATTTCTCCATTTCCAGTCCCACAATCACTTTATGTGATCAATTTATTTATTATTATTTGAATTTTGGGTGCGCTTCCTCATCGCTGCAGTGAGACGCCGCACACACAGATGTCTAAAAAATATGTTACTGCTGCCACAAAGATGGTTGAAGTCTCGGACAGCGATCTCTCCGCCTGGCGGCCATCTTCCGACAGGTTTCCTCTAATAGTTTCTTTCCTTTCTGAGGAGGTGATGTCTGATGTCTATTAAAACAACACTAGTCAATATTTACAATAAAAAGAAAACCTAATTGAAACTGCAGTGATGTAAAAGGCTCTGAGGCTCCACGACCTCGCGGCTGCACTGTGTTTACATCTGGATCTTTAAGTCCAGTTTTTCGGCTTCAGAGCAGGAAGTACATTTTCTCGGCCGGACTGGAACCTCTGATGCCTCTGATGGGTTGTTGTGGCCGATGTTTTCCTGCTGATTACAGTGAAAACAGGGTGGATGGAGACGGAGGGAGGAGACGCTTCCTCTCCCTGATCAAACACTCTGAGGGTTGTTTCTAATGAAACCTCTCTGCAGGACGTCACCTCCTTCCTCCTCACTTTTCTCCAACACCACTCTCTTATTCTGAGCTGGACGGATCAGAGGCGATCTGCGTGGAGCCAGCGGGGATGTCGACATTTCTATAAAACTCATCATTAGTGAGTAAATACACACTCATACAGCTTGTTTGTCTGATGAGACACGTATCAGCAGGACAACTGTTGTGATTTCTGTCGTGAAGATACTCGATGTAGACTGACTGACGCTTTTTGTCTCAGCGTCGGACTCTTGATCCAATCTGTTGATGCGGGACAATGCGGTACAAACCTTTCTGGTGGTTTAGATTCAGAAACAGAAGTGAAACTCTGGAGTCCTTTGGGATTCTGAATATCTTCACAACAACAGTTTATAACAAACACAAGCTTCTTCTTCTCTTCTTTTTCTTCCACTTTTTCTTCTTCTCTTCTTTTTTTCTTCTTCCTCCCAGAGTGACTTCTTATTCTTTTCCTTTGTTGTCATCTTGGGGCTTCATCTTCCTCCTCTTCTTCCACTTGGGGTGACTTCTTCTTCTTTTCCTCCTCCTCCTTCTGCTTCTTCTTCTTCTTCATTTAAATCTTTCTTTTGTGAGCCCCCCAGCTTTCTGTCAGGTATCTCTTCTAAACATGGTCATACAACATCTTTCTGAATTGAGACTTGAGGTGCAGTTGAGTTGTAGGAAAACGTCTGAGGAGACTGTTGTGGCCGTCCAGTCAGGAGGTTCCTGCAGTCTGCAGCAACATGCAGTATTTGGAGTGGCATCTTGTCCTGTTCACACGTCTTTAGGGCAGGAACACACCGGCCCAAACGTTGGACGTCTGAAACGTTCGGGGAGACTCAGACGAGTTCAGTAACAAATCTGTTTGGTGTGTTCAGCTGTGTTGGAAGCTTTTGGAACCGCGTGGACGGTGTCTGGTCAGATTCAACTTGCAAAGTCTGAGAGTGTCGGCGGTTGAAGGATTGGACGCCATCGGATACTCTGGTTGGTTGTCTGCTAGCTGGTCAATGACCATTCTGATTGGCGGTATGCTAGCGAATCAGCACAGTGTGGTTGGCAGTAGTGGAGGCGGTATATTTCAATGTAACTTTTCTGCCGAACGGGTCAGACGAGAGACAACGGAGAGGTCGGATAAAGACAGTTGGCCGTTGGTTTGAGTCTGGGTGGTGTGTGAGTCCATTAAAGGGCTGTTAGGATGGTTTTAGACTCGGGGTTACAGTCAGGCCTGTCGACTCACACAGGGACCGTGTGGCGGCTTGAAGAGTATTGTTGTTATCAGAGTGTGAATCAGGCTGCTGCTGTTTGTTCATGGTGGAGGCCTGCAGGAGTCTCTACTCAGGCATGTCAGCAGAGACTGAGTTCACACGTCACTGTTGTCAGGAAACATCCAGGTCCACAGATCTGACTGCTGACAGCACAGAGCGACACGGGCAGGTCGGACGGCTTCACCGTGCCATTTTCTGCTGTTTCTTCCTCTTGCTCTCATTCTAACATTGTCATATTATGCTATATATAAAACTACGTGGCCTTGAGGTTCAAAACAACGTTACATTTTATTTTTTGGGAATGTTGTTGTGTTTTGACCCTCAGGGCCACCGTACAGAAGTGAAGAATATTCACCTGCAGCTACGACTCATATTTCAGTTTGAATCATGTTCACGGTTGTGTGACATGTCGCTGTGTTTGGATCTTCTGCTTCTCCTGCTTCCAGAGCTCCTCTCTTCCTCCTCCTCCTCCTCCTCATCATCATGCCTCAAATCCGATCATCACCAAACTCATCTCTTCCAAATCCAAAGGCTCCACCCATCACCACTACCACCATCTCCACCACCACCATCCACACTAACACCACTGTCGACCCAGCCGCTGCTGCCGTCGCAGGCTTCTTCAACGACCTGCTGAACAAGATCCCCCGTAAGTCACCGAACAGCCGCTTCACCAATCCACCACGCTAAATGGTGGAGCATGATTCAACTATGATGAAGTTTAAAACCTTCACCAGTTCTGACGCTACAGCAAAACCACTAGTACAAACATGCAGAAATCTGAAGTTTTAACTGGCCATGAAACTGTCCTGACCTCTTTGTGGCCACAGTCTGAGAGAGGAAGCTGCTCTGTAGTCTGCTGTGTTTCACCATCTTTATATTGCAGTTATTAATCGTACATATACACAGAACGAGACATGAAGAGAGAGAGGAAGAGATGCTTTCAAATAGAGATCAATGTTGGAGTACAGAGTGATAATGAGTTGAATTGAAGCAGCTGCAGCCAAATATGTCCAGAAAACAGCACAACATCTGAGTCTCCTGTCAGGACTGAGGCTGATAAAGTGCAGCAGAGTTATAGACATTATAGTCGAGATGCGTCGAGGCAGAATCACAGAATCTCCTGGTTTTACTACATGTCGCTGTAGGTATAAATGCTGTTGTTGATCTCTTCATCTTCACCCGTCTTATCTCCTTCAGTGCCTCGATGGGCGATCTACACCATCTTTGCGTGCGGAGCTCTGCTGATTCTGCTGATCTGTCTGTGCATCTGCAAGAAGTGCTGCTGCAATGGAAAGAAGAAGAAGCGGCAGAAGAAGACGGACGAGAAAATCAACCTGAACGGAGTCAACGGGAAAACCACCACAGCTCTGGTGAGTGACGGACAAAAACAATGAATAAATCAGATTCTGCTCACAGTTCTGACTGGAGTCCCTGTTTGTACCGGCTTGTCTCTGACAGGTTCAGCCCAACGTGACGGATGTGGACTACGGTGCGACCAAAGAGAAGCCAAGAGGGAAGCTGCTCTACTCTCTGGAGTACAAAGCTGCTCAGTCTGAGGTGAGTCAACCTCTAACTGCTCACGAGTCCTTCACTGACACTCGATGGAAAAAAACAGAAATGCTGTCTTTTTATCTCCACACATCCTTCTTCCTCGTCCGAACCACCTACATTACCCATGATACCTCACAGTGTGACTGAGAGTCCGTCCCTGCGTGTTTTCTGTCTTTAAGCTCATCGTGGGGATCAAACAAGCCAACAGCCTGAAGGCCATGGACCTGGGAGGAAGCTCCGACCCGTACGTCAAAGTCTACATCCTACCCGACAAATCCAGAACCTGCGAGACCAAAGTGTTCAGAAATACGCTGAACCCCGTCTTCAACGAACAGTTCACCTTCCCGGTCAGAGCTGCTCCTGAACTCCAGAACTGTGCTAACTTTAGTCTATAAACATCACAAATATACACACTTGCATAGAGCTAAGGGGCCAGAATGCCAGCTGTGCGGCTAAATAGCAAAAGCTGCTACAGTTGGCTGCAGTTAGCAGTTATGCTACTTTGAAGTACCTATGAAGTCAACATGTGCCAGTTCTCACATAAACCTCATGATCACGACCTCTCTGAAGTCAAACACAAAGTCGTTTGTTGCTGCACTTTGGCTGTAAGGAATTCTATTAACGTGAACTGACTCTTTAACAAAACAGGTGCTTCTTCTTCTTCTTCTTGATAATCTGAGCGATCTGTTCCCAGATATCCAAGTCCTCCCTGCTGAAATCAACGGCGGTGATGCAGGTGTTCGACTTCAACAGATTCTCCAAACACAACATCATCGGCGAGCTCAGGATGCAGCTCAGCGACGTCGATTGGAACCACGTCATCGAGGAGTGGCAGGACCTCGCGGGCCCACCCAAGTTTGAGGTTTTTCTTTGTGGCTCAAAAGATGCTCGCTGTGCTCGTCTGACAACTTATCATATGGAGATGTTCTGTGATATCTGTCGTAAAGATTTCTGTCTGGATTGTCTGTGTGTCACCAGGAAGAAAACCTGGGAGAGATCTGCTTCTCTCTGCGTTACGTTCCCACTGCCGGCAAACTGACCGTGGTGATCCTGGAGGCCAAAAACATGAAGAGCATGGACATCGGAGGAAGTTCAGGTCGGACTGAGACGGAGCTCACAAAGAAATCTGATGTTTCAGGAGATTGTCTGAATGAATTTAACGTCCACTTGCTGTCTGTAGATCCGTATGTGAAGGTGCAGTTGGCTCTGGACAAGAGGAAGTGGAAGAAGAGGAAGACGTCTATTAAAAAGAAGACGCTGAACCCTTATTACAACGAGTCCTTCAGCTTCGACGTGTCATTTGAACAAATCCAGGTGAGTGTCGACACATCTGGGTAAACAGGAGATAGTCACATCGGATAGACTTTCATCAGCAGTGGTGGTTGTTTTACGAGGTTAACCCAGAGGTTTATGATTATTACAGGTTCTGTTCATCCAGATAATCTTCACAGATTAATCACTTTGAGTATAAATTAAATGTGTAGCAGTAAGAAGCTAATGCTAGGTTACAAACAGACGACATCACGGTCACATGACTTAAACGTCACCACCACTAAGAGTCTGACTGCACAATTACTATCCAGGTTTTCTATAAACTGATCAATGTACAAGTTGTAAAGTCAGAGTTAGAACAGTGTGTAACTAAAGTGGCCTGTACAGACGGACTAGTGAGTAGATGAGTCTCCGAGTTCGCTGTGAGGATGTTTAATGTCCCCGACAACCTCTGTAGTCTCATTCAGACACTCGCTAGCAACCGCCAGGGCCGGAGTGGGGCCACTTTTCAGCCCGGGAGTTTCAGGCCCATGACTGGCCCACTTTTTTTTTGGCTCTTACTATCGTGTAGTTTTTATTTATAACATGTTTGAAATTATCTTCTGCTGGGCTTCTGCTGTCTTCCTGGATATGATCTCACTGTCCTCTCTCTCAGCATCTATATATATATATATATAATAATTTCATATTATTTACTCTGTAATCCTCTCTACCTGTCCATTGTGCAGTCATGGCCTCCTCATCATCCCTTTCAGCAGTAGACTGGCTTATCTGCTGCTCAGAAG
>CAEMYA010000154.1:276237-293586 GCA_903131615.1 Diplodus sargus | reverse complement strand
TTATTTAAGAAGACTTTTCAGCATATTTTGGAGCTTTTAAAGCATGTCATTTTATTGTGAAGGGCAGGAATGTGGTCCTGAATGTGTTGACAGCATTAATGAGCATTTGATGACCAGCAGCTTGTCAGTGGTGTCTCAAAGTGATCCAGTAATGGGACGCTGCGGATGCAGGGATTTCATTTCAACCAAGTAAGAACACACCTGACGCGACTTATTCAATCAACTGAATTGTCTTCACACAGTTGATTTGTTGGATCAGGTGTGTTCTTGCAGCCACAGCGGCCCTTTACTGGATCAGTTTGACCAGGGTGTCCGACTAGGGCGAACAGTAGCACGCAGCTAATTCACCGGTGTTAGCGTCCTTTTGAAAACTCTTGTCAAGACAAAGATACATTAAGCCATTAAAACCATGTATATGTTACAAAGATAAGAAGTAAGACTTTAGTTTCGCACCAATAAATCACCGCGACCGTCAACCCTCCTGACCGAGACTTCAGGGAACTTTCCCCCAGAAAACAGCCTCCATCCCCGCGAGTGAGGGAGTCCAGTTTACTGATGGTGATTATGTATAATTATGTAATTTAGCGCGAAAAACGTAACTCCGTCACTTTCCAGGATGTTTGGTGGGTCAGGATCTTATTCACAACACATTATAACAGCATCCGTATGATAATAAATCGTCCGCGGGGTTGGATTAACAGGGGGAACACCTGGGGAGACACCCACGTCATCAACATGACGTGTACCGTCACGCCTCTTTAGGAGCCGCAGCGCCGGCTTTCTGTGTGAATCACACAGGTGAAGGCGGAGAGGCTTCGCTCTGTATGAATCAACATCGGCAGAGAATTGCCGAACCACCGCCTTGAAGATAATGCGGAGAGGCTGTGTAAAAAGGGCTACTGACGCTTATAGCAACGGCTTGCCGGTAAAACTATTTGGAAAACAACGGCTTTATGGACCCAACCAACTCTATTTGAGACGGGGGGGGCGCCCTCAGATGGTACAACCCATCTATTGCCATGCAGAGGCTGCGCTGTCACTGCACTTTAAGAGAAGATTAAAACAACAAAATAAAAATAAAAAATCAGACCGGCCCACAAGTGACGTGAAAGTGAAGCGGCCCACCGGGAATTCTCCCGAATCTCCCGATTACCCACCCCGGCCCTGGCAACCGCTAACTGTTTTTAACACATCAAGAGCTTCAGAATTAAACTGTGGGACATTTAATGATGAATAAAATGTGTAAATATCTTTAGCTTGTGGAAACAACACACCTTATTTCACACAAAGCTCTCAAACTTAGAGACGAGGGATCCAGATGTGCAAAAATGCGAACTGATTTCCTGGTTTTAAGACTTCAGACGACACAAGTGTATTCCCATGATCCTTCACTTCTTCACTGTATCATCACATCAGTCTTGTGTTGTCATTGTTTTGATTGACAGACCCCTCTAGTGGCAGATATTAAATACTGCACGTTTTAAGGAATTACGGATTCAGTGAAGCAGTGAGCAAAGTTAATGGACAGCAACATGTTAAAGGATAAATTTACGCAGAAATGAAAATTTAAGTCATTATGTTCTCATCTACATGCTGATGGGTAGTGAAGTTTCATAGTCCACAAAACATTTCTGGAGCCTCACAGTAAAACAGTGTTGCAGCAAAACTGAAGTCGCTGGAGACTTGTTTTAAAATGTTAAAGTTTCCAGAAGCCCAGAGATACCAAACTGCAGCTACAGTGAAGATTTCAGCAATTAAAAGGGTCGAAATAACATCAGTTTGGGTTCTTGAGACATCTGGAGACTTTGATTTTATCGGATGAGCACTATGGAGTCATTTTATGTATTTTCTCTGTCGACTTTAAAGGTTTTAAAACAAATCTGCTGCTCCTTCAGTTGTTTAGGCAAATGCTGCGAAGCTGTTTTAACAAAGCTCCAGAAATGTTTAGTGAATTTATGCTCTAATGAGATTTTATGTATTTATGTAACAAGCCTAAATCAGACTAAAAGCTCTGGTGGTCCACAGAGGGTGAACCTAGTGATCTCCGTCTGGGACCACGACGCCATAACGAGAAACGACGCCATGGGGAAGATCTTCCTGGGCTGCGACGCCTCAGGGAACCAGCTGAGGCACTGGGCCGACATGTTGTCCAACCCGCGGCGGCCGGTCGCACAGTGGCACACCCTGCTGTCGGCCGAGCAGGTCAACACCACCCTGACCCTGAAGAGGAAGATACCCCTCGCCAACAAACTGCCCTTCTGATGGGAGACGCACAGGAAATTATTTCAGACGCATCAGACGGAGGAGATTAAAATCATGTTTGCAGATCATTTCTCAGAAGCTCCTCTGGGAAGGACAATGATTACACTTGATTGAATTCTCTTTATTTTACATTATATATTTTGGTATAAGTCACACTTTAATTTTTCACCCGAGCACTTCACTCTTCCCCCTCGATGATCGTATCATAAAAAACTAATTCCATCCCTTAAACTTATCATATGTATAAAATGTGTTATATGATTGAATATCATCTGTTCACACGTGCTTAAAATCAGGATATGTTTATCAACTTTTTGCACTTTAAGCATCAACTCACCTTTTTAAAATGTTTACAAAATCAGGTCATTTAAATGTTTCTGGGGCTTTCTGGCGCCCTCTGTTGGTCACATCAGGACCGACACGTCTGTGCATGTTAATACACATAGACGTGTGTTAAACTATGTATTCCTCTAACACAAAGAGGAACGACCCGAGGAACGTGGGAAAGAGCTCAAGGTGTCAACCTGGCCCCCAGATTCCCCAGATCTCAACCCAACTGAGCTTCCACTGGACGTAGTCTGAGTCAAGAACGATCCACGGGGGCCCACTAATTTGTGATCTGGGGAATTAGGAGGCCAGTTTGACACATTTTTGGCACAGGGTGCATTGGTCTGAACGGTGTTTAGGTGGGTGGTGTTTGTCCAAGCGGCTCCACAGTAATGACAGAACTGAAGGTTTCCCAGCAGAACATTTGATTGTAACAAGATGGTCAAAGCTCACTTCACTTGTCAGTTGTTAATGTTTCGGCTGAACAGTGAAGATATACATGTTAAATAAAATATAACCGGTCAGTAAACAAAACCAATTTAACATGTTGAACTGAAACAAGGCCAGTTCCTATGACATAGCACTTAGTAAAACCCATTTTAAACACTACTTTTACTTCTTTCTTTTATTTCCCATTGAAGTTACTTGTAAATCACTTGTTTGCAAATTTGTTTGCATTTTTTTATTAGACTTTTTTAAAAGACAAACAGAGAAAGAAGGAGAGCGACTAGTGTCCCAACAGTGACACTGTCGTGGCTTCTGCCAACACAAACTGTCGGTATTCAACGACCTGTGAATGAGACTCGACTATCCTCTAGAATCATTTACTGATCTTAGCGTATTAATGAACAGCAACTGACAAATCTCACACTTTCTGCCTTTAATTTTTGCACCTCCAGTGCACTGACCTTGTTGGACCAGGTGTCTCTCCTCTCCAGGTCTGATCACCAAAAAGGTCAGAGGTGTTCCACTGTTCACCTGGAGAGAGGAGGAAGTACTTTAAAATACCATCATGATGACATGCGAAAACACATATCTATATATATAAAACCAGTGTTCCTTTGCTTTGATCACATATCTATATTAACATCAAATTTCACAGAGCATATTTAGGATCGAACTGAATTAGCTGAACCCAGCAGGTTAAAGTGAGAACTGAAGTAGAACCTGTAAACTCTCTGGACTAAAAACCTTTTGGGATTAATTCAAGGTCCAGTAAAACAAGATTTCCTTAAGATTTAAATATCTTTAAACAAATAAAACCTCCCCTGAGTAAAGTTTACTGATGTACAGGAGCACCATTCAGACACAAGGTCATTCTAACTGCTGTACATAAAAACACATCACACATGATAAAATCTGTATTCTCAATTCACTGTGTGAATCCAGGTATTAATTTGTCTTCTGCAATTAAAAAAATAAATATTTTAAACTGAAAATCCTTTTTATTGAACAATTTATTGATGGATTAATATTTTCATTTATAATCTCTCATTTTATTGCACATTTAAAAAATCAAATAACGATATTGAAAATTTTGTAACTTAGTCTATTTATTAATAGATTCATAAATTGATTCATTAATGCCGATATCTATTGTACAATTAGTTAAATGCTTGATTAATATTTTCCGTGACACTTGTGGTCTGTCTGTGAGAGAGAGAGGGACACTTATTAAAAACAAAGATGGGAACATTAATATTTGAGGAGTTTCTGCCTCCTGCACGTATTAAAAACGCCAAAACACTTGTTACAAAATGTTACATTAAGAGACAGGAGATTCTGAATGAACTGATGTGGATTGTTTAGAAAACGTGTACTGTTTGTTCTCCTGCAGACATTTAAAACTGAAACTGAACATTCTGATGGTCGGTGGCGCTCTCGTGTTTGAGAGTGTGAGTACGTTGCGAGCAGCACAACTCTTCCTACTGATATGATAGAAAGCATTTGACAACACCAGGCTTGTAAATTAAGTTTGACAAATTTAATGCTTCATCACAGCTTCCGGACAGAAACCAAAGCAGTCTATGTTGTTGAGGATGTTCAGGAGTCTCACAGTCTGAGGACAGAAGCTACGTCTTCTGGTTCTGTTAGTGTGTTCAGTATTCTCTGAGCTCTGAGCAGACACCTCACCTCTCCTCCTGGGCGGAGCACCAACCAGACAACATGTCAGTCCACAAAACTTGATGACAGGAAATCAGGATTCAGTTCAGGAAACCGTCGTCCAGCTCATCCTCAGCAGCCAGTTCGTCACTTTCAGCTCCTGACTGCTCTGGTTCTGGAGAAACCAACAGTGACCATCAGCACTCTGCAGACATATCAGCCATGTTTGATCCCCCTCGTAAAGTCCAGGTGAAAGGTACTCACACTTTCCCTTCAGGCTCCTGTGGCGGCTCGTCTCCATTGTTTGGCTCGTCTTGTTCGTCTTGGTGATTCGTCCTTTCAACTGTCCGTCACCTGCAAGATGAGAAAGAAGAGCAGTGGTAGTTTCACGCCTCTTTGTGCAGGTTTTTATGTCTGTTAGTGGAAATTTTTAGTCGATATGTGCAAGTTTTTGGTGAATTGTGTAGGTTTTGTGTGTATTTGTGGAAGCTTTGTGTGTATTTGTGGAGGTTTTGAGTGTATTTGTGGAAGCTTTGTGTGTATTTGTGGAGGTTTTGTGTGTATTTGTGGAAGTTTTGTGTGTGTTTGTGGAGGTGTTTGTGTATTTGTGGAAGTTCTTAGTATATTTGTGGAGGTTTTGTGTATTTGTGGATGTTTTGTGCGTATTTGTGGAGGTTTTTGTGTATTTGTGGAAGTTCTTAGTATATTTGTGGACGTTTTGTTTGTATTTGTGGAGGTTTTTGTGTATTTGTGGAAGTTCTTAGTATATTTGTGGAGGTCTTTGTGTATTTGTGGGGGTTTTTGTATTTGTTGAGGTTTTGTGCAAATTTGTGGAGGCTTTTGTGCATTTGTGGAGGTTTTTGTGTATTTGTGGAGGTCTATGTGTATTTGTGGATGTTTTGTGTGTATTTGTGGAGGTTTTTGTGTATTTGTGCAAGTTCTTAGTACATTTGTGGAGGTTTCTGTGTATTTGTGGACGTTTTGTTTGTATTTGTGGAGGTTTTTGTGTATTTGTGGAAGTTCTTAGTATATTTGTGGAGGTCTTTGTGTATTTGTGGAGGTGTATTTGTGGATGTTTTGTGTGTATTTGTGGAGGTTTTTGTGTATTTGTGGACGTTTTGTGTGTATTTGTGGAGTTTTTTGTATATTTGTGGAGGTTTTTGTGTATTTGTGGGGGTTTTTGTATTTGTTGAGGTTTTGTGCAAATTTGTGGAGGCTTTTGTGCATTTGTGGAGGTTTTTGTGTATTTGTGGATGTTTTGTGTGTATTTGTGGAGGTTTTTGTGTATTTGTGGATGTTTTGTGTGAATTTGTGGAGGTTTTTGTGTATTTGTGGATGTTTTGTGTGTATTTGTGGAGGTTTTTGTGTATTTGTGGAGGTTTTTGTGTATTTGTGGGGGGGTTTGTATTTGTTGAGGTTTTGTGCAAATTTGTGGAGGTTTTTGTGTATTTGTGGGGGGGTTTGTATTTGTTGAGGTTTTGTGCAAATTTGTGGAGGTTTTTGTGTATTTGTGGAGGTGTGGGGGGGTTTGTATTTGTTGAGGTTTTGTGCAAATTTGTGGAGGTTTTTGTGTATTTGTGGAGGTTTTGTGTGTATTTGTGGAGGTTTATGTATACTTATGGGCATTTTTTGTGAATTTGGGAGATTTTTAGTGTATTTGTGGAAGTTTTGTGATTATTTATGGAGGTTTTGAGTGTATCTGTAAAAAGCATTTAACATGTGTATAAACTGAGAGCGTCAACATTAGAACCAGTGACAGGTGAAATAAATAACATGGATCATTGTGTTCCAATGCCATGTTCAGCTGTGAAACCATGAGTCCCAGCATTCATGTGGACGTCTCTTTGACAAACAGCAGTCACCCAAACACAGCTGCAGACCGAGTACACCCCCTCATGGCAGCAGCACTCCTTGATGGCAGTGCCCCCCCAGCAGGACAACGCGCCTGCAACGCTGCAAAAACTGCTCAGGAACGACCCAAGGAACGTGGGAAAGAGCTCAAGGTGTCAACCTGGCCTCCAGATTCCCCAGATCTCAATCTAGCTGGGCTTCCACTGGGTGCAGTCTGAGCCAAGAACGATCCATGGGGGCCCCACATGGATCGGCTTTGGTTCTGACGCATCCAACAGATGCTCAACTGGATTGGGATCTGGAGAATGAGGAGGCCAGTTTGACACCTTGGGTTCTTTGCCATGAAGGGGTGCAGTTGGTCTGAACGGTGTTTGGGTGGGTGGTGTTTGTCAAAGAGGCTCCACAGAAATGACAGACTGAAAGTTTCCCAGCAGAACATTTGACTGAAACAAGATGGTCAATGCTCATTTCACTGGTCAGTTGTTTAAATGTTTCGGCTGAACAGTGAAGATATACATGTTAAATACTTTTCATATTTTGCAGAAATTGAATTTCTAACTAAATTATTATTATTATTAATTTTATTATTATAATTTAAAAAAAATATATTATTATTTTCAGATTCTTATTATCAATATTAAATATTTGCTGTTCAAACATGATGCATTATTATAGATTAAGTTAATCAGCATTAAAAGCAGAAAGTTGAGACCTTAGAAAGGAAAACTGAGACAAGTCAGTGTCCTGCATTATGGAGGACAATTATTAATCAATTAATTAATCGCGTGATGTCGGTATACTCATGAAGCAATTCTGTAGAAAGACAGCTGATTTTTGAGTCTCATTCTCAGGTCGTCAAATAACGCACTTTATGGTCTATTAACAGGACCCATAGAGAGTCGAGTTGTTAACAGTGAGAAGATTTGAATTTTCATATACATTTTATTTCAAGATATATTTTTTATATACATTTTTCTTTGTTTATCGAGTAGCTGTAAAAACACTCCTTGAATCCTGTGGGTTTTGAGGTGGGGCCTTAGTCTGCTCTGGTTGGTCGGTTCACACAAGCCTGACAACTAACAACTGGATTGCTTTTCCTGAACTTCTGTGCCTAGAACTTTATGTTGGTGAACTGGTTGTCGTAGCTTACTGCGCTCAACATTGTTTAGCTAACACTGTTCGCCTGAAAAGCTTCATACAACGATGTTTCTCCAGCAAAACAACAATTTGCAAGGCTTCGTTAAGCTGATCAAGCACTCACTGAACGCGCGCTCAAGTGGAGATCTACCTGAAGTGAAAAACAAACCTTGAATACACTCGGAAGGACGCATACAAACTAACAACCAATCAAGCTGTTTGTAGCTATCAGTTCGCTGCACTTCTACCATGAACATGACCACAACAACTGCTTCCAAACTAAAAATGTCACCACAGCACTATCAGATCCTTATTAGTGGCCTGCTGGGCAGTGAGGCTGAGGGCCCTGTAACAGCTTTGTAATTATCTCTGCATGGTGTTATCAAGCAGGATGCTGTTGCACTGAGTTGCAAAGAAAATTAATTCCTACAATTGTTTTCATTTTGTTTTATCACAGAGGTTCAACATTATCTTCAAGCAAAGGCATCGCATGACCATGCTCACTGAGGTCACATGTGAATCTCGTCATGGACATGAGGGCAGAGAACAGAGCTGCATTGTGGCGTCAGGATAGTTTCTGCCCTGGCCCTGAGCATGTCCCTAGCCAGGCCGAGGCCCAAGCTAAACACGACCACTATGTGGTCGTTTCTACCAGCCATAGGTTTGTATGCTCAGACAGAGACCCCCTATTAGGTATGAATACTCGTACAGGGACCTGTAAGTCGGTGGGATCGCACAAGGGCTCAGAGCATACGCTATTACCAATACCTGCAGGTGATCAATGGCCTGCTGGCTGCCATTCATAGAAACCACAGCTATCAGCTCTGATGGACAGCACTCAGGCATTTGCCATTGAAGATAGCTGAAGTCTGGTCAAGTTAACCTGTAACTTACAATGATAACACCAGGTGTGCCTGGCAGACCACTAACAAGTGGATTGCCCTTACTGAACTTTTCCCTAGAAAGCTCTTTACCACGAGGCCTCCAAAACAACACGTCTCCGCTCAGTTCTGCCGGTGTTGTAGCTCTCAATGCGCTGCACTTCTACCATGAATAACAACACCAATGTTAACAACAGGCTCTGCTCAACATAGTTTATACACTCAGAAGGACGTAGACAAACTAACAACCGCACAAGAGAAACCTTACACAGGCCACCAGAAATTAACATGTCTCCTGTCACTTTGCTGGTGTTTGTAGCTCAGTTTGCTGCACCTCTACCATGAATGAGATGACAAGAACCGCTTCTAAACCAAAAACCTCACGGCTGCACAGTTGCACATCAGACACTAAATGTGATCCTTATTAGTGGCCTGCTGGGCGAATCGGCCGAGGCTAATTTTACTGTTGAATCTACATTAATGAAGCTGTCCATTTTAAATTTAAAAGTCCCAGCTCAAAACCCACAGGGTACAAAGGAAGTAGAAGTATTTTAAACAGGGTTTGTTTTACTGAGAGGAAATAGAAACAAGTCTGGTTACAGTGCCTTAATGCATTTATTTGATCTAATTCATAAAGTATATAACATGTGTATACACTGAGAGCCACATCATTAGAACTAGTGACAAGTGAAATAAATAACATGGATCATTGTGTTCCATTGCCATGTTCGGCTGTGAAACCATGAGTCCTAGCATTCATGTGCTCGTCTCTTTGACAAACACCAGTCACCCAAACACAGCTGCAGACCGAGTACACCCCCTCATGGCAGCAGCACTCCTTGATGGCAGTGCCCCCCCAGCAGGACAACGCGCCTGCAACGCTGCAAAAACTGCTCAGGAACGACCCGAGGAACGTGGGAAAGAGCTCAAGGTGTCAACCTGGCCTCCAGATTCCCCAGATCTCAATCCAGCTGAGTTTCCACTGGATGCAGTCTGAGCCAAGAACGATCCACGGGGGCCCCAACGTGGATGGGAGTTGGTTCTGACACATCCCATGGATGCTCAACTGGATTGGGTTCTGGAGAATGAGGAGGCCAGTTTGACACCTTGGGTTCTTCATCAGGTTCCTTAGACCATTCCTGGGCAGTTTCTGCGGTGCTACATGTGCATTAACCTGCTGGGGGGCCACTGCCATCAAGGAGTGCTGTTGCCATGACGGGGTGCAGTTGGTCTGAACGGTGTTTGGGTGGGTGGTGTTTGTCAAAGAGGCTCCACAGAAATGACAGAACTCAAAGTTTCGCAGCAGAACATTTGATTGAAACAAGATGGTCAATGCTCATTTCACTTGTCAGTTGTTTTAATGTTGTGGCTGAACAGTGAAGATACACATGTTAAATAAAATATAATTATTGATATCATTTATATATAATATAAATGATATCAAATAAATGCAGGCGTTCTAACCAGACATACTGTTTATATTTCCTCTCAGTAAATAAAACCCATTTAACATGTTGAACCTAAACAAGTCCAGTTGCCGACAATATAGCACTTAGTAAAACCCATTTTAAATACTGCTTTTACTTCTTTCTTTTATTTCCCATTGAAGTTACTTGTAAATTACTTGTTTGCAAATTTGTTTGCATTTTTTCATTAGACTTTTTTAAAAGACAAACAGAGAAAGAGGGAGAGCGACTAGTGTCCCAGCAGTGAAACTGTCGTGGCTTCTGCCAACACAAACTGTCGGTATTCAACGACCTGTGAATGAGACTCGACTATTCTCTAGAATCATTTACTGATCCTAGAGTATTAATGAACAGCAACTGACAAACCTCACACTTTCTGCCTTTAATTTTTGCACCTTCATTGCACTGACCTTGTTGGACCAGGTGTCTCTCCTCTCCGGGTCTGAGCACCATACAGGTCAGCGCTGTTCCACCTGAAGCTGAAGACAAGTCCCACTGTTCACCCGGAGAGAGGTGTGTGTGTGTGTGTGTGTGTGTGTGTGTGTGTGTGTGTATTCTGATAAATTAACAGAAAAAAGAATATGTAATCAGATTACAGACACATCGAGCAAAAACAGGATTTCTTACAGGATTATCATTTTATAATAAAGAATGATATAACAGTTTGTAACCATGTGCAGGACAACACTTCAGGAGTCTCTCATCACTCTGCACTGTGAAATCTACTATATCCTGATTTAAATTAAACTTTTTCTCATACAGCTTTAGTTTCCTGACTTTTAAAATTCAGTTTTGTCTTCAGTGACATCAAACAAACCACACTGTTTATTTAAGAGTAATGAAGTCCCTTCATTGCCCTGCTCTAGTCTTTATTTGCATGTCTGATATTGAGATAATCCAAAACTAACTGTAACTGTATCAGTACAAATTGTTATAGTAACTCTCCAAACCCTGTCTACATGTAAACCAAATGTATTAAATCCTGAGAACATTCAGTGCTTTACACACGAGTAATGTGATTTTAAATTCTATCTTTTGACACACATGGAGTCAGTGCAGTCATTTAAATAACATACTAAACCAGAACTGAGACAAACACACTGAATACATTCTGTGCAGTTACACTGAGGCTGCATATTATGTGTTAAACTACTTTAGCTGCTCAGAATGACCTTCTAGATGCTGACATACTAACATACTGAGACATTACTAACACAACATGGAGCCTGTTAGCTAACTGTGCTGTACTCAGATATTCAGCTGTAACAATGCTCGTATTAACAAGCTAACATTACACAGCACGTGGCGTCATGCTAACAGTCTCCCACAGACACACATGTTAGCTAACATGCGAACCGGTCTGTAAAAACACGATGGTGAAATGATTTAGACGTCTTTAAAAGCTCGTTATAGTGTCAGTGCCTGGATCATGTGTCCTTACTTGTTAATCAAAGCAGTTAAGCCGCTGCCAACGTGTTTCCAAACCGTGCAGTGTATCTGCAACAACAAGTCGGCTAGCTAACATAGCATTACATAACCACTCACTTTAACCGATGTTTGCTCACATGCTTTGATGTCGTTATAAAGAAGGAATAAATACATTTAAAAGTCATGCCGATTTTACCGAAACTAGCAACTTGTTTAGAGATAGTGTCCCGAATTGAATTTACTGTTGCATTATTCGTGTAATAAACACTGCAAAGATAAAACGGACAAAATCAAAATGGAGGTTTGGTGGATCAAATAAAACATAGTTCATCCTGGAGTTATTTCACTGTGGTATGAGGATTATGCAAATACATAAATAAATACGCATAATTCATGCCGAATTTACCAAAACTAGCGACTTGTTTTGATAAAGTGACCTACATTTAATTTCGTGTGCATTATTCGTGTAATTAACAATGCAGAGATAAAACGGACGAATACCCAATGGAGGTCCGGTGCACCCGACAAAACACAACGTCCATCGCGGATTTAATTAGGTCTATTAGGATTATGTTCCAGCCGAATTTACCTCAACACCTAACAGTTTAAAGAGACCTCTTCAGCTTCTGCTCAGAGTTATTTCAGAAACATTTGAGGCAAAAACTAATCTCACCCACATGCGAGGGAGGCTGGCTCCATTTTAACACGCAAATATGTAGAACTTACTGGGCTTAGCATGAAGGTATTTACTATGTGGAGCTCGCTGATATATGAAGGAACATCACCTGGGCTGATTACCTGAGATCTGTAGGTAATAACTGATCTGTACACCTCACACACAGACATGAATACACCTGTGCTGAGCAGGTAACTGGACACATAAAGCAGATTAGTAACTACAGAGCCGTTTACTCACCGTGTTCACGTCCTCAAAGAAGAGCCGCAAAGACCAGACTGCCAATAAATCAGTCATTATTATAGGAATCTGGAGATTTGGAGGGAAATGCAGTAACTTCGCGCGGGAAACGAGCAAGACCGCCCCTTTTGACGCGCACTACCTCCATTCGTCAACGAGTCTGGGGGCGGGACTTGGTTTACCTGGATCTCGCCAGAGAGAGAACAGAACTGAGACAGCACATAGATACACAGATGTTATTAGGATTAAATAAGGTCATTTTTATAAATATCTTGAATTTCTCTGGTCTTTATCTGTTATGTCTGGTATTAAAGTTAAACAAAACTAACAGAAAGTAATTAAGTTACATTACTTTGATATTGTAATCGGGTGAATTCAGATAATCTGGACACTTCAGCTCAGGTATTATTGTTCCTGTTCTGTACTTTTGCCATCAAATGAATGAAATTAAATATGAATTAACTCATATTGTAACATATTATGTATGTATATACAAGCCTATTTCTATTTCTTGCGTCTTAATTACATTTTTTGTTTTCACTATTGTTATTGTTTATTGTAATATTACTGTGCTTTGGCTGCTGTGACACAGAAATGTCCCCTGTTTGCAGGACAAATAAATGAAATTCTGATTCTGATGAATTTGAATGCAATCACCAGTCTTCAGGGGGTGATGTCACAGAAAGGGGCGGGGCACTTCTCAATCATATTTTTAAATCAAACTTTATTCGCACATTAAAGACACGATATAAACAACAGATGTACAGGAAGTATTAAGACACAATCTAAAGTAAATTTAAAACAAGAGGAACAGAAAACACAAGCACAAACAAGTTATATAAACACCGGATAAAAAAGGAAAATTTAAATAAATAAATGAATAAATACATTAAGTTAAATAGCAGCAGCAACAATATGTTACCTGGCAGTACAGTCCATAATATTTTTAAACAGGCTGGATGTCTTTTTGTTTTTAGGTGATTTACAGACAGAATCACAAAAAGTCTTGAGCTCAACAGAAAACAAAGATTCATTTGGAAAAAAATTTAAGAAATGTGGCTTTATGAATATAACATTTACCCAACAGACTCAACAATTTTATCATATCAGTAATTTCCTTATTGTTAGATTCAGCACTCAAAAATAAGACCATACCTTCTGTAATAATGACCACGACCTTATGAGACTCCCAAATGTTGAGAGTCTTGCATGATGAGGTCAGTGAGGTGATATTCTGATCAGTCATGAATGAGAAATTTTTCCTTTCAAAACGTAGTTAGTAGTGTGATAATTGTGATCACATTATACTTTTTTTAAACCTAAAAGTAACTTCAGTTGTCAAATAAATGCAGTCGAGTTAAACAGAACAAAATAGTCGAATTATGGTCGAGTTTTAAGTCTCAGAAAATGAAAAACACTTGAGTGAAGTTCCAGTAAAAGTATTTAAATCTGTAAATGGGAAACTGTCGTCGTCACGTTGGGCCGCTGGAGGTTGTGAGTTTGGATCTCTGCGTCAGATGGAGGTTGAAATCAATCAAGCTGAGCTCAGCAGGAGTGTCTTCGTGCTGCTTCAGGCCTCCAGAGATCAGACTCATCGTGATTAAAACACTCCGACACACCTCTCAGGTGCACCTGATGCTGAAACATGATCCCTTTTTACCTGGAGGAAGGAGATAATCACGCTAACGAGAGGCACACCCACAACGCTTTAAACACTTAAAGAAAACCTCCGCAGGTGATAAGGAGAATAACTGATTACCTCACACATCTCTGTCTGTTACAGAGTAACATTCACTCACTCACATTTTAACATTTCAACTTTTCCTTAAAAATATTATGTTTAAGTATGAAAAAGGCATATTCTCAGTGAATATGTGATAATATGTTTAAATTTCAAGAATAGAAAGAAGACATTTTTACTCTCTGCTCATCTGACATAAGTCTAAAAATGAACCAGTGCATGAAAACAAGATTTCCTCTGTAGTAACTGCCCTGAAAACATTTATATTACTCCTGCTGTATTTAAATATGTGATATGTTAGACGTCTGCATTAAAATACCTTTTGTTATATATGTTGTTGAAATGTATTCCAACATTAGACGTCAGAGAAATCCACAAGTTTACTAAGTGCGTTTCATTTGGTCGCAGGAGAGAGTCAGAGCGCGAGGAAGGAGGTTCAGAGGGGTTTAAGCAAACGAGACTAAACACCACGTGAATAAAAGTTTTGGATTTTCATCAGTAAAGGCGGCTGTTTGATGGCATGTTAGCCAGTTTCACAGCAGAATCATTTGTGGTTTATCTGTAAACTCTGGTCGGGGAACGGCTCCGGATCAGAGCAGAATCTGATGTGAGCTCTGCACAGCCCTCCACACACAACACCCTGCAAACGTCTCGTTTCGGTTTGATAGAGATCCCTGAGCAGAAGGAATTACATATTAAACCGTGAGGGCTTGAAACGCTAGAATAAGGCTCAGATGAGGCAGATGTAGTTTAAGGAAGTGACTTTCGCCCAGGTCGACCTCCCGGGTTCTTCTTTTTACGCATTACAAATCTAAATGGTGAAACAAATGACTCCTGCTTCAGAGATGATAAGATACAAAAGTTTCATCTTTTGAGAAATTCGCTCTGTCTTTCTGTCTTGTGATGCTGCTGTTGTCTCAGGCAGCTGTTTGTCAGAACCAGAGGGTGATTTAAAGGAGGCAGCGGGTCGCTGAAGGTCCAACAGTGATGATCCGAGGAGCTCAAGGAGTCTCTTTGAAGTGCAAATATCCCTCCCACCCATTCAGTTCTAATTTAACACTTTACACCATCAGATGTTGTTTCAGGCTGATAAAGGCCACGAGGCTGCAAAACGAGTCTGTGGAGATGTCTCCAGCCATTCTGTGGCCACCAAAAGCAGATGTTCCACCTCCAGCTGTTTTCACGGTGACCAGTATCAGGTGTGTTTCACAGAAAGGAAGAAAATCTCCATCTGTTTTTGTGGTTCACAGATTTCTCCATGTTAAACTGACAAGGGAATATTTATCTAAATTGGACTAAAACATGAAAGTGAATCTCTGTAAAATAAATTGAGGTCACAATAATGTAATCTGAGAAGCTGAGTGTGTCTCCATCCCCTTAAATCACATCATGGCAGACGTGTCCTTCATTGTCGCTCTTATCGCCTGTGAATTTCCCTGCCTGGTTATTGACAAAGGCAGACGCACTCACTCACTCGCTCACACACTTCATTACGGAGAGCAGTGACATCAGCAGGTCGGTGGGTTACCAGGATACCTGGAGAGAGGCCCAGCCGTCCAATTAAACACAAGAAGAAGAGGGAGAAGAAAAAAAACAAGCTCCAGATCAGCTTCCTGATAATTGTTTTCTGCTGCTGCTTCAGTCAGTCTGCTGACACACCGAGACACAGCCGAACATCTCCTACACAGACACACGGTGAGTAAACTGATGGTGTGATGTGACTGGCTTCAGAAATAGTGCACAAATTTCACCTTTTGTTGACATAAATGTGTTTTTCCTACTTTAAGCTGCTCATGTGACTAAATGTTTTGTTGAGCTTGAAGCAAAATTTGATTTTTGTGAGGCGAAAACTACAAAACATGCAAGATTCATTTTGTTAATGCTGCAGCTGTTTGGAAAAGGAAAAGCTTTTACTCTTTATTCTCTTACTGATGGTCATTAAAGGGGCACAGTGTAGTTATGGAAAAGAAACTCAGAATTTTTATACTTTCCATCAGTGACTAAACCAGCTGTTCGCTCAGGGCAATAAGGTCCCAGAACACTGTTTGAAACTAGAAGGGTGGCAGGGTCCGCCAGTAAGTGAAAGAATATCAATCGTGTTGTCCTTTAAGGTCTGTTTGTTTATTCAGTCATGAAATGAGAGTTTGATTATTCAGTTAATTTAGGCTGGGAAAAAAACTACAGAGCGCACCTTTAAAATACAGTTTTTTAGTAACTTGCTAAATATTGAATTAAGATCAGTCATATAATCATTTGCATTAAAGGTGCAGTATGAAAAACAAACAGGGGGCAGCATGTTGCCGGAGTTACCGCTGACTGCTCCTAGCTCCTAGCGAGTTAACTCAGTTAGCCGTACAGCTAGTGGTTCGGACTTGGAGCTCGCGACCAGGAGAGCGTTGACGTTTACACCACCAGCACAGGAGCTTTGGACTGGGACCGGGCTAGCAGGTTAGCGTGCTAACTTAAGTATATATCTCTGCAACACAATACAGCTTAATGTCGCTACAGTTATTTATTCACATTCTGTTGATAATTCTGGTGAATGTTTTAATGTTAATATCTAAGATTCTTAGTTGCCTTAATTTATTGGAGAGACGTTGGTTTTATCACTCGCCATCAGCCGTTTGGTGAACATGGCTGAATTCATTGAGAAGCTGACTGTCCCCGCCCATTTAAAATATTCCAGGTTATTTATCGAGCATCTCCTAACGTGTGCGCGTTCTACGCCGAGTTTAGCCTCGCAGGTTGTTCTCCCCTCGAAATGCGTGAAAAAGTCGTGCTGTAATTCATCGTATCGTACGAGTGTTGACTTCTAGCCACGTCTCAACTCATTTTTTAACAATTAGCCGGTTTAAACGTGCGGTCGTGAGAGGGTTAACACAACCTGGCAGGCTGCGTTCAGGGGAGAAAGTGGCCCATGGGTCGGAGCGGCAGGGGGTCGGGCTCGCGCTCACGGCGGTGATGCTGCGGGGCTGCTGAAGCCGTTTGTTAGCCAGCCAGCGAGCCACCGGAGCCCCGGACAGATGTTCACGGTTATGGTGCTTGTCAGCGACGTCCGGCCGCGTTGTGTAGCCGCTGACCGACACACGATGCTGCGGTAGCTGGTGTGTCTTCGTAATGAGCTGCAGTGCCCGCAGAGGAGCAGCGGGGCAGTTATGCTAACTAGCTGCGGCTAGCTTGCTCAACGCTCCTGCGTTTCTGTCGATCACGGTGATCAGCTCGGTCGTCATGCTCGTC
>CAEMYA010000154.1:215404-275328 GCA_903131615.1 Diplodus sargus | reverse complement strand
CCCCCAGCTCCCCCCCAGAGCCCACCGGCCCCTCTGCATGTCGGTCTCCTCCGACAGCAGCGGACGCTTCAAAGCTCTGGAGACGCAGGAGTGGAAGAACAACCTCAAAGCTCAGGTACGTCCGAACACACGTCCTCGACCTCAGCAGCATAAACTGTTCAGGTTTTACGACGTGGGTACATTTAGCATTTTTCTTGTTGGCAACAAGATTTCCTGGCTTATTGTGCCACTGACATCCAAAAGATGCAATGAGGTCTTTAAAGAATACAGCTACAGTCCCATATAAAACAGTAATGATTACCTCTGAGCTCACTCTGTGCTCTTAGAAGTAGTCACATAACTTTATGTCCAGCAAAAAAAAAACACGTCTGTGTACAAAATTAGAAAAGCTAAAACAAATAAGTAAATAAACACCCAAGACAGCTTGAAGACAAACTTTTCTAAAGAAGTCAACTGGGAGTCAAACCACAAACACAAGTCATTTATGCTTTAACTCTGCTCAAACCGACCTCCACCCGTGTGTTTGTTTCAGATGGAGCAGGCCCACAGTGCAGGAGCTGCCAGCAGCACCGGCTCTCTGGAGCGGGCGTCTCTGTTTTGCGCCTCGGCCTCCACCACAGCGTCCAGCTCCGGCCTGTCCAGTCCGGTGGAGATCCTCAACAAGAGCAAGTCCTCCAGCCGCTTCTCGCTCTTCTCTCCACCCTGGAACAGCAGCTCTGAGTCGGACTCCAACCCTCCGTCCCGCTCGGGCTCCAAGAAGCTGCGGAACTACAGCAGGAGAGCCGCCACGGGGCCGGCCGGTGCCAGGGGCCCCGACACACCCGAGCCAAAACCCAGTGGCCCCGAACACTTCCAGTACTCTGAACCCGTCATCTCCAAGGTGACAGACTACATCTATGTCGGCAACCTGAACGCGGCGTACAACGGGCGCACCCTCTGTCGCAACAACATTGACAGCATCATCGACATGAGCAGCGTGCCAGGAGAACCGGGCCCCAGTCTCAACCTCATACCATGCACCTGTTCCCGCGGCACCCGCCACAGCTGGTCCCGCCTCAAGGTGGACATCGGAGACGTGCCGGACGCTCTGGGCGACGGCCCGGCCCTGAAGCAGCGCTGCTTCGAGGACATCAACGAGTGCATCGACGCCTCCACCGAGAAGAGGAAGCGCGTCCTGGTGCACTGTCGAGACGGGTTCTCTCTGGCGCCGACGTGCATCATCCAGTACCTGATGGTGAAACAGAACATGAGGCTGATAGCCGCCTACGAGCTACTGAGGTCCAAGTACCCGGTCAACATCAGGGAGTGCCACCAAAACGTGCTGGTGAGCCTGGAGAGGGCGCTGCGGCCCGGAGGAAACGTCGACCCCGAGTGCTTCAAACAGGCCATCTCTCGTAAAGTGGCGTGGACCTGAATCCATCCCCCAACAGCTGCTGCTCGAGGCTCTCTGGACCCCCCCCCCCCCTCCCACGGTGTTAGATATTTTCCTAAAGACAACACGGGCAGCTGTAGACTGGTCAACTGGATATTATCGTCCTCACTCGAGCTCAGTGGTCGTCAAAGTTCCTATATGATGTAAACTAACCTGTAAATGTGACCCGGCTGTGACGCCCCTCCTCCCCCTCCCTCACCCAACAGGAGACGCAATAGACTTCACCGTCATGTAAACAGCTTCTTGGTATAACAGTGTCATAGTGCTGGCTGTATAGTTGATAATAGTCCTGCTTCAGTTCTGTGCCATGCTGTCGTGGTGGTGTTTTATATCAGGGGAATTTCTAAATGGGAGATCTCAGGAGATTATTGATGTCACTCCAGTACAGGGTGGGAAATTACTCATTAGATTTAGTCGGTGCCCTCGTTCACACCTGGCACTAAAATGCATCTTGCTGAAATGTTTGTACAGCACGTTGGCAGTGTGTCGTAAATACTCTTGGTTCTAATTGCTGCCGAAGCAAGTTAGATTCACACCTGTTAGGCGTTTTATAAACTGAACGATTGAAGCATCTTGAATTCACATAAATTGCTGCTGCAGGTCAGAGCTGCTGAAGTGGGCCTCGGTTCAGTCCACACCTCGTCTCTGCCCTCTGCAGCAGCTCTCTGACCATGTGAAGACGTGGAGGTGATGAACCGATAGGGGACGACCAATAAACGCACAGACAACGTAACACCGGGTCCACATTCCTGCGTGAGCGGCACGTTCGCACATCTAGAGATTGAGAGTCTCACCTTTTTGTCCATGTCACATGTTTGGTTCTCAGCCAAAATATATAACGATAGACTGCCTGTAAAGTGACTACCAGGAACTGTTAAGTGTTTATGAAAGTCTTTTGATTCCTCTGATATATTAATATATCAGCGAAAATCCTGCTATTTTTGTAGAGATATTATTAATGCCTGTGCTCGGGTCCAATCACATATATGACCTCCTCTCGGTCACCGGCTTCCAAAACAAACACGCGTGCGAGCAAAGATCTTTACAACAGATCGCAGCGCTTTTCTGCAGAGGGGCGATAGAATCAACAAAAACAAAAGTTCCTCGTGGTCACTTTAATTTATCAAACAGCCTTTCTGAATTTACTGCTGCTGCTGAGCCTGAATTCTGATAGATTAGTCCCGTAAAGGAATGAAAGTTTGGGTTTTCTGCGATATAAACTTGAAATTTATATAATTTTAATTGACATGGATTAAGTCAACCTCAGTCCGGTACATTAAACGATGTGCAGGTTAACAGAAATCTGTATGTTATTGTATTTTTAACATTGAAGTGAAACTTGAACACAAGCCATCGCTGGAGCTGCATTTAATTGAGAAACATTTGTGATGCCGGGTGTGAACGTCACTGACGATGAAGAGAAGTACTAGTCACCATTTTGTTTGGAGCGCTGTTTTTCTTCCTAAAAATCTATCTTGTTGGTAACATGGTTGTTTGGATGGACTCGATGCTGCGGAGGGAAAAAACATGAGTCAGTTTCCAGTCCTGTAGAAAACTAAACTGCACCTCTGCTGCTGAAACACTGAAGCTCGGAGGATCGTCGCTCACCGCTGACTGGATTACTTCACTGATTCATCTGCTTCTATCGCAAAATGGAACTTTGCACACGTACACATTTCTGACATGTTTATGTTTTTGTTTTATATTGTTGATCATACTTGATGGAGGATGAACGGCTCCACCTGTCCTCTGTGAGGAAGACTGTCGCCACGCTTTCAGCCACAGTTTCTTGGTTAAACCTGCTCGGTGGTGCTCCGACTGTGGCTTTGTGAACTTGGACTTGTGTATGCAGTGAAGCTGGGTGACGTGCATCTCTGTGGATTATCAGTATTAGTGTATCAGTGCCACTGAACTTTACACTTGGAGATGATTTTGCACTACTCACAGGGTCGTCCTAAATGCAATGTGTTGCCTTTTTATTTTAATATTGTTTGAGTTATTGTTGTTTTTGGGAGTGTGGCTGATGAGATTCACACCTACGAGGGAGAAATGACGATCAGATGTGAGCGTGAAAGTTTCCATGTTTACATGCTCATTAGAAAACAACCAGATTAAGGTAACGGTTCAATTAAAGTGTTTACATGGTTCACACTATTTGATTTCCCTGATGAGTTTACATTCATTTTTTAAAAAATATTTCTTACACAAAAGTTTCTTCAATTATTGCTTGACCACTTAATCCAGAATCCATCGTTAATGATCCCAGAACACACGTTATAAAATCAATTGAGTGATCGTTTGATTACAGAATAACAAATAGGGCTGAAAATAATTATACCTTTCATTATCACTAAATCCACTGATCATTTCTGATTAAGTCTAAAAGACAATAACGAGAAAAGTCGACAGTTCCAGGTCACATCCTCATGCCCCCAAATATTTACTTAAGGTGCAATATGTAAGAATTTTAGTTTAAATTAATAGAAAACTAACATTAAAATGATCAACCGAATGTGAAGAAATAAGAATCTTAATGTCACATCAAAGATGTTAGAAGTTAGCATGCTAATTAGCTTCCTCATACAGCTCCTCCAGGCTCCCAGTCCAGACCGCAAGCTGCACAGCTAACTGAGCTAACGAGTAAACTGCATTTACAGTTTGCAGCAGTTAGCAGTTCCTGTGGGTCACAAGCTGCCTGTAGCACAACAGGTGGACGCTTCTTACATGTTGCACCTTTTAACTGTGAAACAAAACAGATAATCAGTAAATCGTCACTTTGTGTTTCTGTTTTAATTCAAAGATGAAATGATTACCAACACTTTCTGTGAAGGAATTAACAGATAGTTTCAGCTCCAGAGACAAGTTTTTGATTAAAGGCAGTTCAGTCGGTGGCAAGAAAGGACTCGAGTATTCGTTTCCTCTCCAGCAGCCTCGTGCATCAGTAGAAACCTTAATCAGTCAGCGGTGGTCTGGTTTTATCAAGTAGATTATTAAATATTATGACCACGCAATAAAGAAAAGTCGACCACAGTGTGACATTTTTCACAATCTAAGGATCCTTTAACCTGATTACATCCATATGAGGTGACTGATGAACAGAAGTCGTTTCTTTTCTTTTTCTCCAACATGATCTTGATCAGTTTTGTGAGGCCAATGTCACTGATGACACCAAATGATTGCAATGAGGCTGCAAACTGTGGACATGAAGAGGATCTCAGTGTCACTCTGACTTGAGTTTAGGTTTCATTTTCACAATAACGAGGTAAACACTTCATTAACGAGACGATTCAGATACAGTTACAGAAAACTATTACAGAGTTTAATGGCACAGGTGAAATGTTCTACATGCTCTTCATGATTTACTTCAGCAGCTACATGTTTAGTTCATGTCAGTTTTTGTTTTGATGAGCTTACAGTCACTAGCATCTTAAAATTTGTCTTTGGTTAGTGAACGGTTGAATTTAGATGCTTCTTCTATCAAAACCTGAAGCTGACTAAACTAAAAGATAATTATTTTTCTCAGAGCATGAATTTGGGCATTGTTGAGGATTTGAACCTCATTGTTCGAACAGTAAGTTATCTAGTTTCTTGTTAAGAATGAGGTTCAGTGAAGCAGCTATAAGTTTAGTTTAGAGGTTAAAACGTTGGTGCTTACAGTTTCTGTCCTCTTAAATCAATTAAAAATTAAAAAACAGAACGTATCCTCAAAGCTAAAGGTGTTTTTAGCACAAAGCATGAATCAGACATGACTGCTGATGGTGATTCAAACTTTCAAACCACATTAGTTCTAAAAGGGCAAACAAGGTGTCGACATAATGTGTTTCACTTTTATTTTCATAACTTTTATTTTCATTAATTCATGTGTGATCAGTGAGATCAGAACAGTTCTGACAGCCCGGACATGAAACTCCCAGCAGCAGCAGCAGCATCACAGTCGAGTCGTCACGCGGGCGATGTGATATCGAGTGGAAACTTAAAGTACGGTGCCTTCATGTGGAGTCGTGTTGTGACCGTACGGTGACATTTGCACACTTTGTATGACTTAAACTTCTCTCGATATGTTGTGAAATTATTTTTTGTTGGTGTTTTATTTTGAGCAGAAACACGTTTGAAGGTGACGTTGGTGTGAAGTGGTCCTTGCTGTAATATATCTGCCAGTCATTCGTGTACAGTACTGATGTTTCACTAACGCAGGAGGTGACGAGGCTGAAGAAGATGACGTATATTTCTCAACAGATGTTTAAAGACCGTAGTAGATAAAAGTCTCAGCACATTCTGATTCGCCCCTTGTTGTAAATGCTCCCAGTCAAAGTCGTCACATCAAACCGAAAAGGTTTTCCAACTCGTTCTCTCAGGTGATTTCTCAGTGGCCCAGAATGTTCTCGATGAATATGTGAAGCGATGTGTTTCTCATGTCATGTTTCTTAAGTCTGATATAATTTGTACTGTTGAAATATTAAACAGAAGGATGTACCAACGTACCAGAGTCACACGACTGTATGTGTTTGGTCAGGATGTCTTCAGCGACGTCTTTACTGTGTCGATTATTAGGAATCAAGGAGACTGAACACCGATATGTGGAACTGATGTTTCAAACTTTCAACAAAATTTCAAACAACCAGTGATGAAGTTCAATTTTCAGGTATTTTACTTGAGTATTTCTGTCTTTATACCTCCTCTCCACCCCATTTAGTTACTAGTTACTTTACAGATTACTCAGTGTTTATAGGCTATTATTGGGACGTGTCACCGGTCAGATAGTGTTGTGTGAAGGGATGCTGCAGAACTGAACCAGAACCAACTCTCCTTTCACCATAGCTGGTCTTAACATTGAGGCATATGTAGGCGGCTGCTTGGGGCCCCTCCACCAGCAGTGGTGAGGGGGCCACCAACCTCCAAAAAAAACAAAAAAACAAGGAAAATAAGAAATTTATCATCATAAACACTTCAAAAACGTGGTAAATTTTTATTAATATGTAATTTATTCTTTAGAAAAACATTTAAGTTAAAATGTCAAATTCATGGGTATCTGTCTCACATACACCCCCTGCTTTCAAAATGAAATGGACTAGTCCCTGACGGACTGCAAAAGATGAACACAAACGACACTCCAGTCCAGTTGGTGGCGGTAATGCACCGACTGCCAACCGCCAATAAACCACACAGAAAGAAGAAGATGAAGAAGAAGAAGAAGAAGAAAAAGAAGAAGAAGTAAACAAACAGACGGAGTAAAAGCTAAAATGAAACAAAACTACCCGAGCGGTTCGAATAAACGGAAAAAGAAAAAAGACGCGGAGAAATATACAGCAAAGCTGACAAACTATTTTGCCACTGCTGTTACCGGGGAAACAGTCAACAACGTCCAAAGTGTTGGAACAGCAGCAGCAGCAGCAGCTAACAGCTAACGTTAGCTGTGAAGTACCTGACTAGACGTTGACACAGACGAGGTGAAGCAGTTGTACAGTGACGGCCATTCTGACAGCGATGATGACGATGGCGGGGTTCTGGTGAGTCAACCTAGTTCTGCACTGCATGAAAAGTGGGATTTTCGTCAGTATGCGGCACTGTAGATTGTCGTGGAATTTCAGGCTTGCGACAATTAACGCCAATTTGCAGGCCACACCGAAAACTGCCGTAAATTGTCGGAAATTGACGTGAGCCTTGCTTGGCAGTTGTGGTTGTCCCCATAGACATATATACATATGTATATATGTCTATGGTTGTCCCCCCATGACCCTCCTCCCCCTGATTCTAGGGGAGGCTTTTCTTGTTAAGAAGTTAAAATGTGCAAGACATATTTTGAGATAAATAAGATATTGAAATGTATAAATCATTTCTGTTAAAATGTGTGACATTAAAATATAATTTCATGGGTTCTGAATGTCTTAAAAGAAGTTGAAAAGTTATTCTTATTATGTGTGAGAGTTCATGACCTTTAAGAGTTTTTACACTTCCGGGTTCACCGGAGCGTCAGTGACGAGGAAGATGAAGCGGAGAGTTAATGGCAGTCGAGCAGCTAACAACAGCAACTTCCTGACATTTTCCTTTCCTCAACAAATGTGTGTGTGTATATATATACATATAAATATGTGTATATGTGTGTGTGTGTGTATATATATACACACTCACACACACACACACAGAGTGACCAATAGTGACCAATAGTGACCAATCAGTGAGTGATGGTTTCACTGCTATTCATATGTCATGATTCATTTCCGTCAGTATGTGGCACAGACGAACGCGAACTTCGCAGGCTGTAAATTGTCGTTAATTGCCGAAAGGACAGTTGTTTTCTTATTCTCCATCATGGGTGACTATTTTTTTTTGTATTACACTTTGTGTGCTCTTCGTTCTCTGTCTTCATTTTGGAGTAAAGAAGTGTATGCAGGGTTTAGGGCCCCCACACATACCTTCGCCTTGGGCCCCCAAATTGCTAAATCCGGCACTGCCTTTCACAGAACTGCAGTCGTCAATATGAGCAGATTTATTGTGATTTTCTTCTTTAGTTCCTGTTCTGAGCCCAGTCGACTCCATGTTCTATCGAGTGAGTCGGACTACACTAGATTTTACTTTAATAACAACAAACTGAGTCTTCATTCACTTAAAAATGACCTTTTAAATTGAAAAACATCATTTTTGTTATCATTTCTCCGCATTGACTATTGTTTCTGAAACAATGATGCGTTCAAGTGCGCTCAGAAATCTGAACTAAATGACCTCCGATGCTGAAAAGTGCAATGGTACTCAGAATTTTCTGCTTTGGAAACATCATCCATCTTCTAGACATCAGATTAATTAGCAGGACACGTTAGCCGCAGGTTTAAGAGAGCGAGCTAACGTGAACGCTGCTAGTAATGTGAACAGAACTATTCTGGTTTTAAAGGTGATGAAGTGTAAACGGTCCCGTCTGTGGTTTAAAGGTCTCGAAGGTCTCGTTCTCTCTCTTATCATTTGTGTGTTGGTGGCTTCACATGCTGCCGTTCGTCCGTCACCAGCAGCCATAACTGCCCCGTCCTCCCCCACCAGCTGTGTGACTCACCCTCTTTCAGAGAAACACCACAGCAGATGCTTTTCTGCCGACTGTCAGGAACACATTAAAGTTTATCAATGTTTAAAATAAACCACATTAACTGTATTAACTGAAAACGTCCACGGCGACATGAGAAATCTCACTGAACTGCCTGAAACTCCTGGTTTGTAGTCGAGCCTTTACTTCCATAACTTGTGTGCATCAGCGTGTAACAGGCGTTAAGTAAATATATATATATATTCATATATATTCATATATACATATATATATATATTATAAAATATACCCAGCTGTACCGCAGCCATGGTGGTGTTATTTTAGATCACACTACCTTGCTCCGCATGACACGCTCTACTCCACCATATAAGAACAATTATGTGTTTTGTGGATTTTAAAGTATGAAAACTTATTCTACTCAAGCCCCAAAATAAAAGTATGAACCTGAAGTACAGCATCACATGACCTCTTTAAATTGATGAGCATCATATGTGTAATTCATGCCACAACTGAAACACAGTCTCTCATAGATTTATATAGAAGAATTAGATACTAGATGCAAAGATTGTGTTCATTCAAACCAATGAGAACTACAGTTTTTTGTGGCCTCCACATTTACTTCCTGGTTACAAAGTTTAACAAATATACAAACCTCCTTGGATCAAAAATTCATGATAGAAAGATTCATAATCGACCTTGTTTGCAGTTCTTGGTCTCCTGTCAACAGTTTACATACGTCTCTTTATAATGGTGGTCTATGGGGAAAATGCAAAGTGTCGTTTCTTGGTGAATGTTTCCTTTTTGTCGTTCCGCTCTTTTCACTCTTTCTGCTCCGAACAGAGAATCCTGAGCTCTGATTTCAGAAACTTCCTCCTCACTCGTCTCACGTTCCTCCTGTTAACAGCTTCTTAACGACGCCCACTTAGCGCGTCTTAAATGACGGTCCTGAAACCCCACAGAGACGTTTCCTGCCCTCCCACCTGCCGCCGCCTCAACTTTCATCAACTGCTCTCCGGCATCATAAAGCTGCCTCACAGCCCGGCCCTGTTTATACGTTGAACCTCACGGTGTCCATATATGATTCTAATGTGTTCACTGAGTCGTATCTGGTGGATTCTCCTGGTTTTTTCCCTCCAGACTCTTCAGCACAGTGTTTTTCGGGGGGGATTGTCGGGCTGATAATGCAATCAGTGAAACAATCTAGAGGGAAGAGGTTTATTTATAAAGGTCAGACAGGGAGGAGATCTGGAGGGTGACGGGGGGGTCAGATATAAAGTTTCAGATGCTGCCGAGCTCATTGGTCTGTGAGAAAATCGACTTCCATAAAGAGAAAGATGGGGTTCCCTTCGCCTTTGGGGAATGCAATATATACCAACTTATACTGCCAAAACTGAGCCGCTCCCCAAATCAGTCGCTCCGTCCTGATTCAGCCTTCAACTAAAAGGTGAGAAATCTTTTTCCTTCTCTGCTGCTGATGAGTTTGTTTCTGTTTCTGAGCTCTTGTCAGAAACAAATATGTTGTTTCGGGTGTTGAAGCCACGTCGGTAAAACGAACCAGCTCGTTAGGAGCTGCTGCTGCTGCAGGCTGAGGAGGGTGATGATCTCCACTGAGGAGGTTTTTGGGATGTTATAATGGTTCATTTTGTGTGTGAAGCGGTTGGTGCTGCAGGTGTGAAGTGTGTGTGTGATGACTTGTGTTGGTGTAAACGGAGTCTCGAGTGGGAAAGTGATCGTCCCAGTGTTCCTCGCCGAGTCGTCACAGACTGTTTGAAAAGATTCAGTTTAATTTGAAAGATTGGGTTGATAAAGTGGAATTTCGCTTCAGGTTTTAAATCAAGAATCCAAGAAAGTATCAAGTCCAATTTATAGTTCCTGTACCTTTGTTATCTCACACATACAAACATGGTTTGCGTATGTTCTCATTGTTCAGTATTATGTTGTGAATTCATTAGAGTGAGAAAAGGATCATGTTTTGTTCCTGTTTTCCACAAACAGCTGGAAAATGTTCAGAACTCTCCGAATATATAAAAATGATCGAGCAGTTTTGCACTTACAAATGTTTTATTCTTGTGAATTCTCTTGTGAGATTTTTCAATCTAACTTAATGTTTGTATTTTAGGGAGAGATGAGACTTGAAGCAGTCTTGATTGATTGATTGATTGATTTTTTTGGTAATCCAGTTTGTGGTGCTGATCGGAAGCCTGTGAACGTTTGGCTCGAGTCTGGATGACTACGTGGTCGTCATGGGCGATCTATTCTTTAAAGAGAACAAGAGGAGGAGACATTTTAACTGTCAGTTCTAATAACTATCAGAATGTGTATGCTAGCTACCGTTAGCCTGAAGGGCTAGCATTGGTTACCGTTGCTTGTTGACTTCAGGATATCTCTCTCATGATGATGTAATGATGATCGCAGTCGTCTAGATTTTGAATTCTAGATGTCAAACGTGATTTTAATGAGGATGAAATAATTTAATCGTGCAGCTCATCTAGACTTTACAATCTACATTGGACTGAATGGATCCAGTTATGACAGCAAATGAGAAAAAAACACATTTTCATAATTAGACAGTTTGTCCACTATGAGAACTGGCTTCAAAACTGGAACTCATTGGCCGACATTTAATATTGGAGCCCCGTATCGGCTCAAGTTGCTCATTAGACTGTTGTAAAGAATTACCTGCCGGCTGCACGGGAAGCCGAGACAAACTGTGGATCTCCCACGAGACTAAATGTTGTCAGATGATAGTTGATGATCGCCATAGTTACATATGCGATATTAGTTATTATTATTGTTGGTATAATAGAAACACCTGACGGGTGATTCACATAAAGTCACTGAAAGTTAAAACTGTACATTTAAAGTTACGAATTACAAAACACATGATAGTGGTACAGTGATATATTATCATATCATTTGAGCCATTTGAGCCACAATGTTAGTCAAACATAAAATGACAAAAGAAACATGAAAATTACTTTTTTTAAACTGAATTTTAGTCTGATTTACTGATTGTTGACTGCAAAGCATTTCTTTGTACAAAACAACTATTTGATCCTATTTAAAGATGCACTGATGTATTTTTATTACACCCATTTTATATTGTTGATGTTCTCACATTCCATCGTGAATTTGGTTGGGTGTCAAACATCGCTGGAGATGATAGTTGATGATCGCCATAGTTACATTGATTGATTGACATAAAGTCACTGAAAGTTAAAACTGCACATTTAAAGTTACGAATCACAAAACACATTATAGTGGTATCATGATATATATTATCATATCATTTAAACACAATGTTAGTCGAACATAAAATGACAAAAGAAACATGAAAATTACTTTTTTAAAACTGGATTTTCTGCTTGAAGTCTGATTTACTGACTGTTGACTGTAAAACATTTCTTTGTTTGTAAAAAGCATCTATTTGATCCTATTTAAAGATGCACTGATGTATTTTTATTACACCCATTTCATATTGTTGATGTTCTCACATTCCATCGTGAACTTGGTTGGGCATCAAACATCGATGTCGATTGGGGGATTTTAAGCTTTGGAGGCTGCCGTCTCTTTAAGTTGTTCCACGATGGTTCTTGGAAAGTCAATTAAAAAGACGTTTGTTTGTACTTGAGTTGTTCCAGGTTGATCTACAGAATCTGGATCAGTGACGATTGCATTTCTGATTCTTTTCGTGTTTTAGTGAATTAGAAGTCAGACTTGTGTCGTACTTCAGGCGGAGAATCGTCAGCTGGGCTTTTCCGTTTGGACGCAGGCATTGTTGATCTGGATTGTTCTGCGCGGTCGCTATTTACAGAGGAGATACATTTCGTCTCCGTCACGTCAGAGATGTTTGTACCAAACGCAGGAGGTATCAAGTGTTTCCAGATAATCTTCCAGAAGACAGACCTTCCATACGAGGGATGCCCAGGGGGGACAACTGGACCCCAGATCCTTGTCCGAATTTAGACTGGAGGTTTTTCCTCAAGGCAAACCGCTGATGCTCCCGGGTGGTGTCACGTTTCCATGAGCGGAATTATGATTAAGGAAACACCAGATGGAGGCATTCCAGACCTGAACCTCTTTGCTTCGTATGTTCGTGTGCCCTCAACATTTCATTTTATTAAATCAGAACATTTGTTTTTCTGCAGGTTTGAAGCCAAACAAACGCCAAGATGTCAGAGTGAGTAATTCTGGGTCTCATTCATCTATTTGTTTATACATATTCTACATGGGAAGCTTCAAAATGTTAAACTTTATAAACTACTGATTGTCAAGAAAGAAAGTAAACAGAGCTGCCAGTCGACTGCAAACTTTGTTTTTCACGCTTCCAATAAATGTTCATTTATTTCAGGACTTGTCAGTTTTCTTTGTATTTTAAGTAGTTATGGATAGAAAATATAAACTTTCTTTAATCATTGCAAATATTTTCTCAAACCCTCCAGGAAAAAGATGTCCTCGAGTCGCAAGCATCAGCTGAAGGTGAAAGACAAAGAAGCCAAACTGAGTGATAAAAGAAAAGCAGTGGCAGAATCTCTTCACATACTTTTCAATCATGGAGTTTTCTACTGTGACTGGAGCAGAAAGAAACCTTCTGCTGCCAAACGTTCACTACAAATGTTCATTATGCATCTTTATCTGATGTTCTGCGGCAGAGTTTGATGCTGTCCATCGCTAAAGGTTTACTGGAGGAGGAAGAAAGGGAGCAGGAGGTGGAGAAGGCAAGATACATGGCCGAGAGCTGTCCTCCCGTGTCCATGCCCAGGAGCATGCAGGAGCTGCAGGTGTGTTTTCTAACAGCAGGATTTAAATATTTTGGATCATTTTGTCGTCGTAACATTTCGCTGCTGTGTGTTCAGGAGCTGTGCAGGGAGATCCACCACAAGATCGACGTGATTGACGAGGACCGATACAACATGGAGATGAAAGTCAATAAAGCCGACAAGGAGGTAGATTAGAGGAAATGTTAATATGATACAGCTGCCAATGGAGAGACCATTATTGGCAATTGGATATTTTCAAAGCTGGCAAATGTCCTGTTCTATCGTCAGAAACTTGCAGTGGTTTCACGCTTACAAATGTTGAAATGCCAACAGTGGTCTCTCGATGGCGGTAGCCTCACAGAAATGTTGAAAGACGGCAGACCACAGTTCAAGACAGTGTTTTAACCTTTGTAAGCATGAACCCACTGAATATATTTGATGAGAAGCCGGGACCTCAGCCTTGTGTAAAAATATCCAGAGGTTTCAGGCTTACAAATGTAAAAACACTATCTCGAAGAGTGGTCTCCAGCTCGGCAGCCATCCCTTAGAGATGTTGATATAATATAGCTGCTGAAAGAGACCACGGTTCGAGGTGGTGTTTAAAATTTGTCATGACGAAACCACTGGATATTTTTGAGAGATGTCAGGACGTTTGTCTGTCGTGGTTGAAAATATCCAGTGGTTTCACGCCTGCAAATGTTCAAATACCGTCTTGTAGAAATGTTCATATGACAAGCTGCCAAGGAAGAGACCATTGTTCAAAATGTCGTTTCAACATTTGCAAGCTTGAAACCACTGAATATTTTTTTTTGATAGAGCAGTAGACATATCCACTGGTTTCATGCTTCAACGCCGTCTCGAAGAGTCATCTCATTGAACTGTCTGGTAGAATTGTTGATATAAAAGGCTGTTAAACGAGAGACCGCTGTTTGTGGCAGCTTTACAACATTTGTGAGCACAAAACTGCTACATTTTTTCAGTGGTCTCTCGCTTGGCAGCCATCTTGTAAAAAGTGCATATGATATGGCCGTGTTCTTGCGCATCATCTCAAAAACATATTGTGACACAGCATTGAAACATTTGGCCGCAGTGTTTAAATATATCCAATGTTTTCACACTTACGAATGTTGGAATGCCCTCTCCCAGAGCGGTTTCCAGTTTCGGAATCTTAAAACAAGATAATCATCTTCGCACGGTTGTGAAATTCTATGATAGATAGTGTTGTGTGATATTTTTGTGCTGGACGGTACACAATGTCACTGCTAACGCTCAAAGTCTAGATGTAATTTTCCATCCTGGCTTCTGTACCGTCTTCCAGATCGAAGACCTGAAGATCAAAGTTCAGGACGTGATGGGCAAGTTCAAGAAGCCGGTCCTGAAGAAAGTACGTATGTCTGCTGACGCCATGCTAAAGGCTCTGCTGGGATCCAAACACACAGTCAACCTGGACCTGAGGGCCAACCTGAAGCAGGTCAAGAAGGAGGCGAAGGAGGAGGTGAGGAACCGGTGGCCTCATGTATGCTGACGATATACTGGTTTACTTTAGACTTGGTCTCAGTTAATCTCTAAAATATGTCCATGTTTTCATGCATTTGACCCTTATTTATTCTGAATTAATCATGGTCCAGAGAAAGTCTTCAAACCTAACGGACTTCATCTTTAGCCACTTGTCTGACCTTTGCTCGTCTCGGTGTTTCAGGATAAGGAACTGCGTGACGTCGGTGACTGGCGTAAAAACATCGAAGACAAAGCCGGCATGGACGGGAGGAAGAAGATGTTTGAGACTGAGACTTAAATCTTAAATCAGTGTCTTATCTTAAAACTGCATCTGCTCTTAACACACCTGCAGTATGTTTAGCTCCTGTTTTTCACTGAACCAATAATACAGCACAAATGACATTTTTCTAATTTCTCTGTGAGATGTAGAAACTTTGACAGAATAAACAAGCGACAGCGCTGATGGAGCCATTTTGTCTCACTCGATTGGATTTGCAAATATTTGTTGTAAGTACCATAATTTTTCAAACTGCAAGATTCTGAAAGATCATGAGGGAAGAATAACCTGATCATAATGAATCTGTGAGTGTTGAAGGGGATATGAACAGATGCCTCGTCTCTTTGGCTAGTGGGGACGTTAAAAAGGAGTGAACATATAATCCAACACTGAGCTACAGACTGAATCTTGTGGTGTTTTATGATGTGAGAAGCCTCTAATGGTGTCAGACAGACTGACAGAAGCTTAAAACTCCCAGCAAGAGGCGTCATCGTCAACACGTCACCGGTCAGACTGAGAGAAACTTGAACTGTAGGAATGTGTTTAACTTTGTTGAGTGTATTTATCTTAATTCTGGAGGATTTTTAACACAAATCTCTTCAGAATTTTTCCACTTCATGCAGATCTGAGGTGAGTGAAATCTTTTTAACATCACTTATTGCTTTTTAAAATGTTGCTTTAGTTGATTTTAACCTTCAATCTTAAATGTCTATGTGGTTAGACTTTACTAAAAACGCTTCCTTTAAGTTTTTATACGTCTATAACCATCTCACAGATGTTTTATAACATATCAGGTGGTTGTAAGCAGATATTTGTATTTGTTTATAACTGTAACTCTTGTGATGAAGATGTTTTTTAACAGATAATGAACAATGTTATAATAAAACATAGTGGAGATAATGTGAAATACGTCTTTGTTGACAAAATTGAAATGTATAGACGGCTTGTAAACGTTAAAATAACGTGTTTATGTTTTCAGTCATTATAGATTCATATGATTGTGATACTGAAACATGTAGTTGAGTTCACGTCAATGAGAAGTTTTGTCGTTACAGTTTTCTTTTTTACATTTCAGGTGTTTAACCTCCAGAGCCACCGGCTGCAGCTGTGAACCGTGAGTTCAACTTCCCTTTTCATTAAAGGCACAGTCCGTAATCCAAACATAAAGACAAAGGCTTCTTTCATTACCAAAATCTGGACGTTTGGAAGCTGCTTTGATTGGCGGCAATTTTAATACTATTGACAGGAATAGGTTGGATTTTTGTGAAGCTACTTTGTTCTGGTTCTTTTCAGCAGAATGTGAATGAGAATGTTTTAACATCTAAATAAACAACGGTAAACATTTAAAACCGGTATTTTACCACGACTGTATCAGCAAATAGATCTGATCTAATGACAGCGTAAAAAAACCAAAATCTGAGAGAATATCTAATCTCATCAGAATATAACATTGATGTATTGCTCAGCTGTAAGTGGACAGAACTAACCCTGTACAACAATAAGATATCATAATTTCCTGCTGATTGAACGTACAAATCATTTTAATGTGCTGTGTCTTTCTCAGCACACTGACAGATTTCCCTCTGCAGCCTGTCAGAGCTCGTTCTTCTCCTATAAATATATCAGATCTCTAAATGATTTCCGTCTCTATATCTGTTGACCGCTGATTACAAAATGCCTCTGCGGTTTAATCACTTTCCTGCATTCTGAAGCTGGATGGCACGAGATAATACAGATAACAATCTTAAAGGGCGGGTTATTTATAATGATGCGAGCCGAGGAAGGAGGGCAGATGACACTGTACTGTATTTCATGACCTTGCCAGCTCATTGGTTTGACCAGTAATCCACTTCCATAAAGAGAAAGTGCAGGATTTGGAGGGCTATCAGTGATTGCAATATATACCTTCTTAACACTCGGTCTGCCTGAGGACTCAGTCTGGCAACGCGCTGCCCGCTCTGCTCGGTGAAAGTAAGAAGTAAGAAGTCGTTTCTCTGCCTGTTTTCATGTTTTTAGTTGATGAATTCTGGATTCTTGTTGTGTTGTTTGTGTGCACGACGTCGGTTGTAGATCGTCCTGTCGGTGAGCTCGTTCTGGATTTATGATTTGTTTGTTCAGATTAAAGTTATTGAGAGGTTAAAGTTGAAATCTTTAATTTCTTTTGAGGGTTTCTTTTAGAATATTTGACATTTACTCACATGCTCAGTCGTCTGTGTGGAGTGTGACTGACTGCTGCTGGTGTTCAAACAGGTTTTCTTTCAGCCATGTATTCGATTAGCCATCAGTATGTCAGTAAAACAGCAAATGTTCATGGTTGTTTGATGGTTTAAGGAATTCTTTAATACTCTTCCTTAAACATACTTTTAGTTTTGCATGAATTGATCTAACAGAAAATATGGGGCATTTCTGGTTTCTATCCTCTTTCTTTCATTGTTACAACTCTTTTCTGTGTCCAGATTGTTTTTCTGGTTTTCTAAATGTTAAACGAGAAGCTCAGAAACACTCAGACGTGCGCTCGAGACAAGCGGGTGATGTACGATCTGGTGATGTGGCGCGCTGAAAGGCAACACCACTACAAGGCTTGAAGTTGAAAATCGATCCCTCAGTGTTTATCCTCCTGTCAGCGCCGAGGGGTTCGGAGGAAAACCTGCTCTAATCTGCAGCGGCTGCCAGCTCCGGTCGTGTCTTCACTTTAATCCCCACTCACCAAATTTAGCCTGTTTTTCCTCACCAGCATCCAAATGTTGAAGCTGTTAAAGGTTTGTGTCCTACAGATTTAGGTGCAGCTGCGTGGAAGGTTTTATAGAAGTGTTTGTATCTTTAAAGCTGTTTGTTTGATGGTTAATTTTTAAATCTAATTCCCAAATCGTCAAATAGTGATGTTACTTTCAGATAGCGCCAGTATTACAACCATCTAAGTAAGTTTATTTCATGTAAAATAAGTTTTTTTAGACAGTTTTTTGTGTCTTTTTCAGCCCTTTTTTGTATCTTGTCATTTCCTCTCTAAGTTTTCTTTTAGATGCAAGTTTTTCTGACTTAGATTCTCCATACGCGTCGGATTTAAACGCTCGTGCACCGTCTCGTCTGTGCGATGAGCAGCAGATGAACTGTACGCGCCCGACAGCCCGAGTTATTTTTGCGATATGCTCTCACATCTTGTACGTCCGAGGGATGTTCTGTGGTGTTGAGTTACTGCGAACCCTTCAACTCTCCCTCCAGAGACAATACCCGACCCACAACACACACCAACGTAAGAGAAAAACCAGGGCCCAAATTTAACCCCGCAGATTTATTCCATCTCCAGAATAGCTTGTTGTTATGTCCTCAGAGGTTCCAGTGTCCTAAAATACATTGTCAGGCCTGGAGATCGCCCCCTCGGCCTGTTATTGGTTTACAGATGGCGGCTGTTTGTTCCCGGGCCAGCTATGTGTTTGAGGATGCCTGCAGTGGTTGTCAGACGTCTTTTCTTTCAAGACGAGCCTGCTGTCAGGGTTTTTCTCCTCCATAATGAAGACGTTAGGAACAGCTGTGTTGCCAGGAATAGAGTCTTAATCCACAGCTCCTAAACAAACAGCTCTGGCCTCCGAGTACCTCTGGTGTTGGCCTCAGAGTCCAGCAGCCGGATACGTTAACCCAGTCTAGAGTCATCGGTTCATGCTGAGACTTTACTGACTACAGTCTGTCCATTTTATGTTTCTGTGTTTGCACTCGACTACAATTAAAAGGAAAGGCTGCACTGCAGAGGTGGCAAAAGTCCACACATTGTTTCCTCGAGTAGAAGTTCAGATACTCTGGCAAAAGTAGAAGTACTGATTCAACTTGTTTACTCCAGTAAAGTAATAGATTACTCTGACATGTACTCAGAGTCTCAGAGTAAAAAGTCTCCCTCTGAAGGACATTTGTGGTCAAAGCTAACTGAAGCTCACGTCACATTAATAGAATCCAGAGACTATTAAAGTTAAAGGTAGAATCAGTAGGATTTGTCCCAGCTGTTCCTGAACGCACCACAAAGACAGCTGATTGTTGAGTCTCGTTCCCAGGACGTCAAATAGACACATGTTGGGTTGGTAAAGCGTCCCGAGCAGCAACAAAGAGAGAAAATCAGAAACTCTCTGCAGATACGAGACACTAACACGCCTTTTCTCCACATTCCAGTCTCCCTCTCTGTCTGTTTACGGCTTCTTACGTCTTTTAAAATCAGTCTTGTGATGTTGGGAAGGTGGTGGGAAGTATTTTTACTTTGTTACTTCACACCTTTAGTTACTTTTCAGATTTTAAATTAGAAAACATACTTTTATAAATTGAAGACTAAACCAGTGGTTCTCAGCCTTTATTGTCTTGCGACCTCCTTTAAAGGTTTACTAGTTTGTGTGTGTGGTGACACAGCAAAGACTTATCAATCAATCAATCAATAAATCACGGACTTGCTGCTTTATGAAGAATGATGTTTACTCAAGCAAATTTCAAGTCTTACTTTTATATAAAAACCCTGATTGTCCAGAAATATATCTAAAAATGTGACATTTTACAGAACGGTCGGCATTAATGAAAAATAAAGATTGTTCAGAAAGAAAGACAGCCGCTACAGTTTAAAGCAACAGAGGCTGTAAAGCTAATTATACACCAGAAAAGCAAAGTTGTTTGATGCTACAACACTGATACTAGCATTTAGCGTGTTCATAATAGTGTAGCAGATCAGCTTGTTAGCATGCTAAAAATGCTAAATCAAGCATGTCAACGTGACGTGTTATCATCCATGTTTCAACTTGCTAAAATGTTTCATGTTGACATTTGACATATCAGCATGATGTTAGTGTTAGCATGCTATGTTAGCACTGAACTCAAGTTACAGCAGAGACTGGCAGGATGTCGGTCGTTTTAGAGGTGTCACTTCATGAACTGAAGTTACAACAACATGCTGACAATCTGACATTTAAGATGTAGCATTGAGCTTGGAACGATGCTAACTGCTAGTAGTAACATTTAAGATTTAAGAGTTACCATACCTTCTTTGTGTTCATGTTACGCTAACATGCTAAATTTAGCATGTGTTAGCATTAGTCTCTATGAATCCTGGCAAGAAACCGCTGGAGCAGTTTACATTTCGACCTGTTGGTGGCGCTAAAGGAACAGCCAGAGGACATCACAGTCTTTACAAGTCGTCCTTTGTGGGTCGTAAGTGTCTGAATCAAACTTCATGGCGATCCATCCAGTAGTTGTGGAGATATTTAACCACAGAGCTGGACCGCGGTATCACCACAGGCCACGCCGCTAAAAATAGCGGTGAGGTCCTGCAAGGCATTAACGCGGCCCGGGTTATGAAGTTCAGCTCCATGAAATTTCCTGGAATTAACATGATGTCTTAAGATAGAATTGATATGAGCCAAACGTGAAATGTGAGCCAGGTGAGTTCACAGCAGGAAGAGATGAGGCGACGTGACTCCAAACACAAAGAACAGTTACAGTAGAGACGAGTTCAGCTGCTGAGAGCTGCAGTCAGCAGAAGAGCTACATAAAATGTTAAAGTGAGATGTCAAGGTCAAAGTTTGCAGCCTTGTTATGGAAGATTGATGCTAAAGTTCAGGCTTTATTTTTATTTTCCCCCTCAACTGATGCAATCTTTGCTCTTTCAAAGTGTCGTATACACCCACAGTTACTTTAGAAAGGTAGAAAGAAGACAAACAACATTGTTGGATATGAATGAAAGCCTGCAGATTTCTCTTCATACGTGCACCAAACAATAACACACAGCCTTCAACGGTGTGTGAAAGTGGGTCATGTTTGTTTTGTGTTATGGGATGTCATGAGAAGTTACAGACGTCATTTTTAATTCCTTCTTTTATTTGTTTCCACCAGGTGACATCAGCATCCTGCAGCCAAGATGGCCGATGAGTGAGTTAACGTTTTAAATATATCAATATGTTTATTGTTCTGTTTGTCTAAATGATATCTGCTGGCAGTATTATATTTAGCTTCAGTCGGCAAAGAGAGACACAGGATGAAAAACAAAGAGTTGTTAGTGTTCTTAACATGTTCGTGTCTGATTTAACCTGCAGGAAAAGACTGTCTGCGAGGCGTAAGCATACTCTGAAGGTAAGATCGTACGTTTCATAAAGACGAGCAGAGACGCTGCTTTGACATTATAAACATTAAAAGTGGTGTGATGATGTCGTCCACAGAGCTGTATGCTGGTGGTTGCCAATACCCTGCTGGAGGCTGAATCCAACGTGAAGACCGAGGAGAGGGAGACGTTCCTGAAAGACAAATGTCCTCCCGTGGACCTGCCGTACTCCAAGGAGGAGCTGACGGTGAGACAGAACCAGGACAGACTGTCCCGGGTCGGTCCGGGATGAAGGGCTCATATTTTTACATTTTTACTAGCACATATCTTAGCTCTTCTTTCGCTCTGTTTTGTGGGTTTGAGACTGGATGAAAACAGTCTGGGTCAAAATGAACGAGGTCAAAGCCCGTTAGAACCCAGCAAACTGTAAAATACTGTGTTCTTTTCAGGAACTCTGCAAGAAACTCCATGAGCAGATCAACATCAGCGAGGAGGAGCGGTACTGCATAGAGTTCAAACTGAACATGGTGCTGAACGAGGTGAGTTTACCTGTTACCTGTTTCTGGCTGTCACTGAAACATTAACCGTGTACTTGAAGATGTAATAATGTGGACTGTGGTTCTGAATCCTCCTGCAGGTCAGAGACCTCAACATCAAGATCGTGGATCTGAGGGGAAAGTTCAAGAGACCCCGTCTGAAGAAAGTACGCATGTCTGCCGACGCCATGCTGAAGGCTCTGCTGGGCTCCAAGCACACGGTCAACATGGACCTGAGAGCCAACCTGAAGCAGGTCAAGAAGGAGGTGAAGGAGGAGGTGAGTTCACCACCCGGTTCATCTGGACTTCAGTCGCAAACTAGTGAAAGCAGACAGAAGTGGTGCCAGGCTGCAAAACTTGCCTGGATAAACAGTCAGCGTTCATTTTACAAGGAAGCTTTATTCAGCCGTCCTCTACGTATACGGAATTTGTCGCTCTTTACACTTGGAGTCTAAAGAGCGCCAAAATCTATATACAGAGAGGAGACCAGTTACGTTTACCTGGTTCATCTGGACTTTAGTCTCAAACTAGAATGTGAAAGCAGACAGAATTGTTGCCAGGCTGCCAAACTTGCCCGGATCAGCAATCAGTGTTCATGTCAGAAGATTCACGAAGAGATTTTGTGTCCGGTGGCAGATAAAATTATAGTGAAGTTAGATTTATATAGAACTGATTTAATCCAGTACATTGTGTAGTCAATATTTATTTCATAATGTTATGTGTAAGTAGTAAACTTGACTTGCTTTTAAGACTTTTGGCTCATCGAACAGGCGTCTCCTGGATAAAATCCTGTTTTATTTTTATTCAGTCGTCCTCTACGTATACGGACTTTGTCGCTCTTTACACTTGGAGTCCAAAGAGCGACAAAGTCTGTATGTGAAAGGGAGACCAGGTGAGTTTACCACCTGGTTCATCTGGACTTCAGTCTCAAACGAGAACGTGAAAGCAGACAGAATTGGTGCCAGGCTGCAAAACTTGCCTGGAAGTAGAAAACCTGTCTGTTGCAAGTTACGTAGTAGTAGTAGTAGTAGTAGTTTTGTCTCAGTCGCCACCTTTCTTTCCCTCCTTTTTTGTGTTTCATCATGTTTCAACAAACTAAATTAAATCTCTTCTGTGTTCACAGGACAAGCAGCTGCGCGACGTGGGCGACTGGCGTAAGAACATTGAAGACAAGTCTGACAGGAAGAAGATGTTCGATAGTTAAATGTGATCCGTCATTGATTGTTTTTGGGCTTTTCGGGACAAGAATTCAGGTCTAATGTCTTTGCAACTGAAGAGTTTTATCCCAAAATGCTGCATATCCACCGTAAACCTCCCTTTACCTTGTTGAACAGATGAGACATCGATGGTCGTGGAGGTTTAACTGATTCAGGTGTGAAGCTTCAGGTGTGGTTTAGTACGTGATGAATGGTCTCAACTCATATTCACCTGCTTCAAACCCTTAATTAGAGCCAGCTGTTGTTAATTTAGGTCACCAATACTCACATTTTCAAGTTAAATTAGAGTATTTTACTTAGAACATGTAGTAAATCTGTGCACTGAGTTGAGGTAGATGAGGCAGAGGTCGGGTAGTTTCCTGGATTTCTCACTTTGGAACTAAACTCTTCGGTTGAATCTAAGCCGCCTTCTGCTTTCGCCTGTATGGATGCTGTTCTTCGATGTATTTGTACTGTACGTACTGATGTCAGTCAGTACGTGAGTGTTGAATCACTGCCTGCTTTTGTTCTGAGGAGGCTGACCTACACTTCCGCATTTCAATACCTGCGATGGACTTTTATCTAATTTTTCCAATCCAAACCTTTAGTCAAACACCTCTTTACACGGAGACAAGAGTGTAGCTAATACGTTGCGTTAACCTGGCAAGCTAACGTGAGTAACTGATGAATAAAGCAGCAACCATCACGTGTAGCGGAAGTGTAGTTCAGCTGACTGTTTGTACCGAACACCACCATGTTATCTTTTCTAAAGTGTTCAATGTGATGTTGTACTGTCGTTGCTGTCACATTAAATACAAAAGCTTCATGTTCATCTTGTTCACAGTCTTGTTCAATTTGTAAACACTGATGTCAAGTTCCTTCACTCTCAAAGGAACTACATTGACGTCTTTAATCATTCTGAAATTGTCTGTGTTCAGCTGAAGAGCTTCTCGGACCTTTGGGGAGTGTTTTCTGTTCCTCGGGTCAGAACCACAGGATTGTTCGTTAGCGTGACGGTGAAAGTAAGAAAATGACTAAAATGACAAACTCTTTGAGAGTTAGCTGCTAACTCAACACTCTTTATGCTAACGTTAACTTCAAGCTAATCCCATGCTAATAAGACTTTTTATGATGACGATTTAAAGGTCTTTTTTTCAGAATGTGTTCATTCTCAGGTCCCAGAATATATTTCAACGCTGATTGTGTTTTTAAAGGTTTATATACTTTATGTAACACTCATTGATTACAATTTAACTGTTAGATAACGTTACCGGTCAGCATGAACACCAGCAGCTGCTACCTGAACACAATAATGACTCTGATGCTGATCTTTATACAAACTTGATGGCTTTACTAATATAAAAACACTTTTTAAAGGCATTTAAACTTCATAGAAATACGAATTGTAAGTCAGTTTTATGTTTTATTGCCCTAAAGACTTAAGTGTGTTAGTTTGAACTGTGCTCAGCTTGAAATAATTGTTATACTCGGTTAGTTTTTGTAATTATCAATTTTTCTTTCATCCTGAAGCCATTTTGTTTTAACATCAGCTATTCAAAGTTAAAAATTAAAAATTCTCAACCGCGTTAAAACTATTTAAAACATAACGTAACACACTTCTTACTCAGGTAACAGAATATAATTCAATGCTGATTTTGATGTGTTAAAGGTTTACATACTTTATTTAACTCTCATTATCGTTACCGTTAGGTAATGTAAGCTTATGGTAAGATATCAGGATAGAAATCAGTAGTAATCCATTTTTTGTCTTTATGGCCTTTTTTTTTAATATCAGCTGTTGGTTTAAAGTTACAAATGAATAATTCTCAGCTGTTTTAACTTCTAGAGAGTTAGCTGCTAACACAACACTCTTAATGCTAACGTTAACCTTAAGATAATCCCATGCTAATGAGAAATTGTGATGAAAAATTATGTGTTTTTTTTTTTTAATTCTCAGGTCACAGAATATAATTCAATGCTGTTTTGTTTTTGTTTTTTCTAAGGTTTACAAACTTTATATGACACTTAGTGCCGTTAGCTAACGGTTCCAGTTAGCATCAACAACAAACAACTGCTAGCTGAAGACTGAAATTACTTTGGTGCCAATCTTAACACAAACTTGGGATCTTTACTAATATTAAAATACTTTAAAAGGCATCAAAGAAATACAATTGTTAAGTTTGTTTGCAATTTTTTTTTGTAGTAATTGATATTTTTGTTGCTCGGGCCTTTTTTTGAGTCGTACATTAGCTGTTGGTTCAAACCTACAAATGAAAAAATCCTCAGCAGTTTTTTCAACCGGAGCAGATGAGGTGAGTTTTTAAGTATCATTATTTGTGGATCTTAAGGTCGTGTTTCTTTCAAAGTTAATTACATGAGTTTCTCTTTCTGTTCGGCAGATGAACTTCTTGTACAGAGGCAGGAGTGAAGCTGCTGTCAGATGCTCCCTCTCGTTCCTGAGCCAGTGCTGACAGTGGACTATAAATCTGAGACGCTGTTAGTGGTTCAACAGCCAGTAAAATAAAGATAACAACAAAACAACAAACATAACAATGCTGCATGGTATTTATGTGGATTGCAGAAGGGGTGTTGGCTTCAGCTGCTCCTCTGCTGTCACTTGTTACCAGCTCAGTGAAGAGAAAATGCAGAGCTGTCACAGAATAAAACCTTGATTACGTGTGCTGAGCAAACAGTTGTTCATCATCTGTAATGATGCCAGAAGAATATAAAACAGGATTGTCAGACATTCAGGCGATGGGCTCGTGTTTCCTGGCTCCTCCTGATCTCAACCCGACAGTGTTACAGCACTTAAGTTCCGTAATAATCCATCTCACATAGTTTTCATGTCAAAAAGAGGCTCTGTGTTGGTCACACTATCCTTCAGATGTCAGGCTTTATTTAATGTACTCCTCTCACTGTGTACTTCTTTTGAAAGGTTGCACCAACACTTAGGAGCCTCAACAATGTCTTGTGTTTGGCATCTCGCAGCTCGGAGTTACCACAGGTTATATTTGACCTCTGCTGACGGCTGTATCATATCCTCAGATAACAGCTGCTTCCTCACTTAAGACTTCAGACACCAGACGCCAGGATTAGAAATGAGCAAACAGCGGGAGAGATTAGTGTTTTACAATGTCCACGGTGCTAACCTGTGGAGAAACCCCGCACACAGTGATAATGTGGAAGCGCCATAAAGAAAACACCCCTCATCTTCAAATGTTCCTCTTTCAGGAAGGAGGTGAGCTGGTGTCTCTGTCTAGGAATGAAACAAGCCTTCAGGACGCACAGGTAAGACACGACTGACAGTTTTAAAGGGTTTTTCAGACAAAAGACTGAGGCAGGAGTCGGCAGGAATACAGGCATTGTGCCGGACTGTCGAGGTTTGATTTACAAGTCGGTCAATGTTCCAACCCTCGACGATTGTCATTAGCTTTAGGCTGTGACGGAAAGAGTGAGATTGCCGATACATGCAGCTAAAAATGAGTTTCCTCCGTAGGGTGGCTGAGCTCGGCCTCTAGAGATCAGATGAGGAGGTGCTGTTCCTACATTTCAAAAGGAGTCAGCTGAGGGGTTCATCATCTGGTTAGGATCCTTCTGGGCCCTCCTCAGCAAGAAGGAGTAGCTGGAACAGACCCAGAGCCCCCTGGAGGATTTATGTATCCAACAAAGTGGAAGAGGTAAGATTTTTATGTCCAGCACCTACTGATATCCATCTGATACCTTATAATATAGACACTAATTTAATCTGATAGCTCGTCACAGATGCGTCAGTGTCTGAATGTACACAATCCCACTTTATTAAAACGCAAAACACTCTTGCCACTGGTCAAAAATCCTACTTAACCCCACCAAGATTGGGCTTTTGTGTGCAATGGGGGTGTAAACTCTGCATTTACCACGAGGTCAATTAACTCTGGAGTAGACCCGGGTTTTTAACACCTAGGCTTTTTTTTTTTCTCTTCTGTTGCAACTGTTTCCGATGCATTCGTAATGTGAAACGACGGACAACGTATCTCTTCAAATAAAAATCACAGACTTGCCTTCGGGGAGGGGGAATCTGGTCAATACGTGATTTTTAGCGATGTACCCTGGTTTTAGAAACCCATGCAGACCCGCTAATTTTGGGCGGAAAGCAGCATTACATTGTTCGTCCAACAGAAAGCACTGAACAATGTATTTTCTACTACTGCTCTGTCAGTACAAGAAAAGGTCAAAGTTGTGATCCCCTGTTGCCTTAAAGGGGGTTCTTGTTGATATTTATGTCTCTGATCCTGGTTTGACCATCTGGGACCTTTGTTGGATTTCATTCCCTGTCGCTCGCCCTCTCCAATTACTTCTTCGTCTTCTTCTACGTCTTCACCATCCTCACCCTCCCCTGAAAATGTCCTCTTCTATTTGAGTCTTAAAAAAATGTCTCCAGAGACTTGAGGCAACATCGCCATAAATGAATATGGTGCTATATCAAGATACACAAGTTATATCTCAACATTGTGCCAGTTATGATGACTGTCTGTACTTTCATACAGTGTCGGCATTGATACGTTTTTTGGTATATAATGACTGTAAACAGGTGTATTACATTTCCATATATAAAAACACACAATGAAAGCTTTCATTAAGAGATAATTACTGTATTTTACCTTGTAACATAAATATACAGCTACATTATAGATTGAGTATCGAGGTTACCAATGTAGCCAGTAGATGGTGGCAGCAGAACGTGGACTATTAACTTACCTGACCATTTCTACAGTCATGACAAGGCAGCACTGTGTGAACAAGTGGTCAAACAAACACTCATCTTTTCAAACTATTCAGCCAACGACAATCTAATCAAGCGAGCTAACATGTTTGCTAACCGCCTGTAGATGCTAACGTTAACTTTCACAACTGATCCAGGTGCCCGATGAAGTACGGCGTTGTCGTCCCCTCGTCCTTTATTTGATTCCGCAGATGTTCTTTTGACTTTTGTTGGGGCCGTGTGTGAAGTCTTAACAGCCAAAGGTGACGGCAAATGGCTGCCGCCGTGCTTGTGATGGTGTTGATTAGAGCTGTGGTTGTGAAACAGGAGGGAGTGACGGTCAGCTCGCCAGGCTTCAAACAACAGACTCCAGTCCCTATCCCTGCCAGGAAAACCAGGAAAAGACAATCAAAACATCAATATATAACCCAGATCTAAATCAGGTGTAATATACAGTGTGTTCAACACTATTTTAAGTTATATAGTGCGGTGATGGAAAACTAAGTTACAGTCCAACCTGCAGGTTTCTGTTCCGGTCAAACGTTTCACTGATTAGTTCCTCGTCTCTAAACGAAGGCTGTTAATCAGTGAAATCAGCTGCTCTCAATGTCACATCTTTTAGCACTTATAAATAAACAAGTTAGCAATGGTGTTGAAGTGTAACATTACAGTTATTGGGTGACACTTTTTAATTACAGTCGAATGTGAGACATACTCTTCGATGTGTCGTGTGCGACACTTGCAGAGACTCTGTAACAGAACCGGTGTCACCGAGACATTTTGGACTCCGTTAGACACTTCAGGACATTTGTTTCCATGTCAAGAGAATCTTTTTAAAATATAGTTTTTCATCTGTGAGTTGGAGTCGCAAGGTCATCGTTTTGCATCCCAGCAGATGTCTTAAGGTTTGATTTACATTTCTGAGTCCTGTTTATTCTCCGGTTGCAGCCTGCTGAAGCTTATGAAGGCCGATCTGGAGTGACAGAAAAAGGAGGTGAGTCTCCTCTGCTGATGAAACTGACACCAGACACATGCTGGGAGACTGACAGCACCCGCTGAGTGAACCGTCCAGATCAAAGATCATGTCGGTCACTGGGAATATTCAGTGTTACAGCTCGTATACATCGTGCATCTCTTATATTCTCATTATTTGATTTTAAGGATTAAATCAAACAGGACAGTCAGGAGGGTGAGCGTGTAGACGAGTGATTGTCTTCAGCTGCAGGACTTCAGATGTCCACTAGATGCTGCTGCAAACTTCTACATCATCTGTTAGAGACAGGAAGTAAACGCTTCTTGTCTCCCACTAAACATTTGGCAGTCACTTAAACTCAAATCATTTAAACTATTTAAACAAGTCTTTAGAGAAATTATTGTTGCAATTTAGAATGACAGACTTTCTTTGATAAAAATGGTCTGAATCTTGGTAAAGATGCTTTATTATAACACATTTCAGGAAATAATATATCTTATTTATCTCTAACAATGCACATATTTAGGCTTTGAGCTTTTCCACGTCGACTTTCTGATCCTGGCACAAGTGTGAGCTGAGGTTTGAAGCGTTATGAACACAAAGGATTGTAACTTTTCAAAAGAACCACGATGCTATAATTCAGTGGGTCGTAGATCTGATCCAACACCTGCCCGGCGGTTGTCACCCTAGGAAACTCCAGAAAGATTGAGAGTCCAGTTGCTCTGCAGAGGGATGGTTCTGTGTAGAGGGGAGACCCACTATATGTAGTTGGCACCACCGCAACCAGCTCCGGTTTCTTCACTGTCCCTAGAACAGTCTGCAACACCAAGGGTCGAATCGCAGTGCACCCGACCCGAATACTGATCCAACCCGAATGTCAGAACACATGTTTCTGCAACAAACAGATATGTTAAAGCTAAACATTTCTTTACTTTGAAACTTTACTTCAAGGTTTCTTTTCAGGTTGCATTTTCTATTTCTCGTTGTGCTCATGCTCATGCTCTGAAAAGGTTTAGTCACAGAAACCAGCTGGTTAAGGTTAGAAAAGCATCATCATTTGGAATAAAATAATGAAACGTCCCCAAATGTCCAATGTTAACCAATGGTTTGTAGAAACATTAAGTGCTAGCATTATATCCTGGAGTCTGGGCTGGCCTGTCCCTGCCAGCTCCATATCGTTCTTGAAATTTTTAATTGAATGTTGTGATATTTCTTATAATTTTCGGTTGGACGTATTGATTTGAAAACATCAGTAATATTGTTTAGTTTGTTTAAAACCAAGCCGGTTAATGTTGAGCGAACATCCTCCGAGGTATTCTAAGCATCGGCACGAACCTGGACCTCAGAATCAACTCCGAAAATTCAGGAAGAAACAAGAAAGACTAGACAAGATTATTCCCAGCGATTAACAAAAAGAAATTCCTCTCCGTCCTTTTTTGAAAAATCAGATCTGAACCAAAAACTAACGATGTGGACTCAGTAGTTTTTGTGTGATCCTGCTGACAAACCAACAAATGGACCCGGTTAGAAACTTAAAATAAAAAAAACTCAGTTGTCCGAATGACGATGAGCCTCTAAAGCTTTTGTTTGACGCTTGTGAGGAGTTTTGTCTTCTTGTAATACATCTGCAGGTTTGTAATATACATCTTCATATTCCAGACATCTCAGTGACGAGCGGTAAATCCGATGATCCCAGCGGGGGGGATGACACGGACACTTCATCCGGGCTACAGACAGAACCAGATGGTCGATGTATCCAAACAGACCACCACTACTGCTGCTGCTACATCAGGCGTATGAATCAAACGCACACATATAGTTATTAATGCCTTCAGATGGCGAGGAAAGGCCGCACGCTTCTCTCGCATTTCCAAACTAGCACCTGCCGTTCAGAACATTCCCGGGACACCTCGGTAGAAAACACCTTCCCGTCTCTCTGACGCGACCGTGAACCCGACTCCCAGCATCACCCTCCGTCGCTACATTCCCAGCGTGACTCCATCATCTCCGCTGTCTGTGCTTCACTCAGACCTGTCAGCGCGTTTCCCCCCGCAGCCTTCGCTCCTATAGTCTGAGCTGCTAACTGCTCTGAGCTCTGCTGACACCTTTACGGGTCGGCCGGTCCGAGCTGATCAGCGGCAAAGATCGATTACTAAAGCGCAGACAGAGTTTAACTTCTGATTGTTTGTTTTATCTGGAGCTCTGCAACTCTTCAACGTTTCTATATCCAACCTTTCTGTCCCTGAGTTGATCCCAACACAGTGAAGTTATCAGTGAAATGAAAGGCGCATTTTTTATTTTTAAATTTGTTTTCATAATTTTTAGGCGGCACCGCTGCACGCTGCTGATCATCAGTTGATTAATCAATTAAAAGAGCAGATACGGATCACAAACAACATTTCAATCTGTGGTTTCAAGTTAATGGCTCTACTTTTCACCTCACTGTTTAGAAAATACAATGTAAGTTGAGTAGCTCTTCATGTTTTTGGTCCTGTGTTAGCCCGGTTTAAATTAGAAAAGCAAACCTTGGGCGTCACAGAAGCAATCAAATTATTGGCCTAATTAAAGGTTTGACCTGAGGGTGGCGCTCCATTAAGACGTATAGGGTTTCAATGAATGTGATTACGGTTCGTCTGCTGGAGCCCGAGAATGTCTCAGCCAGATTTTTGTGCCAATCCATCCAAACTGACCTGCTGGTGATGAAAGCGGAGAAGTCAAGAATCCTCGACTCCACCGAGCGTCTCTGCCGTGTTTCTACCATCTGTTCTTTGACGAGTTGGGAAAGAGACTCAAAAATCAGCGTTTCTTATAAATAGCATCTTTAATGGTGCGTTCAGGTGCACGTGTGTAAACATAGGATATGTGAACCAGCAGGGACATCATGGTGTGTTCATGAAAACAAACGTAAATGGCAGTTGTCAGGGTATAAAGTCTAACAATAGCATTTATCCACTGAGCCACAGCTGAAGTGATTCACTGGTTCGTTAACAATGACAACAGCTAAGACACGTTTGATCTGTAGATACAGCAACAAACAGCTGGAAGAAATAATAAAAGAAGAAGTTTAACCAGGTGGAATTACAGAGTTTTTGTTTTGGATTCTTGTCGAGGAATCTGAAGCGGTTGAGTAAGAATGTTTTTATGAGCGTGTCATGATAACCGGGTAACATCATCCACATGGAAAATCTGCCATCCTGCCTACCTGACATCGTGCCCACATATTTTTATACCACAAGTGTTAATATGAGAGGACCTTCAGCGCCTGGAGAAAGGTCTGGAAGGCTCTGTGAGGTCAGCGCCGCGGCTCAGATCAGCAATCCAAGATGGAACGCTAACCAGGCCAGCCGGTGATTACAAGATATTTATAGACGGCAGAAATGTGAGCTTGCTAAGCGATTTATTTGGAGCAATAGTTAAAAGTGATATCAAAGTTTCACAGGTGGTTTCTCTCTTTTGAACCTGTTGTTGGACTCACAAGGGGCCTGAAGCTGCAGCTTCTTCACGCCCTTGATTTCAATATTTTGAGCCCAGGATGGGCGTTTCTTTTCTGCGGCGCGCTCGAGTTAAATGTCCCGTCTCGTTCGCCGAAGTTACAAATGAGGAACTTTTGGTGCAGTTTTGGTTTCGTCGATGAGAGAGGTCACGATCGTCCGGTGTTGACTCGCAAAGCTTTGGTTTTTTAAGTTGGGATGATCGCAAAACATCTCGTGGATCGTCTTCCAAAATTCAGGTAGTTCTTGCTAAAATTACACAGTTTTTCATGTACGAAATGCAGAACTCACCAGTGTCTTACAGTGTCGATGTTACTCTTTGTGCTTGTTGTTTTTCTGTTCTCTAGGAGCTAAACATCCCTTAAAAACCTTCAGATGCACCTGATTCATCTTCATCGATCCAGGCTGCTTTAATGTACCTAAATATAAGCGTTAGTCATCAGAAAGATTTAGGACTTTTTTTTACCGTGGATCAAATTGCATTTCTTTTTAATCCACGTACATTGAAACTCAATTCGTTCGGTGTATTTAAACTCTGTCTCAGGACAAACTAGCTCGCCAGCTAACCGTTAGCCTCGCCTGCTGTCGGGCAGCTGTGGAGGAGGCGGCTCCGCTGGTTATTTCCTCCAGGATAACACTGTAAGCTGAAACTACACAGCTGAGATCTGTAGATGGAGGCGACGACGGCGACGAGACGATCTGAGCTCGTTTTTTTGAGAAGCCCGCGTCTGATTAGTGACGAGACGCTCATGTTTCCGTCGTTGACTCAGTTAACGAGGCGCGTTTCAGACGTGAAAGAAGTGTTCAGATCGTGAAACGCGATGCAAATTAATAAGTGCAAGTGAGAAGCTGAAGCTGGCATCCGATTTCAAAATAAATGAGTTGAAAGATTTTTAGTCAAGGCAGATTTTGATTCAGATGATGGTTTTGTTTATTTTGATTGAGTCAAATCATTTTGTTTTATGCTTTGAAACAACGTGAAGGCTTTGAATATGATTCCAAAACCGTGCGAGACCATTTAAAGTGGTGATTTTCTCTTAAATTTCCCTTTAACCCGCCTCAAAAAATAAAACCTGAGTGTTTATCATCATTTAGACTCCAGGACTTTCAGCACCACAGATGATTACGAGCCAACACATAAATGAGTCCGCTGATCCGTCGCTTTAATCCCTCCCATCCTCATCTGGTGAAACGTTTGTGGTTTTTATAGTCCTTTTCCTCCCTTTTATAGCGTCTTGGTGGCACCAAGCAGAGTCCTAAAACGATATCAGGCTCCTCCTCAGCGATGCCTGAGTTACGGGGAGACGTTGGCAGGGGACGGTGATATTTCAGGAGCTTGCTGGCCGATTGGTCTGAGGATCCTGCATTTCCATAAACAGGAGCTCCATATCCATATCCGAGCCCTGATATATATACACCCCGGGATGATTTCTTCCCACTCCCTCTGGCCACTGCTGCCCTCCGCCTCAACACTCCGTCTTGTCAAAGGTGAGGCCAGTTTCCCTTTCTTCTTCCTCCTCCTCCTCCCTCTTCCTCCTCCCGTCTCCGAGCTGCTGAGCGGAGTGTTTTCCAGGAGTGCTAAGGTGCTGAAAGTCCTGACCTCCGGAGTTTGTCAATAAGCGAAGGGGGATGTGATCCAGGATGAAGGAGAAGGGCTGAAAACTGCAGGATGAGATCTGAGGGTTGATGTGAGAGGCTGATTGGATTTATGATTTGTGAAATCTCTTTTTTGAAGAGTTCGACTGCAGCTTTGCATTTGAAACGATCGGACTCGTTCACGCTTCTCTCCGCCGTCAAAATGTTTTTTTCCCTCACAGTCAAATTTGCCTACAGATGGAGATGCTTATATTTTATCCCACGTTAGTTTCTGTTCTTGTTTTCAGGACAAAACAAGAGAAAGTAGAGCTGATTGATTAAGTTACATCATAAAACTCAGTTGGAACAGTTTGAATTTTTGTTTGGCTGGTTTTGGAAAGTTTAGAAATGTGATCTCTGCTCCTGAACGTTTCTGTAGATCTGATCTGGGTGTTAAAATGTTCAAAGAAACAGTGTAATGTCATTTTTAAGTGTCTGATGTTGAACTTTGATCTTTGGCATGTTCTGGAAAACTGAGAGAAAACTACAGATTTGATTGTTTCCAGGGTTGTAAATGTAAATCTGCTCAGATCTTTTCAGCTCGTTTCCAACTCAATGCGATAGAAACTGGAACCTTTGAATTATTTATAGTAAAAATAACTCTTGAAATCTGATTCTGGCCGACTTGTTGAGACGGATTTGTTTTTGCAGCCGGTGAGAGTTTGTCCATTGACAGCCGGCTGTCGGCGGCCGAGTCGCTGCCGCAGCACATTCTGCCGCGGGGTTTCTTCTCCCCGAAAGGAATTGAAGTGTTAACTCCCAGAGGATCTTCTGTTTTGAACACCTGTAAAGGAGCTTATCGCAGGCGTCAGAGGCGACACTCGACCCGAACGCCAAACTTAGCTCTGTCAACACTCAGCTGCTCATCAACTGCTTTGATAGATCACATTTCATACGGAGGATGTTCGGTGATATTCAGCCGCAGAGCAGATGAAAACATTGTTTGTTCTCTGTCGTCTCAACCAGTTTTTCTTCTGTTCAAACAGGTTGTGAAGAAAAGAAACCGCCAACATGTCTGAGTAAGTGTTGCTTCTACATTACTGATTGTTTGTGTGGTGGGAAGAGGATTAAATGTTTTACTGGAGTATTCAGAGTTTAAGAGTTTAGTTTTGTTTCTCCAAGTTTGGGAAAAATATTAGAAGGATGTAAAGAAGGATGTAAGGAAAGAATACAAGGAAAGAATACAGAGAGAGAGAAGTGGAAAGGATGAAAAGAAAGAAAGATTTACTTCAAGGAAGACAGAAAAGAAGGTAGGAATCAGAAAGAAAGAAAGAAAGAGTAAAGCAAGCAAAAAAAAGGTGAGGGGACAGAAACAAGGAAAAAGGTTGGAAGAAGGATGTAAGGAAAGAAATACAGAGAGAGAGAGGAGAGGGAACTCCTCACAGAAAAAAGGAAAGAAAGAAAGAAAGAAGAGAGAGAGAAGTGGAAAAGATGAAAATAAAGAAAGATGTATGTAAGGGAAGACGGAAGAGAGGGAAGCAATCAGAGAACGAAAGAACGAACGAACAAAAGAGTAAAGCAAGCAAAGAGGTGAAGGGAAAGAAGCAAGGAAAAAAGGTTGGAAAGAAATGAAGAAAGTGGGATATAAAGAAGGATGTAAGGAAAGAAATACAGAGAGGGAGAGAAGTGGAAAGGATGAAAATATGGAAAGATTTACTTAAAGGAGGACGGAAGAGAAGGAAGGAATCAAAGAAAGAAAGAAAGAAAAAAGAAAAACGAAAGAAAGAAAGAAAGAAAGAAAGAAAGAAAAACAAAAGAAAGAAGTGCAGGAAGGAGTGACGGGACAGAAGCAGGTGAAAAAGGATGGATGAAATGTCAAAGAAAGAAAAAGAGGAAGGAAGTAAAGAAAGACAGAGAAAAGAAGGAAATGAAGGATGAGATGAAGGAGATGAAATGATGAGAGAAGGAAGGAAAGGCTGAAAAGAGGAAATATTAGAAAGATGAACCTCCATCTCGACCTGACGAACGTTTGGTGACATGATGTTCTTTATCTAGAAGGAGCCGATAGCTTTTATTGATTGTATCTCTCGTTTTCTGTCGACATTGATGAACTATTGATGAATCAGACTCTGATGGTGATGTTGTTTCTGATCCTCACAGGAAGAAGATGACCTCGAGCCGCAGGCATCATCTGAAGGTACGAACGGCATGTTTATTGATCGGCACGCTGCGGTCGCTCACACTGAAACTGATCCAGCAAGACGATAATATCACAGTGAAGTCACAGTCATAAAGTCCTCAGAGCGACATGTTTCTGTGTTAAAGGACCAGTCTGACACTTTTTAACCAGAGAGACTACAGGAGCGAACATATTATCAATAATCAGCAGCTGATCGATCAATAGTCTCACTGTACAGTGTAGATGTACAAACAGCAGCAGCAGCTTAATGTGTTTCTTTTGTTGAAGGCTAAAGTGTTTCTGTGATAAATATTAAAAAATGTGACGGACAGTTTTGTTGCAGTTCAGCGGATTCTGATCGACAGTTGTGATTATTGATAACCTGTGGTGCAGTTGTTGTTGTTGTTGTTGTTGTTGTTGTTGTTGGACAGTCAGCTGTTCCTGGACTCGTCTGGATTTTGTTGACCCCCATGTTGGTTCCTCTCGTTCTCCGGATGAATCCGGTTGTTCTGGTCTCAGCTGTCAGAGCAGCAGACAGCTGAGGCGGCTCAAAGCTCTGAGGCGCCACCTGCTGGTGCAAAGACTCACACACAGGAAGTGTTTCAGAGTGTATAAAGATGGCTGCAGGTTTTTCTTCCAAACAGTCAAGAGCTGTTTGACCAGTCAACTTTCTGAAGACTCAGTTGATTAAGTGACTCAGGTCAGGTGTGCTGCTGCTTGGTTGAAAGGAAAACCTGCAGCCACGTCGGCCCTCTGTGGAGTAGTTTGGACCTGGTCTCGCCTTTGGAGCATTTCCTGGTTGTCAACAGATGTTCTACGCTTACGTCATGATTTCTGCCGCCCAGGCCCGCGAAAGTGACGATCTACGCCACGCGATGGCGCCATTTTGTCTCTTTCTTTCTTCTTTTTCGGGCGCGTAAAGAATCTTGGGATATGTGAGTTATCTGTAATTAGCCCTGTAATGCTAATGCTAATGCTATGCTAACTGACACTGGCACTATTTAAAGGATCTATGGATCATGGTCTGAGTGTGTCCAGCGTGCGTCTTAGTACATTTTGTTTGTTAAACGGCAGATAATCTGGTGTTCAGACAGGATGTAGGACCTGTTGCTATCTGGACTGACTGCTGTGGATTCAGATCACCTGTCGCAGGTGTGAAGACCGGCTCCTAATTAATGATTGATTAAATGATTAATGAGTTTTTGATTATGATCCAAGTGTTAATGACTGTTGTGGACTACATTCCCAGTAGATACTCACACACATATAGTTTATATTTCTGTGTGGTCTGTTGGGATGTTCAGACATTTTCCTGCCACGAGAAAACTGAATTCTTGTCCATCGTCATGTTCCAGTGTTTTAATCTCTGCCGGCTGTGCGACACAATTGGATCCTCGGGAAGTTTTAAAGTTCCACATTGGCTTGAAATAAACGAAGTCTGTTCTTTGATTTCTGTCGCAGTAACAGTGAAGAAGTTAAACCTGTTCTGACGAATAGATTACCTGAGAAATTCCTCTGTCACCAGATTAAGGACGTTTTGTCCAATACTTGTTGAAGGTGTGATGTTGCTGAAGAAGTGCTTGAAAAAAAAAAAAAAAACTTAAATATTTTTAAAGTTTTCAGATTGTTTGTTTTCATGTTTTAGTCAAAAGATGGTTTTAAGAGTTGACATGCAGAATATTGATCATCTCTTTACACGTAGAACATTTTTGTTTTTTTACCTTTAAATCCTCTAAATGACCTCAAACTTTTGCAAATGACCCGTTAACGCAGGTCGTTTTCGTCTGTCAGTGACTGTCGACTCTCACCTGATCTGTCCTGCAGAGTTTGATGCTACAGATCGCGGCCAACTGGATCGCACAGGAGACGAAGGACATCGCAGCCGCCAAGGAGGCGTACATGGCCGAGCACTGTGTGAAACCCTCTCTGAGCGGAGACCAAGCCACTCTCATGGTGAGACACACTGCACATCTTTTCTTGTGTCACTTTAAACTAGACTGGCTTTATCCTTAACTTCAGCCTAATTATCCAAAAATGTGAGCCAAAGTACAGCAGAAACAGTTGTAGTGTTCATGATAATGCGGTTTGTCTAATTTTACGCTGATGTTAAACTTTATTTGATTGTAAAAATCTTTATAAACTGTGCTGATGAAGGAGTCGTCGGCCATGCTAGCTGCTCTGTGTGGCTCTCGTTGGACGATTAGCATTTATCCTGAGTAACTAATTGTGTTCAGGTCTCATTTCCTTTTTAAAACACGCACATCATTCAGACAAACGGGTGTGTTTTAGGCAAAACAAATGGGACTTATAAGTTCAACGTCAGATCGGTTGAAGCAGACATTTTGTAAACAGCTGATGGGAACGTTTATTGTTCGTTATCTCAGTTTAATTTATTTGTTTTAGTTGCACATATATAAAAAGCAGTATTTTAAAAAGTTGGAACAGGAGTGCAGGAGAGGCTAGAAGTCAGAAACTAGTGTGTCAGTGTTTACGTTACCTAATTGCGTGATTGAAAGACGGTCAGAATGTCATCAGATCTGCAGGTATTTGGTCATTAACCAAAGTATGAAAACGATCATGAAAGTTATTACAATTCATCCAGAGAGTTACGTGAATCCCGGCGACAGTAGTTGAGGTATTTTGCTCAAAATCATAAATGTGAATCCCTGGTGGCGCTGGAGGGAAAGTCAGGGGCGCCATGAACGCCGTCCAACAGCTGAGAGACGTTTCAGTTTGGAGAAAAGTAGGAGAGCAACACTTTGCCGTCCATCAAGCCATCCGTCTATCACGGCTGAAGATGAAGTGCTGTCTTACTGCAGAAGATGATGTTTGCAGCTTCCTGTCATTGATATCAGCAGCTGTATCAGATTTATCTATCAGTTAAGAGATATGATCTGTATGTTAATAACATCACATCTGTCTGCGTCTTTAGGAAGCCTGCAAGAAGCTTCACGCCCTCATCGACAAAGTGGATGAAGAAAGGTACGACATGGAGGCCAAAGTGGGCAAGGCGAACAAAGAGGTACGCTTCAAAACTCACAAGATTCACCTCATCACTCAGTCGTTTCAATCGCGTGAGATGGGCGGAGGTGTGGATGACCTGCACTGTTGTGCGATCCACAGCCGGGGAGGTTTAAAACCAGGAAACAGCTGATCACAGCAGTCAGTCCATCACTTCATCAGCGGACGTCAAGATGAGCAACTGGACAGCTGCTGAGATCCAGGAGATGCAGCGTCTCCTCCGTCTCTGTAGCTGTCTTCGCTGTCCGCTTGTTGTTGTAGCGGCGAGCTACTAACGGTCGCTACTTTCAAATTAAAAGCCCCCCGCTAAGAACCCAGATCTAAACTCCAATGGGGTGCAATGTCAAGCTCTTATTTTGAAGACAAATTGGACCTGCTTCACTGTTCACGCCCAACATTGTGCGCCATGTCACGTCACATGTTTACACCGACCCCAGTGACGGCTTTTGGAAAATAAGGAATATTACACCTCCCTTTTAGAAAGACAAGGCCTTCTCCATCTAAAAGGGGCTTGTGTTCCTTAAAGTCCAGGATGAGTTATTTCCTGTCTGTATCTGAGCTCCGAGCCTTTTGGTTCCTACTGAAGATGTAAATCTATAAAAAAAAAAAACACCTTGCAGATATTTAGTTTCATGTTCAACTGCTGCTCACCGTAGTTTATGTCAAACAGGAGGATTTATTTGGGACTATTTTCAGAAGCGGATTAATCCACGTTTAATGCTCTAGTGAGAATTTGTGTCAGCAGTGTGTGTGAATGACGACGGTGGAGCTCTCACTGTTGGTTTGAATCTGAATATGAATATCACCTTCATCAGATCGAGGACCTGAAGATCAAAGTGGTCGACCTGGCCGGCGTGAAGAAACCCGCTCTGAAGAGAGTGCGTATGTCGGCCGACGCCATGCTGAAGGCTCTGCTGGGCTCCAAACACACGGTCAACATGGACCTGAGGTCTAACCTGAAGCAGGTGAAGAAGGAGGTGAAGGAGGAGGTGAGTCTCGACAGGAGGACATTCCAGCAGGTACGAGCAGCAGGGAGAGGTCGACGGACACCTGCTGACTGTGAACTGTTTGTGTCTTGCAGCCTGCGGAGGCGGTCGGCGACTGGCGTAAGAACATCGAGGACAAAGCTGACAGGAAGAAGATGTTCGAGGCCTAAAGAATTTCACTCCGCTGCAGTAGTTGCTCCTCTTTTTATGGAATTTATGGAATTTTTCATTGAATTGAAATACCTTTTGTTTCATTAAACCTGCCAGTGTCAGCTCGGTCTGTTATTGTACATTTGTATAGCGAGTGGTTCAGATTAGAAACGACCTCCTAATCTCAAGCTTCCATTTGATATCAGACTTTTATTCTGGAGTGTGACTTCCTGTTTTTTTTCCTGCTGTGTTGATGTTCACCTTTGACAACTTCCTGCTTTTAGTGATTTTGTAATAAATGTGTTTTGGTTTCTACCACCTGCTGTCATGAGGTATTCTGTCTTTGACTCGGTGACGCACAACACTGCAGACGGAGCGCTCGACACGCCTCGCTCAAATTTAAACGATCTAAAGAACCAGATCTCTAGATCGACGTCTCGCTCGTGTTTCTGCTTGTTTCTGTCAAACGTTAAAGAAAAACTTCCCCTCAAACAGAACAGAAGGAAAGCAGTGACCTGAGAGACACTGACTGTCGGTGGAAGTCAGTATTTGCTGCTGCTAAATTAAATTTAAACACTGAAACAATGAGGAGTTAAAGCAGCTTGATTAAAGTCCTTGGCGGAGATGATTCTGAGTTCTGTTTGAAGGTGGTTTCAAGCTTTAACGAGGTCGTGTTGTGCTCTTTGCGATGCTGTGCATGTCAGTGACGGACGAGACACAATATCCATGATCCTAATATTTATATATTCTATATTAATCACACACTTCAGTGTTCAGGGAGCTGTGAAAAGTGAATGTTGACCGGTGCTTGTGTAATTATGGCTTCGTAGATTCGGGGACGAATTTTATAATTCTGCTGTTCAACGTATCTCAAAGTTCACGTACGAACTCTCCCGCCTTCTTCAGCCCGCTTGTCATCACACGGTCAAAGTTTCGTACGTAGGTTGTGTGATTACACCTGCAGACGGCTGTGGGAGGTTGTTGTAAGTGGACTTTGAGTTCAGAACAGCTGTAGCAGATTGGACTCTTCTCACTGCATGTCTTCAGAGTTGATCCTGAACCAATCACAGCGTTTGTTTACATTAACTTCTGGGTAGAAGACTCCGCCTCTCACATTAACATCACTCTCAATTTAACTGTTTTTTAAAGATGTTTACACATAATTCACTGTAAAATCTGACAAAGTGACTTTGGTAATCTACACTAACAATCTGAAGTTGTTGTTGTACGACTTGTCTGTTGTAATGTGCGGTGTAGAGAAGACGACAGCTTCAGTCTGCTGTGACGATTTAAGAGACGCTAACTTTAAATGTTACTGACAGCTGAACAGAAGGAAACACGTTAACTGACTTCACACATACGATACAACACAATCTGAAGTAGCTGTTATTTGAACACACAGTTAATGTTGACACGAGTTAATGCTGCATGACTCTTTCTTGTAGTTCTGTGTTGATCAGATTTTCAGAGAATAACCAGCAAGTCTTAAGTTAAAGTCATGGTGAGCCAGCGTGTGAAAGCTTGTTGGGGCTGTAAAAGGTTTTTAAGGATGTTTTCAGCTGCGTGCTGCATGAAACGTGAATTTAATTTTAGTCTGTTTCACACTTTTGTCTCTGGTTTTGTCTGAAAACACTAACTACCTGCTGTATAGTCGCCTGTGTAGAATGAAAAGTAGAACCAGTGGTCACTAACCGAGCATTATTTACCATCATGCATTTCACCGGAGTGTCCATTAGTCGTCCACACTTTGTCAGAGTTTACAGTGAAGGTTGGATCGTGTTGGTGTGAAGAGCCCGTTTATAAAGTCAGACATCAACCTCACGTCAATATACACATTTTATATATATATATGTTTTTAAACTACGTTTAATCAATATACACTTATAGGCAGCTTGTGTGATGTAAACCTGCACATTTCTCTACTTTAAATTATAATTATTGCCTTTTTTTTCACGTTTTATATGAAGTAGAAAGTCAAGTTGTACTTTATTACCTTTTCTGTAAGTTTCACAACATACAAATATGTGAAGAATTTAATATTTGCCCCTCATTTAGCATCACACTATGATGTGTTTTATTATATTAAGACATTTTATAGGTTTTATTGATTTAAAGTATTTGTCATAATTACAGCTTCTCCCTAGTTTATATTATTATAACTGTGTTTCCCGATGAAATACAATATTTACACTCTTGTAAAACTCACTGTAATTCACAGCTGAATTACAGTGAGTTATAAACTGTTTATTAACGTCTCCACACAGCTTGTAGAAGCTAAATGTGGGTGTTTAAAGTGTTGGCTCCTGCTCTGACCACACGGTGTCAGCAGAGGACTTCCTGTCCAACACCTGCTGACCTGAGATCAGATCCAGTCACATTATTTAAATCAGAACCTGATTGGACGAAAAAAGCTGATCGGAGTTTTGTGCTGTTAATCTCTTTTTCTGTGAGTAAACACTTCAGCTTCACTGGCTGCTGATAAGATGTGTTAATTATTGTTTTTACCAGAAGATGTTCTCAGCTTGTTCCTCCATTTTTGAAAAAGATATGATTGTTTCTTGATCACCTGTATTGATCAGAGATGGATCACTGTACTGTCAGCAGGTGAGAGATGTTTCTTTTTAATCCCTGAAGTGTTTCATGTGTGGCTGTTTGTTCAGTGAATGTAACCTGCAGAACATAAAGTGTTGATCTTTGTGTTTCCAGCTGCTGCGTCTGAATCCAGCGATGAACGCGGTACGTCTTTAAACTTCTCATCTCTTTGTATTTATTACAACATGACACGTGTTGGCTGATGAAGAATGTGACTTTGTTTTTGTGGTTTGACACAAACAGTGTGTTGTTTGTTTCTGACCTCTGAAAAGCTTCAACATCGTCGTTACAGAGAATCAGATTATTGTGAAGCTGCATGTCGACCTGATGGCTGCATGTTGTTGTTGATATTGAAATATTTCCCGTCTTTACCTCTCGGCCAAAACACTAATCACTAAATCCAGCCGCTCCCGTCCATGTGGAACGCTGCTGAATTCTAACTCATCACACTTTCTTTAACTCTGCTTTATCGCAGGAACATGTTTCATCACAATGATGTTAGATTTTAAGGTTTGAAAAGCTTTAACTTCGTCCAGCTGAAGTCTTATTTTCCTGTCCAGGGCCTTCATGTGTGTCCTGTCCCACTAAGACTGCTGACCCCCTCGTAAGGCCCAGACATCAATAATGAAGGATTTACGAGGTAGGTGGTTAAAGGATGAAGGTATTTCAGGAGCTCATTGGCCTGGTTGGTCTCAGTGTTCCTCATGGCCATAAAAGAGGAACCTTTAAATCCCGGTCCAAGCACATATATACCCCCACAGATTTCACTTTTTAGTCTGTGACTCCCTCACTGGCCTTCTGTCCGTCGCTGCCGCCCTCCTCATCGTCACTTTGTAGGTGAGAAACTCTTTTTACTTTGTGGTTTTGTGGCTGAAGTGACAGAGTTAAACTAAAACAACAGCTGTCTGACGTCAGCATGTGGTTTGTTTTGGAGGACGATGTTGTATTTTATGTTTATATTAAAGTTAGACAGTGACGTGATTGTGTTGGAGGATATTTTCAGTTTACAAAAACTGTGAAAAAAAGAGGATTTAGATTATTATTCACTGTCTCGCACTCTGAACCAGACGCTCACTAATCCATCAAACACTGAATATCTGCTTCTCAGAGACAAACCACTTGTGTGAACCTCTCAGATTAGTTAAATATGTTCTATAACCTGCACGATCAAAACTTGTTTGTGCAGAAGTCTTCAGTTCCTGTTTTCCATTCCATGTAACTGCTGGTGTATCCGGTTACCTGTGACTGAAAAACAACCTAAATGTCAGATTATCACAGACGTGTGACGATACTGTCAGCAACTTTCAAACCCAACCAACTCAAATATGAGATAACTTGGAAAATGTACATTATAAAATGAGAATAATCCAATTCTGAACGCTCATTTAATGTTTGATTCCGGTGAGGTAAAATCAGTCAGAATCTGAATGGAGTTTGGTTGGAGTTAGGTGTGTTTCTGGTTATATCATGACTGAATGTTGGCACTTGCGTTCGCCTCTCCTCTCCTGTCGGATTCTTCCCATGATCCCCTGCATGTCATCGCTGACCTCTGACCCTGAGCCAGGATTAGCTCTGACCTGATTGGCTCAGCTCTTCAGTCATTAACATGGATACTGACATTCCTATTTTTAAATGCTGAAATGGTGCAAATATGCACGAGTCCCCACGGACCTGAAGAAGACCTCAGTTAGATTAAATTAAGGTGGTTTAGGGATTAATTGAAATGAGCTGAATGTGCTTAGTTATATTGCATCAGTGTATTTGTCAAAACGAAGGTAAACAGGTGAATTTCAGATGTTTTGCTCTTTTCGTTGAAGGAAAAGTAAAGATTTTGGTAGAAAACAAGTATTTATACTCACCAAAGTAATCTGTTTAAACAGGAGTAGTTTCTATAACAAACAGTCGTGATTGTTTCATGTTTTTGCCTGATTGTCTTCGTGATTATTTACAGAGTCTGAAACTAAAAAGAAGCCAAGATGTCTGAGTGAGTATCAGTTCATTCTTCAATTATTGAACCCACAAATATCTGCAGTCTGGATTTATTCTTTTTAAATAAAGAGAAAAGCTGTTAAACGATTGAAACTCAGATAATTTATTAACACTCTGTTCTGAGAACCTGTCGATGTCGTTATTAACGTGTCCTTTCATTTATTAAAGTGGAAAGAAGATGACATCGAGCCGCAGGCATCATCTGAAGGTAACGTTTAACAATCAGGATTTTAATGTTGCTGTCGGAGCTAAAAACAGACATTTATTATCTGTGTGTGATTGTGTTGATCGTAGCTTGAAGTAAAATAAAAAACCATTTGGTTTAACTCCAGAGTTTTTGTGTTTTCGTCCTGCAGAGTTTGATGCTGCAGATCGCTGCCAACTGGATCGAGCAGGAAACCGTCGATATCGCAGCCGCCAAAGAAGCTCACCTGGCGGAGAACTGCGCCGCCCCCGACCTGAGCGGAGACCAGGCGGCCCTCATGGTAAAAACACCACAAATCACACTTCGCTCTGAGTCCGGCGGAGACGAGGAACCAGAGCTCATGTTTCTGTTCACGTCGACAGGACATCTGCAAGAAGCTGTACCAGGCCCTCGACAAGATCGACGAGGACAGATACGACTCCGAGGCCAAAGTGGCGAAGACAGACAAAGAGGTACGAACACGCATGCTGTGATGTGCAGATACTAAGTGCTGCATCGAAGGCAGCTGGACTTGTTTCAGTTTCACCTCTTCTCATCCAAGAGGCTTCTTCAGTTCTAACTACCTGGAGGGAGTCGCAGGGTTTTATACTCCGTGTGGGAGTTTCTGTACAGAGTTTAAAACCCTGCAGCTCCTCTACAGTTAGTTAGAACATGTTTTACAGAACAAGAGAAAACCGAACAAGATGAAAACAACGAAAACAACAAAAACAGACAAATATAGAACATAAGACCTGATAGAACAGGACATATAGTGAACGGTTAGTCTTATTTTCACGGGTCGGGAAGTCGTTCTTCCAACAGTGTGTTCATGTGCGTCATGTTTCGAATGTGGGAACCGAAAACAACATTTAAACAACGTGTTGTCAGCTGTTTCCAGTATTTGAGTGCAGAAAGAGCAAAAGGTGGCTAAGTTGCATTGTGGGTAATGTAGGCAGCAGGTTTTTGAAAGGAAGAAGAATGCGTGGAATATAAAAGACGATTTATTTTGATTCCCTTGTATCGATTCTGATCGTTTGTTTTTAAAGTGTTACAGGAGTGCAAAGCAAAAACCTACATTACCCACAATGCAATGCAATGAGTGACATCACTGGAGGATATTTGTCAGATCATATTTATCTTCCTCTGGAGCCACAAAGGCAGTTTCTCTCCCTGAGACCTGTCCACACACTTTAAAGTGTTAAAATGGTGGATTGACCCTTTGAAATCACCTCCACTGAACATTTTACCTGTTTCGGCTGCTGTCAGAAGATATTTAGTTTCTCCGTGTCTGTGAGCGTCTGTCTGTGTTTCCAGATCGCTGAGCTGAAGCTGAAGGTGGTGGAGCTGGGCGGCGTGAAGAAGCCCGCCCTGAAGAAAGTCCGCTTGTCTGCTGACGCCATGCTGCAGGCGCTGCTGGGAGGAAAACACAAGGTGACCATGGACCTGAGATCCAACCTGAAGCAGGTCAAGAAGGAGGTCAAGGAGGAGGTGAGACGACGTTACACATTTACTGTAAACGTGAACCGGCTGTGGGACACGTGAGCATCACGGCCGTGTTTGGATCTGTGTGTCCTGCAGGCTGGTGACGGAGTCGGAGACTGGCGTAAGAACATCGAGGACAAAGCTGACAGGAAGAAGATGTTCGAGACTTCCTAAAAGACTTTCACTTCCTCTCTTTCCTCTGTTACATCTGACCTTTTTCATGGAATTGGAAAAAAACTTGTGCCATTAAATTGTTTTTTGGGCATCGCTGTCACACTGCAGTTTCTTTCCAGCCGATGTTCGGAGGTTTAGACGTGAAACAGTCGTTAATTAGATAAATTAATAGTTCACTTTATTCTCTGACTTCTGTTGAAGCAGAAATAAAGTCTTTAAACAATTAGAAACTAAATACAAAAATCTGTTTTTCTAAGGTTTAGAAGTCCCTTTAACTCAAACTGATAACAGTAAGTTCTGGTTCTGGTGGCACAACGTGAGGCTGTAAATCTCTGGCTGCAGACTTCAGCTGAGTGTTGTGCTCACAGTGAACCACCAGATGTCAGCAGAGAACCTTTTCTCTGCTGGATGTTTCCGTTCCTTCAGTCTCAGTCACGACTCGAAGCTTCCTGCCAAATATTTTCATCAAATCACAGTTTTACTTCTTCACAAACGAACCCGGAGCAACAGAAGTCCTTCTGATGGTGAGTAACTTCACGCTCCTTTTTTATCTCTTTACTCTTTAATGTCTGTTGCATGAAGTTTAACCTCCTGATGGATCGACACTTCAATTAAACTTAAACTGTAAATTAAGAACTCATGACTCAGATCAGAATTAGAACTTAAGATAAGGTTCTGTTGGACTGACGCTGCTCCTCTGATGGTCCCATCAGAAGTCGTTCTTCTGACTTCGATGTGTTCGTGTTGAACTTTAACAACATGTTGACGGATGTTTCCAGTATTTGAGAGACAATGAAGAACAAAGGAAACAACACAATGAATATACAAGCACAAAGTGATTTATTCTTTATCATACAACATGAAGAAATGATCGTAAACTCCTTCATGCTGCATAAATTATAAATACAAATACAGATAAACTCTTGTGCATAGCTTGAATCTGTGTGTTTTTAAGCAGCGGAGGATCAAAAACTGAATTAAAGCTTCTTTTTACTGACCTTTAAACGTACTGACAACTCGCCCATCTCACATGTTTTCCTCCAACTATTAAAAAAAGCCTCTCAGGAGAGTTTGAACTCTAAAACAGTGCATGCTGGGAAGTCTGCTAACGTGCCGATCGTGTTTCTTCAGACGCTCTAACGAGTTGATCGATCTCTGTTCATTTATCCAACTCATGTCGGCTCAAAACACTTCCAGTGTGACGAAGTTGTGTTTTTAACTTCTGAAGTGAAAATTAATTAACAGTTTAATTAAATTTAATTAAAACAATATAAATGAATCTTTAATATTTCTGCTGATTCATTGGGAAACGATCAGCTGATTCCTCTGGAGTCTCCGGCTGATCTTTGTCACTTCTCGGCTCGCTGTGTCCTCGTTGTGTAACAATCACGGCGACTCTGTTGGAACCTGATAGCGTCTCCTCGCCGTTCGCTCTGAGGAGGCGACTTCCCGCGTTAGAAATTTACGAGGTTCCTCGGAGAGTTGCGGAGGTATTTCTGGAGCCTGCCGGCCCATTGGTCTGAACCGGCTCTGCTACCATAAAGAGGGCTGAGTTTTGTGCTGAGCGAGCGCTTCACACCCTATATACCCTGTTTAATCTCTACTGTTAGGAGTTGGCAGTGTCTCCCCCCTCTTCTTCGTCGTCGTCCTCCTCGTCACGTTCAGTAGGTGAGAGTCTCTGCCGCTCGGCTCCGTTCAGCTCCGGTAGGAAACAATACAGAGAGTCGTGCTGAGGTCCGGTCCACAGGTGAGACTGGGTTTTGTTCTGCAGAGCTGGTTTTTATCTGGTAACGGTGCTGCTGCAGGTGTGACCTCTGACCTCTGAGGCTCCAAGACGTGTTGGACTTGTTGAAGGACTCTGTAGGACTCTGAGGACGGGACGTTCTGGCAGGTTCACGTTCGGACTTTAAAGATGATTCATCGTTTCTTTGTTTCGAGCTTCTTTCAGTGGAAATCAGGTCGCAGTGACTCGACGGTGTTTGGATGTTTTGTGAACGTGCTGGTCACATTCTGAGGTTTAACGTTTGAAACGATAAAAACTGAAGGTTCATTTAGTCAGTTTTGATTTTTAATCTGTAAAAACTCAACGTCTCAAATCAACAAACCGGACTGAGAGCTTCATGTGAAGATCCAGACAAGAAATATCGTTTTATAGAATATGATAATAATAATTATGTCATTTGGTGCTAATTATATGAAACATTGGATGTTCTGGATTGTTTCCTGGCTGGTTGAGTCAGAGATGAAGAGTGTTTAACTGTAGTTAGTTCTCGATTACATCAGCAATTATGACATAAAATAAACGAGCACAGATTTGTGATGATCAGGAGAATATTTAAAGTCTTTCTGGATGCAGTTGAATTCTTTGTCTTTGTTTTGTGTAAAATAAGAAGATCTGAGTCTGAACGTGAGGATTTTGTCCCGCTGTTCTCATAAATGTGTGTTTTACAGTTTCCCGACCCGCCTCGGTGTTAACCTGCGGTCTGCGTGCCTGCAGGATGTCACAGTTGGTGTTAACGCCTCTGGCTGCGTGCTTGGCGCCTCAGTTGGTTCCTGCGTTGGTGGCCCTTCGTGCTCCGATCGTTGGCTCGCTGTAAGAAGCTAAATTCCAGTCAGAATGTCTTCTGAAGGGAGCATCTGTTGAGGCCCTCGGCATCTGACCCCACCCGGCCAAAATTAGCCAGTTTGTGATGCTTCAGTTGGTGTTTCCGTGATAGTGAAGCGTGTCGTGTTTCCTGCTGCGGGTCGAGAGGTTGCTGATCGATAACGCGGCGGCCTGTCGGGCTCAGCTGTGGACGGTCAGTCACTGTTCTGTGTGTGAGCTGTCAGCTGCGGATTAACTGATGAGTGTTTTCTGTCTCTGAACAGGGTGTGAAGATCACAAAACGCCAAGATGTCTGAGTGAGTACACCTCGCCTGCTTCTTCTCTGTTAAATGTCTGTCTTTCAATCAGAACCAACAACCCAGGATGGCAAGTTTTGTCTCTATGTTTGTGCCGTTTGGCTCGTCAGACTCAGCTTGTCGGGCTCAGCCGCCCGGTAAACACTTTGTCTATTTACAGGTCGTTAAAGTCCTGATAATCTCTGAGGAAGTTTTGGATTTAAACACCAGATAGTGTGTCACAACATGGAGTCTGTAATCCAGAGCGATCAGACGGACCGCAGGGATTAATATCACAGGTTCTCCCGTTAGTGTTTGTCAGGGTTCTGATCCGTTACTTAGTCCTGATCGGAAAAAAAACAACATAATTTGGTCGTAATTAACAAGAAAAGTTCTGAAGTAGTTATTTTAATTCAGATGTCGTTTGTTTTGTTGAGTTTAAAAGCCGTCGTTGGGAGAAAATCTCCATTTAAACCCAAATAAATAATGTTTTTTTAATTGATGTATTAATTTATTCATTAATTATTTCTCTATGTCATATATATATATAATCATATTGTGCTTGTTGTCATTCATATGTTCTATGTTGATGCACTGACGAGCAGTTAAAGGAGCAGTCTGTAGTTTTGGGGGAAGAAATGTTAATGAGAAGAGAAAAAACTAATAAATAATCAAACTCTCGTTGTTTTCACGACTGAATAAACAAACTGAGCTTAAAGGACAAAAACACAGTTTACACAGTGTTACTTTGTCTATATGTGGCGGACCCTGCCACCTCTCTAGCTTCAGAGTTCTGGGACCTGATTTTTCCTTTGAGAAGAAAGTTTGTTTTATTAATTTGTTAATATTGTAAATTAAAAAATTCTGAGTTTGAGTTTCTTCTCCAAAAACTACGTAGTGCCCCTTTAATTAAAGGTAATTAATTGGATGTGAAGCGTTAACTAATTAGGTCCTAATTAGTGAAATTGGTTGATTGTTCTTTCCATCAAACTGCTTAAGAATTTGCAGAAACTTATCACTTCCTGTCCAGCAAACTATGTCAAATAAAATAAAGTTTTAATCTTTTAGTTTATTTATTTATGAAAATACAACCTGAACTCCCAGAATCCTGTTCAACAACCTTTATTAAAGCTGAGGGAGGCGTTCAATGTCTGACGATAAGAAATATCAGGAAAAAATTGAAAAATTGACAATATAATCTCATAAAAATGGTGAAAAGCATCACAGACAGCCGAACAGGAAATGACAAGATGACAGTTTAAACCATATATATTAGCAGCAAAATTTGGCACGTCGTTATTTAATGTCTGAAATCTGAAATGTAGAATCTGCCGTGTGGATGTCGGACACACTGACGCTGCTGCTGAGTCTGAAGTGACGTGAACACATGTGAATGTTCGGTCTGAAGGTCAGCCGGCAGCTTCAGGTGTCAGCAGCTGTACGTGTTGCTGGTATGTGCAGCAGCAGAACATGTGAAGACGGCAGATCGTCTCTGAGACGGCTGACATTCAGCGAGACGCTCCTTAAAGTGGTATTAATACATTTCATGTTGTGGTTTTGTTTTACCGGCTCAGATAAAAGCGTTAGCGTGGAGCGTCGCGCTAGCTGCTCCCCCTGGTGTTCAGGCTCAGCTCGGCTAACCAGCTGCTGCTGCAGCTTCATGTTTCGCGTGCAGACATGAGAGTGGAATCGATCCGAACACCGAACTCTCTAAAAGATTATTAAAGGAACAGTTCAACCAGAATCGTCAGCTCCTCTCCTGACATGCTGACAGGAAGTCAGGTGGAGTTTCATCGTCCACAAAACGTTTCTGGAGCGACGCTGAGTCGCAGTAAAACGTCTCCCTGCAGGTCGCCGGGTGTGATTCAGGTCTCCAGAAATCACAGATTGAGTTGATAAGATTAAAACGCAGTTGAGTTTTGAGCTCATGCACCTTCTTCAGATGGGTTGAGCCTTTAGCTGAGCTGCTGAAGTGACGAGTTCTGCTTATAAAAAGCATTAAATGATGTGGATCACAGCAGACGAGTCTCCAGCTCCTCCAGCGACAGTTTCGCTGAGAAGCTCCAGAAAATGTTTTGTGGACTTGGAGACTTCAGGCGAGAGAAGAGCAGAGAGCGGCTGAACTTTGTATTTGTGGTTGAACTGTCCCTTTAATCTGAGCTCTTCTTGTGTCCGACAGGGGAAAGAAGATGACTTCCAGCCGCAGGCATCATCTGAAGGTGAGAGTCAAACCCCTCTTCTCCTTTTCCTTTCCTCCTTTCCTCGTTAAAGGTTTGAATTAAACATCAGATTTTCACGCCTCTCTGCAGAGCTTGATGCTTCAGATCGCCGCCGGCTGGCTCGAGCAGGAGCAGAAGGACATCGAGGAGGCGAAGGTGAACCACATGGCTGATAACTGCCCCACCCCCGACCTGAGCGGAGACCAGGCCGCCCTCATGGTGAGACGACACCGCTGTCTCTGGACCGCGTGCCGGTCCGAACACATCGTCCTGTTTTAATTAAAAAGGTTCTTTCTGAGACGACACTGCTGATGACACTAAAACTAAAACCAAAGAGTAAAAGTGTCGTCAGCTGAATGTGGGATCAGAGTAAACCTGCCCCGGATCAGCTCAGCGGTGCGGATGATTCGTAACGTACAAACGTAACGTAAAAAGCTCACAACATGAGTCCCGTTTTATCAGGCCGTTGCTTTAAATTTGCACATTTCAACACAATTTTTTCCACTCCTATCACAAAACACACTTTAAATCTCAATAAAGAATAAAAATAATCCTAGTAAAGAACATTTGTTGTGCAGCGCTGCAGCTTCTGTGCTGAAGTTTGTCGAGTCTTTGCGTGAGATTTCTGGTTTGACAGATTTACGGGCTGAAGAAACGTTAACGAGGTGTTTGTTTATCTCGTGTGTCGACAGGAACTCTGCAAGAAGATCTACGCCGCCATCGACAAGATCGACGAGGATCGGTACGACGCCGAGGCCAAAGTGACGAAGGCCGACAAAGAGGTGAGACTCAGAGTCACCTGTTCTCAGGTGAAGCGTCTTAGAGTCGTCAGGTCAGCTGATGTCGTCTCTCAGGTGTTTGAGCTGCTTCTGAATTAGTGAATTTAGCATTTTGAATTGAGTTTAAAAATCCTTTTTTTTGGTCTTTTTTATTTATAAGTTTATAATTGATGCGGACACTTTAGTTCTTTTACTTTCGATGCAAAACTTCAGGAGGTTTTTACTAATAACACCTGTTTTCGGGAGATTTTGTCTGAAACGTGTCCATTTAAAGTTTTTGTCTGACATTAGTTTTTGTGTTTTTAACCACAATTTGACCCTTTTTACCCAAAACTTTAACATTTTGTTTCACCTCGCAGATGTCGGCATTTTAACTCTATAACAGTTTTTCCAGGTTTTTACCCCAAATTAAAATGTGTTAAATGTTTCTGAGCACAATCCTCTAAATATATCAGGTCGACCTTCATGTGTAGCTTTCAGTTGTGTTTAATGTTTAAGGTTTTTGAGGTGAAACTGCTTCTTGATTGGTGGATTTTGCAGTTTTGGATTGAGTGAAATGATCGCGTCTTTGCTTCTCTTTTGGATTCTTCTGCTTTTATGATAAAAATGAATTCATGCCCGTCTGTTCCTGGTAGGTTTTCCTCTCATGTCATAGGAGGTTTTTAGTTTTTTTGTAATATCTTCTAACTCTGTCACTCACTTTAACCAATAAGCACTTTTGTTTTTGATGTTGTAGCTGTTGTAGAGATTGATATTGGATGTTGTTATCATCCGTAAACATCAACGTTCCTTCTGAGAACGCGTGTTTTCTCCGACCCGGTCCGTGATATCTGTGCTAAGTCGTCATCATGCGTCTCCGCCTGCAGATTGAGGATCTGAAGCTGAAGGTGGTGGAGCTGGCCGGAGTGAAGAAGCCCGCCCTGAAGAAAGTACGTATGTCTGCTGACGCCATGTTGCAGGCTCTGCTGGGAGGAAAACACAAGGTGACCATGGACCTGAGAGCCAACCTGAAGCAGGTCAAGAAGGAGGTCAAGGAGGAGGTGAGACCGCGTCACGTGACATCATGTTGACAGATGTAATCAGAGTATCAACAGACGAGTCAAAAGTACAAGTACAAGTAAATTACACGTATATTTACACATGTGTATATAATGTAGATGATTTTATTTGATTGCTGATTAAATTAATTAACTTTAAAAATGACGCAACATGTAATCTGCAGAGTAACTAGTAACTTAAGTTACCAAATGAATGTAGTGCAGTAAACAAAAAGTACATTATTTGCCTCCAGAATTAAATGAAGTGAAGTATAAAGACACGGAAAACAGAAATACTCGAGTACAAACCCTCAGAACTTTACTCTGGTGCTGTACTGGAGTAAAAGTACTTAGTTACATTCCAACACTGTCAACAATCTGATCTGATGCAAATAAAACGAATAGAATAAACAATTCAATATTTGGAATGACACAAAAAAAGGTTAAGACAACACACATTAAAGGGCGACTCCGTCTGATAAACTGCCTCCAGTGATGTCACTGAGTTGCACCCAGGTGCATTGTGGATAATGTAGGCAGCAGGGTTTTTTTTTTCTTTTTTTTCTTTTTTTTTAAAAGGGAGAAGTATGGGTGGAATAAAAAAAAGATGATTTATTTTGGTTCTGCTGTATCAACCAATTTTACTAAACTTGGGAGTTACAGGAGGGCAAAGCAAAAAACCTTGTGACTACATTACCCATAGTGCAACTTGGCCACTGAGTGACATCACTGGAGGCAGATTATGGAGTTTTATACTCACGCAGAAGAGAACTGTAAACAAACCTCAATGTGCAGAAATGGCGGTGTTACCTTTTAAATTGCTTTTTAACGACGTCACTTAAAACTGGCTGAAACATTTTAAATGCAGTTTTAAGATCGTAGAGACTTAATTAGAAGATTTCTCGCCTTGTGCTTGATTACGTGTTGGTTAAAAATCGAGTTGCTGCGTTTTGTCGCGTGTTGATGATTCCTTCTTGTTGTTGTGGTCGTTGTGCAGGCGAGCGAGGCGGGCGACTGGCGTAAGAACATCGAGGATAAGGCCGACAGGAAGAAGATGTTCGAGACTTCCTAAAACCCTCCTGAGGCGGCGAGGACGCCAGCGAGGGGGGAGGAGACGTTTCCACCGAGGTCTGAGTGACTGGACGTGTCTCTGAGCTCCAGCAGGACACACGGACACTTTATTTGTTGTTTTCTTGGTTGTTTTCGTGACACCGGCGCCACCGCCAGAGACTGAGCCGAGACAAGGTCACGCCATCATGTACGCAGACGGAGAAACAGTCCGAATGTACAGGTCAACATGGAGTCATTGGAAATAAATGTTTGGAAATAAGGATTAACTTGTTTGTTACATTTATCTGCATATTGTCCCGACTCACACATCATCCAACTGACATCCGAATCACTAAACGGCTGTTTCACCAACAATCAGGACTTCTGTCCGTTAGATGAGACTGAAAACTAAATATTTTTGTTTCCAGGATCGAGGATGACGTCGTTCTGAGCGACTTTATAAAACTGTTAGTACAAATAAAACTCTGACACAGCCGCTCAACTGATCAAATAGTCAATTAAATCCATTTATAAGCCAACAAATATGGACATTTTAGCTGTTAATATAAAAGTTTTCTGATACTTATCAGTATCTGCACATCACAAAATGTTTGATCTGTTATTGAATCTTTAAAGTCTTATTTTCTTAAAAGAATACGCAAACTTTTATTGGAAATATGTTTATTTGCTTTTATTCTGAGTGTGAGATTGGAGATGGGTATTAATTTCCTCTTACTTAGCTTAGCATAAAGACTGGAAACAAAGGGAAACAGCTAGCCTGCGCCTGCTAACACCTTTAAATCCTGTTTTCTTTGTCCACAGAGTAGAAGAGCAGTTTGTGTTTGGACCGAGCCGGGCTAGCTGTTTCCCCCTGCTTCCAGTCTTTATGCTAAGCTAAGCTAACCCCATCCTAACTCTATATTTTATCACACACACACACATCAGTTTGATATCCATCATCTCATCTCGCTCTCTGATTCTCAAACGATGTTGAATTAATCCTTTTTCAAACGGAGACAGAAGGAAGGAAAATCTTGAGAGATTTTCTCTTTAATGACGCGATAAACTTTTTAGTTCAAACAGTTCACAGGTCAAACATTTGAAATGAAATCAAGAGAGAGACGACTTCAGTGTTTCCATGATGTGATGGAACATTAGAGCCACTCTTAGGATGATTTAAGGGGTAAAATCATGAAGAAGATCTGTTTTTAAAGGCTGTTTAAGGACTTAAAGGCTTCAGTTTGCCTCAGGGAGGGCGGTTTGCACGGCGGGGCTGGGCCGGGTGTATTTCAGGAGCTCGCTGACCCATTGGTCTGCCCGGGAATCCACTTCCATAAAGAGGATCTGAGCATTTTGCTGAGACATCGCAACCCACCATATATACCGTATTTCATTTTTCACTGTGTGGCTTTGGCAGTGTCTCCTTTTCTTCCACCCAGTGTGTCTTGTCCTCTTCTTCTTCTTCTTCTTCTTGTTCCTGTCGATTGGTGAGAAATCTTCTTTATTTAGTTTCTTCTTTTTGCTTTTCCCTGCAGCCTCTCTGAGAGCAGCATCTCTGTTTTACCAGAGCAGAAAACAAATCAGCCAGACTTCAAACTTCTAAAGATCCTAAAAGAGGATCGCAGACGGTTTGTTTCTCCACCTTTGACCCGTCCCGACATCCAGAACTCGCTTTCTACATGTTTGCCGCTCACATTTGACCTTTTTCCTGACAGACCTGAATTTACGAGACCCGCTCAGCTTCACTCTGTCGGGTTTTATGGTCCTGAAGATGTTTGAGGCTCGTTATTAGAAAGTGACCTAAAGAAACTCTTCAGCGTCGCAGTCAGGCGGATAAAACTCTTTGTTGTCTTATTGTTCTTTAAGAGTTTGAAGCGGGACGGTTCTCCTCATTCTGGTTCTGATTAACACTTTTACCAAACATCTTGTGGACTCAGACCAGAGAGGTCTTTAAGTTTTGTGTTTTTGCTTTTTAAAAACTTGTGGAAACGTAATTTGTTTTAAAGCTTAATTGGTTTTAAATGTCACGTCTGTGACAACAAACACAGAATCTCTTACTAACTGTTTAATTAATATGGATGTTATGTTGATGATTAATAATGTGTTGATCTGAGTGTCTGCAGGATTCAGTTCTTTTATTTATAGCTTGATAGTTTCTAGATTTGTCAGATTGAACTTTAAGGTGATACATTTGGATCTTTGTGAATCTTTAAATGAAAAAGCTAAATTAAACTGATCACTTCTGCTCAGCTGGGCTTCCAACATTCACACTAGCTTAAAAATGCATCAGTGATTAACTTTATTTAATTATATTCCACTGGAGACATTAAATTTTTTTTACAAATCAAGCCGTCATCCGATCTGCTCATAAACGCCGCGGATGCGACACTCGATCCCGACCGTCCCAGTTTAAATCAGTCGACGCCGCTGCTCTTCAGCTGTGGCCTCGGATCGCGTTACGGCGCAGAAATTCCCGTCCGTCAGTCTCCATCAGCAGAACATGCTGATCTCAGAGAACCTCACACTGACATCCTGATCTGAACCTCTACGGCGTTCAGCAGAGGTCAAAAATACTCAAATGTCTCCTCGACGTTTTGTCTTCCTGCAGGTTGTGAACTGCAACAACCGCCGAGATGTCTGAGTGAGTCTGAACAGCAACACATCTTCTGACAATACAGATTTACTGTTGTTGTTTTTAATAATTAACAATGTTCTCCCTGAATTTAAGCATTTCAAGATATAAAAAGTATAAATTCATAGCAGTACTTCATCAGGAAAGGTTCAAATAATCTTTCACAAAGAAGAAAATCTCGATTGTGAGAGAATTTGAAGTAAATCTTTGTTTATGTCGAAACAGGAAAAAGCTGACGTCCAGCCGCAGGCATCACCTCAAGGTAACCAGAACATTTGTATTCAAGGGTTTTCAAGGCTTAACTCACTTCATTAACCTGATTTTATAGCAGAACTTTTTATCAACGTAAATCCATAAACAGACCGAAGCCCACAACACGTCTGACTTCCTGTCTGTGCCTGGTCGTCTTCCCCCTGCAGAGCCTGATCCTCCAGATCGCTCAGAACTGGCTCGAGCAGGAGAAAAAGGAAACCGTTGCGGCTAAGGAGGCGTACATGTCCGAGACCTGTCCCCCCCCGGAACTGAGCGGAGACCAGAACGCCCTGATGGTGAGGCGCCGCTCGTTTAGGGAGCCGCCGCCATTTTGGGGAAAACATTCAGCAGTCATACAGACACAAAGTCTAGCTTCTATTAACAGTTAATGCAGTTACACCTGCTTTAAATTGAAAATAAAACTCTAACATTCATTCATCTGGGGATCGCTGAAAGGCATTCTGGGAGATGTAGGAATGTGGCGAACTGAAATAGCAAGACTGACAGAAAATAACTCATTTTAATCAGACGAATGTTATAATACACAAACGTTTATGTATAATCAGCTCTTTCAGTCTCATGAGAAGATTAAATTATCTTTAAGTTTTGTGTCCAGTACAGAGACAGATCCTGGGCTTAGCTTAGCTTAGCTTAGCGCAAAGACTGGAGACGGGTGGTACTGTTAGCCTAGCTTCATCAAATGTGAATAATACAGCAAGTCTGTAACAAAACTATTTATTTATACTTTCTAAAGAAATTCAAATTTAAAAGGCAGATGAAAACAGATAAAACACAGATTATTCTGCTAATGTTTATCTATAAATCTTATACCATGCTAACATTAGCAGAGAACTATGAGAAAACAAGCAAGCCTGGATGTGCTTAATGCTAACAGCTAAAAGCTACACGCTAAAAGCTAAAGCTACAAAATGTCAGAATTTTATATTTCAGCTGATCTGTGACACATGATGAGCAGCTGTACTCGTGTTTGCACATGTAACATGAGAACTGTGTGTTCGCATGCCGACAGGAATATTGCAAGAAGCTCCACGGCCTCATCGACAAGATCGACGAGGATCGGTACGACGTGGAGGCCAAAGTGCAGAAGGCCGACAAAGAGGTAAACTCCCCCCGACAGATTCACGTCGACCGTCTCACAGACAGGAAGCTGAAACTAAAAGCTTTGTCTCTCCTGGCAGATTGAGGACCTGAAGATCAAGGTGGTGGATCTGATCGGCGTGAAGAAACCGGCCCTGAAGAAAGTACGCATGTCTGCTGACACCATGCTGAAGGCTCTGCTGGGCACCAAGCACACGGTCAACATGGACCTGAGGACCAACCTGAAGCAGGTCAAGAAGGAGACGAAGGAGGAGGTGAGTGTGTTACTCCTGTTATCACTCAGCTGAGAGTCAAGGAGTCAGATTGAGTTTATTATTTCACCACATGATTGTTTGTCAGTCAAGTTCATATAGTTTTGATGTTTTCAGGCCGTCAGAGTTCATTTGAAATAATTCTGTTCATCATAATAAAGTTAATTCTCTAAAGAAAACGCCATTTGATCAGAACTGTATGAGGAAACAAATGTCAGCGAGATAAAAAAGTTGCATCGATTAATCGATACATCAAATCAAATATCGAGTTATTTAATCGCTGGTGATGTTTTCACCTGCTGTTTGTCCGTTTGTTGGGTTGTCGGCAGGACTTTTGTTAATTCCTCAGAGAATAAAACAGATATGTTGATGAAAGACAACATCAAAATCATCTTCTGTATCAGGCTTTAATAAAGGGGGCTGTCGGGCCTGGGCGGAGGTATGCGCTCTACTGAGAGCCATTGTACTTTAATTTGAAGTTGCAAATTTCCCTCAAAGAGCTTCAGATCAAACGGCCGCCGTCTTTAAACCCTCGATCGATTGTATTTGTGTCGAATGATGAGGAAGACCATGATGTTTGATGGAAAACAGTAGCAGTTTAGTGAGAGAAACACATGATGATGTAATGATGTTTGTCTTCCCGCTCTGCAGCCGACAGAAGCCGTGGGCGACTGGCGTAAGAACATTGAAGATAAGGCTGACAGGAAGAAGATGTTCGAGTCCTCCTAAACGTGTCGCCGCTCGTCTGTCTTTCTGTTTCCGTCTTACTGTGTCTGTGCTGGTTGAACCGGGTGGTTGTTTGGTCGCGGCAGGTCAGCGTGTCTGAGACGAGCCAGTCGTGTCGGAGGAGTTCTTTTTTTCCTCTCGTCTTGTTTTTGGCACTTTCGTCTGGAGGAGGAGGACGAGGAGAAGCGGAGAGTTTCTGCAGGTTCACATACAACAACAACAACAATAACTGAAGTCTTAAAACTCAACACAGCGTTCAGGAAAACATCCACACAAACTCAACCGTGTCCGTCCAAACAATAAAGTCAAATGTGGAAGAAAAGAAAAGTGGATTTTGTTTTTTGTGTGTCCTCATTTTTAACACAGCTGCTCAGACATTCACAAATACAGAGTGAAGTCTCCTTACATAACATAATATTCATGAAGGCGTTTAATCATTTTTGCCTCTTAAAAACTGATTTTCTTCCTGTAATTTTTCCCAGAAAACAAAACACAGTTGTATTTTAGAGAAAACAGGTTCATCAGCAGAGAAATTAGTTAAACATCTGCATTATTTATGTATTCTGTTCACATTTACTTGCTGTTAAAGATGTAAAAAGGACATTAAGACAAAGGAAAGTTTAAAAAAAGGTATATTAGGTACGTTTAACAGG
>CAEMYA010000154.1:177402-215316 GCA_903131615.1 Diplodus sargus | reverse complement strand
ATCGTATCATGATAATAAAACGGAGCAACATTAACTACATGCTCATTTCAGTCCGATGTTCACATCCTGGTTTGGATCTTTGTCCGCGGTCACATTCAGAGCGTCACTGCTGTGAAATGTGCCGACGCAGCAGCTCCAGATGAAACTGGACCCCAGCTGAACGCCACAAGGCCTCCTACTGATCCGACCCAGTCTGTGCATCTCATATGAATATATACATCAATAATAAATATAGCATATATAACATTTCTCATCCAGATGATGAGAGGGTTTCAGGAATACATTCAGAACGGTGTAGTCGTATTAAACTCTCAGAGAAACTTCTGACTGACAGCTTCAATAAAGAAGTATAGAAATGTTTCTCCAGACGTTCAGCTGGTGCTAAAATCAAACCGCTGCCTGAATGTTGTTAACGAGCTGGTCGTGTGACAGCTGACTGAAATGTGTGAGTGCACAAATGCAGCGTCTTCATTTTACCTTGTTTTAAACAAGTTGTTCTGTTCACGTCTGATGTTTTGAATGAGCTGTTTCATGTGATTTTTATATTTTCTGTCATTAATATGTAACGTAATGATGAGACATTGTATCCTGATGGTGGAGTTAAACACAGTCTGACTCACAGGAAGTACAAGTGTGTAAAAGCCTGCGATTGGCCGACTAGTTCAGATTCTCCGCCCCTTTTACTGCCTCCATGTTCAGCATTTAAGGTCTCTGATGCTGCAAACAACAAGCTGACAGCAGACGAACAAACTACACAATCAAAACAACGAGTTTGGTATCGAGCAGTCCGACCTGCTGGGATTCACTCCAGTAGAGTAATAGATTACTCTGACATGTACTCAGAGTCTCAGAGTAAAAAGTCTCCCTCTGAAGGACATTTGTGGTCAAAGCTAACTGAAGCTCACGTCATATTAATAGAACTCTATTAAAGACTATTAAAGTTAAAGGTAGAATCAGTAGGATTTGTCCCAGCTGTTCCTGAACGCACCACAAAGACAGCTGATTGTTGAGTCTCATTCCCAGGACGTCAAACAGACACATGTTGGGTTGGTAAAGCGTCCCGAGCAGCAACAAAGAGAGAAAATCAGAAACTCTCTGCAGATACGAGACACTAACACGCCTTTTCTCCACATTCCAGTCTCCCTCTCTGTCTGCTTACGGCTTCTTACGGCTTTGTCTCGTCCATAATTCACCTCAAATGCAGCAAACTAAAGTAACGAGCCTGTTCTGAAGCTGTGAGGAGGAGAAAGTTCAGATATTTGTGCTCTGATGTAGAGAGGAGGCGTCACAGAGATACTCGAGTACAGACACTGAAACAACATGTACTCAGTTACTTCCCACCTCTGAGATTTATTTATTTAGGACTGTAAAGTGTTTCCTCTCTGAAGTTTGATCACGTCTGCAGTCAGAACTTTCTTCAGTGCTGAACTGAACCGAGGAGTTCTGGAGTTTGAGACGAGAAGGAAAGTTCCTGTAGATCTCAACTCAGAGCTGCTTTCAGCAAAACACCCCTCCACACACACACACACACACACACACACACACTCTCACACTCCTTGTATGGTTCTGTGAGCTCGCCCTCCGGCCTGCTGGGGGCCCGGAGCTCCGGGGCCTCTAAAGTTTCCTCAGCAGCTAACTTTATCCGTCAGCCTCTGCGGGAATGTGAGGAGACGCCTCAGAGATATATTTGGATCATGTGACTTCACCAAGACTCCCTTTAAAAAACGCCATGTTTTCCCTCCGACATCACTCGACTGGGCTCAGTCTGACGGGCTCATTCTGTCGGGCTCAGTCTGATGATTCGGCTTTAGTTTTGGTTGAAACAGATGAAACAACTGGCAGACTGGCAGGATTCCTCGTCTCTGGAGTTATAATGATATTTCAGCAGTCTTGTGAAGTGTTTAAGAATAAAAGATAAGATTAACACACGTGGACGGACAAAGAGGTCCATCATGGTGCCGCGAAGGTCCGGTGCGCCTGTAGCAGACAGGAAGACGACTCTTTGACCCGTTCAGTCTTCAGTTAAAGTCTCTCTCACTCATGATTTCCTGTCAGTATCTGGTCTTCATTGTCTGCTGCTGTCTTTTATAAATACGGTCGTCTCCGGCCTCCGGTTCATTCATGCTTCTGTTCTGCACGCGTCCTCCACATCTCTGTCCAGTCTTCATCTTCAGCCTCATCGCTTCATCAGCCCGCCTGTCTCAGAAGAGTCGTCATCAACCAACACCAGCGCCGGGACTCGATCACGAGATCTCCCTGTCGAGTCTGAACACCAGAGACTATATCACCAATATAAGACACACTTTGTTTACTCCATTCTCTCGTTTCTCCTGATTGAAATCTTTCACTGGCTGTCAACCGATTCAGAGGGTAATTTAGCGTAATGACTGGGCTGAATGACATCATCAGAAACATACAATTAGTGAAAGTACAGTATTTTAAATACGTCTTAAAGGTGCCATCCAAAGTGTCCAAAGTGTCCACAGTATTCGAAGAGCCTGAAGTGTCGGGATTGAGACTCAAAAATCAGCTTTTATTACAAATAGCACCTTTTAAGCCTGTCCAGAAGGGAAGTGTAATAAAATCATCACATTTTGATATTGACTTCTTCAGAGAACTTCCACTGAGCTCCACATGAGGAGCTCAATCTCAGAACCAGACTCCAGCAGAACCAGTGTTCTGACTGCTGCAGCTGGAGCACTGAGTTCCTGTGATCCACATCAAGACCTAGCAGTGTGACTCTCAGTCCTGCTGGTTTTCATTCTTGCAGCTTCATTAGACACTAATTTTATTTAACTCACACTCAGGTGGAAACAGTTTGTTTCTAATTAGCTGTGAAACAAACCCGAGCAGCCGCACTGAAAGCCAGCGGGAGGTGAAGGTAATGAAACCAGCTGATTACAGATGTTCACAGATGTTCACAGTAGGAACACTGAGGAGGAAAACAAACCAAACATTTCTCCTCTCTGTTCGGTCGACATCTTCATGCTGCAGGCCGACACCGACCTCGTGTCTCACAGAGGTCAGAGGTCGACCTGCACGCCGCTCTGAAAACTGACACTGGTTGTATTTCGGGAGTAAAGCTGCTGTCATCAGAATACATCACATGAAAATAACCAAAAGACGGAGAATGTTTCACAGCACAGTCTCTCTGAAACAGCTCGGACACAGATAAATGTAACACGAGTAAAAAAGTCTCCGGAGTGACTCTCCCAGACTGACCGGAGATCAGCTGTTGGAGGACGTCCTGCTGATGTGGATGCAGGTTTGAGGCCAGTAGGGGGCGTGTTAGTTCTGTTTTTCACAGCAGGTTGAAGCATCAGGATGCAGTAATGAGTTCAGCTCAGGCTGAATAACGGACTTACATACAATAATTAACTGTTTTTAAAGATTTGTTGGAGATTCGTTGAGTTTGTCATGATTTTGGTTATTGGTGTAATTACTTACTTACTTACATTTTATTTTGAAGTTTCTCTTGTTTTCTTTTCTTCCTGCTCACCTGTGTCCCTCCTGAGCTCCTCCCCAGTGTGATGTCACCTCCACACCTGTCTCACATCATCCTGGTGATCACTGCCTGTCTCTCCACCTGCACCTGCACCTCCTCCTCCCCTCGTTAGTCCAGTCAGTTTAAATTATTGGGTTTTTCTCCTCACTCTTCGTTGGTTCGTCTGTTTTGCCTCAGTGTTTCCTGCTCGTCTCACCTGTCACCTGTCCATCACTCCTGAGCTCATCGCGTCGTCTCAGTTTGTTCACTCTCACACCTGTTGATTTGTGTCTCGTTGCCTCAGTTTCAGCTGCGTGCTGTCTTTGTCTTCGTGACTGAATAAAGTGAACAAACAAACTGACCTTGAAGGACGACACTTTATATGTGGCGGACCCTGCCACCCTTCCAGCTTCACACAGTGTTCTGGGACCTTATTTTCCTCTGAGAACAGCAGTTTGAATTTCTTCATAAAAATGCAACACTACCTCTTCTTTAAACCTTGCGTCTGTCTCTATATCTGCATTTAGTTCCTTGTCATCATTCTCTTCATCGTCTCTGGAAACAGCGGACAACATGGCCGACGCCAGCTGACATGTAGGAACAACTCGCCCTGATGAAAGTCTTTCCTGAGGACCTGATCTCCATGTCGTCTCCTAGTTTGTTCACCTCGTAGCTACATCACGTCATCTTCTGACCAAATTAGGCTTCACGTCGCCAAGTTCATTCACTCAGAACAGTTTATGGAAACACACAAGATTCACATTAAGACTTTCTTTATTCTAAAATCCGCTTGGCATTTTATGGAAACATGTTGTTACAGAGATTCACAGCAAAACAGCAGCTTCGCCCTAAACAACCGCAGTAGCTGAGGACTTGTTTTAAAATGTGAGAAACATCCCAAAAATGAAAACGTAAAATGGCTCCAAACAGATCCCAGATTGATTCATGTTAACGGAGCCATTTTGTGTCTTTATGTGGTTGTTTCTGTTTTAAAACAAGTTCCTAACTTCCCCTGACTCTCCATCAGAAAATAACGACCTTCTCACGTATTCTTAGAGACTCTACTTCACTTGAAGACGGACTTTGTCATGTATTTTCTCTCAGGATTAAAAACTTTTCATTATTAAAATAACAGATGAGGATTGTGAAGACTTGAAGACCTTTTCCTGATGCGACCACTTCACATCCAGCTCTTTCTGTCTTTCTTCGCAGCAGTAATGAGAATCACTCGGGTTGTTTTCCATCTCCTCACCCTGCTGAGTCACATGAATACGGCCGTGCGGTCCTTCTCCTCCGTCACTGCTGTAACCCGAGCAGCACATCCTAATAACTGACCCAGGCTGTGAAGTCGTTTAGGGTGATTACGTCCAGCCTGCCGGAGGTCATCGTAAAAGTTCAAGGACTGCCGTTACATTTAGCGCCTGCTCAAAATCTCATTAACTTCCCCCGTTTGTCCCACATGGTTTCACTTTCAGCAGCTCGCAGGTGGAGAGGCGGCGCTGCTTTGTTATTCTGGATCACACGCTCGCTCTCTGCACGTGTGTTGTCGTCTCCAGATGGACGGTGATTGATTTCCTTCTTGGATTCGTCCTGCAGTCCTGATGAACGCAGCCCGGCCTGCCAGCCATCTGCTTCCTGCAGGTTTAACATCAGAGAGCAGACAGAAGCAGCTTCACCTTCCAGAGAGCAGCAGCAGATACAAGAGATAGAAAGACTGAACAGCCGGGTCGGGTGGACCTGTGAGGAGGTCCTGGGGCTACATGAGCTGCTGGGCCCCTGTTGACCCTCTTCTGCTCACAGTTTATCTAAAATTAAGGTTAAAGTTAAAATAATGAAGGTTATAGAAGCTTACAGGTTGTAAAGGCCCACAATATGTAGGATTTGTGTTTTGAAATGTCTGTGGGTGCTTTTACACCGACCCCCGGACCAAACAGCCGACCCTGGTCCGACCCAAAGAGGCGGTCTGTGTCTGGGATCAAGAGCGTCATTTCATAACTTTGCACTTCTGGTTCCCTCGTCTCAGCGTCTGTCAGCTTTCCTAATGTGTTTTCAGGCCAAAATGCAACCAAGGCTTTTTTTGTCAGTGTATCTAGTAAAAAGTTCATTTAAAGGCATAATTATGACAAAAGCGGCACTTTTAAGATTTACCGTATTTTCGTTTTCAGGTCAAACTCATTTTCAATGGGAGTGCTACGGGCACTTTTACGATAGCATCAAAATCTCTATTTTTAAAACTGTAAGAAGTCTCGACACAACATGAAACTTTGCTCGTAGTATCACCAGGGTCTCTACACATGAACACCAGCATTGAGAACATTGTTTGTGTACACAGAGTTACTAAAAAGAAGGTTTTTGAACAACTCACGTTAGCAGTAGCTTGTTCCGCTCGCCGCCGTCCTGCCAGTGGAGAAGAACGATCTCAGAATGTGACGTAACCTGGAGGACAGTTAAGGTGGAACGCTCCTAAAGCTCAGTTCCATATAAATGCAGGATAATTTGTTGTTTTGTTTGTTTTAGTGAAAAACAGTATTGACCTTGAAGTTGAAAGAGGAGCCTCAACAATGGAGTCCATTTATTCGCATTCGGAGATCTAATTTGATGTTATCGTAAAAGTGCCCGTAGCACTCCTATTGAAAATGATTTAGACCTGAAAACGAAAATACAGTCAATCTTAAAAATGGCGCTTTTGTTATAATTATGCTTTTAAACTAAAGTTTGACTCGGGTACATTCACAAAAAAAGCCGAGGTTGCATTTTGGCGAAAGTTTTGCTTTAAATGTGTGAAATAAGGTGTGTTGTTTCCACAGCTGAAGATATTTACACTTTTTATTCATCATTAAATATCCCACAGTTTAACTCTGAAGCTCTTCATGTGTTAGAAACAGTTAGCGGTTGCTAACGAGTGTCTGAATGAGACTACAGAGGTTGTTACACACTGTTCTAACTCTGACTTTACAACTTGTACATTGATCAGTTTATAGAAACCTGGATAGTAATTGTGCAGTAAGACTCTTAGTGGTGGAGACGTTTCAGTCATGTGCCCGTGATGTCGTCTGTTTGTACCCTAGCATTAGCTTCTTACTGCTACACAGTTAATTTACACTTTCAGTCCCGTCAGTAGAAGTGTTTGTCTTTGTTTTAACGAGACCGAAGTCTGAGTTCACTTCATCTTCATTTGTTCAAAAACAGAATATGTTGTTCAGTTGGATCCAGACCTGCATCACAAAACCCTGAATCCGTCCTCTCTTCTAATTGTTAAATTCTGATCCAGTTCGTGCAGAATAATTCAGCTCTTCACCACTAATGACGCCTCTCATCCAGCAGAATACCTGCTGAGCCTCTGCAGCCCACAGCCAGCAGCTTCAGACCTGCGGTTGGACCGCGTGAGGCGCACAAAGACGCGGAGGTGTGTGTAATTTAAGTAATTGTGGTTCTGCGAGAAAACAACCTGCAGCTATTTATGGAAAGCGGAGCTGCGAGTAAACATCTGTAACATCTGGTGCCTCGGGCCTTTGTCGGGTTTCAGGACTCGACCTGCAGATTCACTCTGTGCTGTTCAGAGATCCTCTGTGAAGTGGAATCTTGTTTTTCAGAATAAATGTTTGAGCCTATAACAAATAGAACAAATAGTTGGAGGAGTTGTAGTTTCATGTGGTTCAGGTATCTTGGTCAGGACGCCTCCTGGTCGCCTCCCGTTGGAGGTTTACCGGGCAGACCCAGAACCTGCTGGAGGGATTATAGACCTCGTCTGGCCTGGGAACAACTCGGGATCCCCCAGGAGGAGCTGGAAAGTGTTGCTGGGGAATAAGAAGTCTAGAATATTCTCTAAGCCTCCTGCCTGCTCGACGCTTTCAGCTACAGATTCATATAAAACATATCAAAGTGTACTTTAAGATTGACGTAGAGGTCGTACAGATCGTCCACGCGAGCTGAGTCATGCATCTGATTATCTTTTTACTTAGATCTCTAGCGGCTGTATGACGTATGATGGGAGCAAAGGAGGATGTCACTGCACAGATGGAGGAGGTGAGGGCAGAAACACCTGGCCAGATGTGTAAAACTCCTGCTGACACACAACAACAGAAACATGCAGTAGGATTCATGAAACCCCTCGTACGTACCCCTTGACTTTGAGACGTGGGATCTGAGGTGCAAAACACTCACTTGCTGTCGTGTTTTCAGACTCGTTTCCACGTCGCTCTGCTGGGACATCAGTGTTGCAGCTACAGTCACTGACCCTTTGTTAGTCGAATTAAAAAGGCGACCTGCTGATGACGCAACAGAAAAAGTCGGGATCACTCAGATTCACCGTCTGGTCGATCCTTCCAGTCGTCGTCGTTGATGTTTGTGGACCAAAGTGTTGGACCGACTGATGGAAATTAACTGAGTGATGATGACAAATGATGTTAGAGAGGAACATGATTGATCGTTGCTGCAGATTAATTCAGCGTTGACACATATTTTCATATTTTGTGTGGGAGGTTTAGTTTGTCCATCAATCAAACTCTTTATATTACTTTTTTTTTCATCCAGTGTCTCGTGTGTGTCTTCACGGTTCACCTCACTCAGCAGGAATGCTTCATTCCTCTGCTCCTTTAATGAGGCTGAATTCCTCCACCTGAACGTGGGATCTCCTCCGCATTACTCCGTCAGTAAACTCCACACGGCTCCTACATGCTGTAAAGCTCCTGGTGGGAGCTGTAAAATAACTTTTGGTGGTTTGCCATTAAAACCATCCCGACTGAAGCTCGTAAAAAACAACCTGGACTTGACGACTGAACAGAAACACAAACACAGCTTCAGTTTTCTGGTCACGATCCTCCGGGAAGGTTTATGTCCCCACGAGCCCGTCAACCTGAAACATGATCATCAATTTCTCAGGAAGAGTTTGTAACTAAAATCAACCTGTAAAGACGGATTAGTGAGTAGATGAGTCTCCGTGTTCACTGTGAGGACGTTTAATGTCCCCGACAACCTCTGTAGTCTCATTTGTTAGCAACCGCTAACTGTTTTAAACACAGAAGAGCTTCATAATTCAAACCAGGGAGGAAAATTAGCACCTGCCGCTGGTCAAATGGAGGTAAATCTGTGAAGTGAATTCAACCCACAAGCCACAGTGGCGGGTTTACTATCTGGACAGGAGATTCTCACCACTAAACTCCACCGGATCCGTGTCTGGTCCGTGTCTGGTCCACCATGGCAGCGTTGTGCATCTTAATAATTTAACATTTTCTATATCAAATATTACAGGTTGTCAGTTACAGCTGTAACTTTCTAAGGAGGGAATGAAATGATTTTAAGAGCAATAAAATGGCTCAAAATACAAAACATGAACACAATAGAAAGTGTCACTTTGCATTTAGCAACAACAAAAACTCATACGCAGAGTTTAAACAGAAGAAGTTATTTCTCCGGTCTATAACGAGCCAGGTGTGTGATGCCTGTCAGCAGAGCACACCTGTGTTCAGTAGAGCTGCTCACACAGGTGGACGAAGGTGCGCTGAAAACTTTAAACAAGGTCGGTATGAAAGGTTTCGCCTCCATAAGCTGTCGTCGTCACGTCGCCTCACGTAGCGAACTGTGAAGAAACATTAACTCGGCTTCCCGTCAGATGTCTGGTTCGTTATGTTCAGAGACTCTGTGAAGAGGACGAGATTTCTCAGGTTAGTCAATCACTTTCACAGCCGCTCTGAGGGATTAACGTTAACAGCAGAACACAACGTATTCATTAATTTTTGTGATTGAGTTTCAGGGAAGCGTGAGATGCTTAACTTTTCTGTAACTATTTTCAGAAAGTGCTCAACTTTGTGTTTTTCATCATGAATCCATCGGGTCAGTTTCATTATTTGGCTCTAATGGCTCAATTCTGACAGTCACACGAGTCATTACGATACAAAAAAATGTATCCACCACTTTACAGACGCTTCTTTCACAATGTTAGCTTACTGGAAAAAGTCTTTTTGGTTGTCAGTGCATCGCGTGACAATGTAGTTACACAGTTTGACCACTATGAAAACTGGCGCTCTTCCCGGGGGCTCACGTTGCTAACACTAGCAATCAGCACTAATGCTAGCTAGCTAACGTTAGCGCAGAACAATATGCTGAGCACATGATGTAGAAAACAACCATTTCAATGCTTTTTACCCCCCAAAAAACTGGCAACTACCGAGACTGCTGATCGAAACACAGATACCACACGACTCCAGAGGTGTTATTGGCTGACAAACGTCGTTAGGCGCTTGAACCAACAGCCTGACACAGAGACAAACAAAATAAAGTTAAATTATTAATTCACAATAGATGTTTTCAGGTAAAGGAGATTTCTACAAGCTCTGTGCGTAGATAATAGTTATACATAAAGATGTAACTGCACTTTTGCATTAACATCTCCTGAATAAAGAGTGTTTCAGCTGCAGTCTGCCGGCTGTAGAAGCTGTTTACAGTAGATTTTAGATAGTTAGTGTTTGAGAGGATCCATTATGAGCCGGCTGTCAGCAGGTCTGTGCTGGCATGGAAACCCGTCTTTATTTACCAGCACAAACAGAAAACAGCTCAGCGATCATGTTCTGGTGGAGAAGCCCTGCAGGCGCGTCAGCAGCATTAAGGACGACTTTATATTATTGTGCTCCGTCACACCGACTGTTTACAGCACACAGCCGAGCTCCACCAGCAGCAGACGCTCGCTGCCTCGTCTTCGGCCTCAGATCTTCGCCCTCGGATCGTCTTACCGCCTGTCAGCTTTAATCATCTGATGAACCTGAAACTCAATCTGATACTCACAGCTGCACAATGAGGCCCTGTGGCCGCTTAATGTGTTGATCTGCTGCAACACATTCATTAGAGCAAAGCATCGGCTCCGCTGGGGTCGCAGGTTGAAGTCCCACTAAAGAGAAGTTCTGACATGCCAGGTTCAGACATCACAGTGGTCGCCGTTTCAGTTTAGGCGACTGTAGAATACAAAGTTGTTGACGCGGTCTCTGATCATAGCTTGTCTTTCTCAGTGTGCATGATGTCAGCAGGAGGGAGCTGTTAGTAACATACAGAGGTCGTGGGTTCAGAAAAACCTCAAAGAGAAAGCAAGTTTAACTTTTATCTCGTTCAGAGTTCCACCTTGCAGACGCTCTGTAATCCAGTGACTATCAGCTGCATTACCATCTTCATTGGAAGATCTCAAGCCAGATATCGTCCTTTACTTGGTTGTTGTGGTGTTTGTCAGACAGTTTTGGCTGTTGTTGAACAAACTGATAAGCTTTTCTCCCATTTTAGACCTGAACATCAGCTGAAACAAAGGATGCGATTGTATATTTCCACATTTGGAAAATCGAGGTCTGTCCAGATCATTTTTCCCTGCAGGGATGTTCCTCAGCGGTATGAACACATTAATAACAACCCATAAAATCTGTGTTTTATAAATTCCCATGCAAACGTAAATCAGTGCTTGGTGTGAAAATGCTTCAGCAGAATGAAAACAAACACTTGTTGACTCTGTAAACCATCAGCAGGTGGAGAAACATCACACAGATGACATTTACACAAACACTAACAGCTACAATGAATAAATAAATGACCAAATGTTGTGTGACTTGTGCAAAGATGTTTCCAAGACAAACTTAAATTGCCTCATTTCAGCTCTCTGCACACTCTGCCAGCAGTTTCTCAGAGAACATATATTTGTCTGCATGGATCTTATATCCGGCATGAACACGCTACAGCAGCAGCCTCAGGATTCGGCTCGATTGCAGTTAATACGAGTCTGAAGCGTCAAAGGTGAAGCGAACGTCTCTGGACACATTTTATGATAAACAAGCGATGGTGCAACAAGTTCTGCAGCCGAGGCCAACGAGGCCGCAGGAAGGTGTCGGGCTGCTGCTGCTCAGGAGACGGAAGATCCAACAACAGCCAAAACAAAGTTAAACCAGGCAAATCACTCCGAAACAAGTGGTGACATTCTCAATAATCTGAATATGATGAAATTTATGACTGTGACGAATGTTTGTCCAAGTGGATCTAACCTCTAACCTGCAGAACATCCCTCCTGCAGACCGGTTAACTCCTGTTCTAGAAGAACTGACTGGACTCCAGCTTGTAAATCCATCCGTCGCTGTGAGCTCGGTGTTGTTTGGCTGTCGGTGTCAGGCGAGCAGATCTCTGGCTGCAGAGACGGCTGGAGCCCTGAGAGGAGCCTCTGTGAGTGGGAGGTGATGAGAGCAGCGCTGGCACCGGGCGGAGGGGAGGCAGGAACACATTCTGGGTTGGAGGTCAACACTCCCCGAGCCCTCTAACGGATCAGCACCGCTCCTCGCTCTGACCTCTCCTCCGCCCTGACGGAGGGAGGAGATCAGCAGGACTGAGCTGCTCTTTTGTTCTGGACGACCTGCAGCTCTAATCCTGTTTCAGCCAAATAAGCAAAACAGATTTGGGTTTTTTTTAAAACCTGAAAAAATTCAGGAGATTATGAGCCTGAAGGGAAAAGTGCAGATCTTAACAACCTGGACTTCATTATGAGTCTTTTAAATACATTTGTGTGATGATTTGTTAGATCGTCCAACATTTCACTGTCCTATTTTTAACACATTCTCGTTCAAACGCCTGGTTACTCGTAGATAAAGGCACCAAAACTACTCAGTTACATTCAGTTTGGGCTTAAAAGAACTACTTCCTGTTAAATCTGCTTTAAGTGCTTCACAGCAGCCGAACCAGGAAAGAAATCAGCCGAGATTCGAGACAGTTGCGACTGATTTGCAGATGGTCACTGAGAACACATCAAAGCATTAAAGCTCGCATATGTTCGATTGCTCTGGTCTGGGTGAGCTGATGACATCACTCTGTATCGAGCCGTTGAAGACTTCAGTGTCAGAAGTTTAACTTCCTTTGTCCTGTTTTTGGCCAAAGTCACCAAACGTTTTAGCGTCTTTCATCAAACCTAACTGGCGATTCGATTCATGCAGTTTTACGTCCTGGAGAGCTTTAAAAGTGGAGCTCTGGCTCTCTGCACACTGATTCACACAGCAGCCTCGTCTTGTTAGTCTGAAATAAAAACCAGGTGTGACGCCAAGATGGCTGCTGGGATGCAGGACTTTCGTACAAGGACTTCAGACTCTGCAAACCTTCAGTCTAAGCAGCTCTGACCGAGACATTGACCATTTCTAAAATTCCTCCGTCACCTTGAATCAGCCCTGCCGGTTCAAAGACACAACACCAAACACCAGTGTGTATAAATGCAGTTGTAGTTCTTTGAAACCAAAAACACAAAAGAAACGTTGTAAGGCACTAATTTAAAACTGTGTATATTTGTGCGAATGCAACCTACAACATGTAAAAAGCTTTCTGGGTGAAGCAGCTGTGAGAGTAACTGTGTCAACACAGCTGAGAAAACAGCTTCTGGTCCTGAAAGACATCAGAGAGACACTTAAAGCTTTAACAGCAGCGGACTGATGGAGGCTGCAGAGCGCTTTTCCATCCACGCCTGGCGTCAGCAGATAAATCCAAACGCAGGAGCTGAAAGTGAAGCGACAGACGGAGAGTGTTTGTTCCTCTGCTGATGGATGGAGGTGTTTGTTCTCCGGCTGGAAGGTGGAGGAGATAAAGCAGGTTTCCAAACTGTCTGTGATGTAGCAGCGCTGTCGAATCTGAGGTGGCAACTTAACTTAAAAATCTATTAAGGTTTCATTTGTTGATTTGATGATTTATTTCAGCTTTATGTCCTTTAACATCTGCACATTTTGGGATTATCTGCTCACAGACTCATGTGGGTAAAATCAAGCATGTTTGATATTTACTGATTTACAGCTGACGGTGCTGCCGAGCAACAATAAACACCGTAGCCCTTGATGCTAACGTTAGCTAGCATACGACTGTTGGCAGAAACTTAAAATCTGACGTCCAGATGTCGCTGAAGAACAGAAAACCCTCGCTGACTGCATCTCCCCTCGTTTCACCTTCTGCTTTTGTTTATTTCCTTCACTGCGACATCGACTTCTCCATTTTGTTTACGTCTGCTTCCCCACGAGATGAGGAGGGATCACAGAAATGTGTGATTGTGTTTCTGTGATGCCTTCACGTCCCCGCAGGAATCCTCATCACATCAGTCTCAGATATAATGAGCTGGAGCACAGCGACGATCCTGTCGTCTGAGGACGCTGATGTTGTCTGAATATCTGAACGCTTAATTTTCATTCAGGGAAACTGTTGGAGAATAAATGTCTGAGTCACGGCTGGATGTCAAATCATCAGAAAAGCAGCTTTTACATGCACAGAAACCAGAGTTGAGCCAGAACGTCCTGCTGGGAAGTGAAACACACTCGCTGCTTCCTCTCAGCCAAGACGTGGAGGAAGATTAAACACGGTTCAACGTGTTTCTTCAGAGTTAATCTGCAGCCGAGAACCACAAACCTCCATCACTCTGCAGTCCAACACTAACATGCAGGCGGAGAGAACATGTGTCTTGATTGAAACTGAAGTGGAAATCCACCACAACATGTTGAAACACTTTGAACTCCACACAGCAGTTTATGTACACGTCCTCTTCCAGTTGGCTCTGCTGTCGTCCAGCCTGAGCCGACCGGTCCGACCCAATCAGACCATCACAGTCTGATGTTGCACCGTGACATTTGTTCAGTGTTATGTTGTGACGAGGGATCATGTTTGTTGGTTCTGTCGCCACAAACGCAGCTACACATTGTTCCGCGTCTCATCGTAAATATCGACCGCTTCCATGGTTACAAACGTTGAAACTATCCTGTGACCAGAATACGATACGTCAGTAGAAATGTTGATTTGTGCATCAGAACTTTTCCTCTTTCTTCTGACATGAATCATCTCCTGACCCCTCTGATTTATCTGGCCCGGAGATCCGGAACCACGGGGCCCAACAAGGTAATAAAATATGCACATTAGTTGGTTATTGTAATATGATATAAATATAAAGTTGCTCCTCCTCGAGCAGCTACAGCAGTAACACACTGACGGCTCTGACACGGAGCTGATACTGATAATTTGTTCGCAGACTTTCTGTAAAATGAGTATTTTCTCTTTTGATCCTTTAGTTACATTTTGTTACTAATACTTCTGTACATTTTGCATTATTGTGTTTCGTAATGTTCCAACAGGTCATGGGTGAAGTTTGTTGTCTTAAATCCTGGAATCCATTCAGAGTTGTTACTGCTCGACATCCTGCTGTTGTAAGAGGAACAATTATTGCGAAAATGTGTGTTGATGTGATAGAAAAGTGTGAAGCTTTAACTGTTCTGTTTGTTTTAGAGCGACTGAGCGTCGGTGTTGTGTTCAGGTCGGCCTGCGTTCGTTGGAAACCGCAGCTTTGTTTTATGAGCCCGAGCACGAGGGGAGGGGGGGGAGGACGTCCACGCTGTGAATTCACTTCCCAGAATGCCCTTTTGTCTGACGTGCCACCAAGCAAGACTTACCGACACTCCAGGGGGATGAATGGAGATGAGTGCGTTACCGCGGCAACCGCGGCGTGTTGAATATGTGAGGGTCGTTGGGAGGCGGGGGCGAGCGGAGACAAAGACGTAGAGTTTGTTTGTCGAAGTGTGAAGGGCGGAGGAGCGGCGAGCGCCCAGCAAACGACGTGTTCACGAGCTGGAAGTCACGTGACAGCAAACAGCTTCTGTTTATTTAGTTAAAGTGAATTTAAAAATCATAAAAGCTTCATGTTTTTTTTTTTTCAAACCTAAATCTGGAATTCCAGAAGTTTTGTGCATCATTTTAAACACCTGATCACAAAATAAAGCTCTGCAGGTTTGAGCAACATTTGGCTGCACGGCGAGAGTTCACGATGACTTACGACGGCACGCTGTTGGTTTTTAGAGCGCCGTCTTTACGCCTGTCAGAGAAACTCTTTGGTCTACAAATGAATTATAACTCTGAACAGTCGTGATCTTTAATCAGAGTCACAATCAGTGTATGATGAGTTAAATCTGTGTCCTTACATCGTACCTGAAGATGTTTATTTCTTTGTGTAAACACAGCAGGGAAGTGAGATCCGGTCACAAGAGCTGTTGTAGACGCGTTTAACTCCAGGTGTGACTGGACGGTTAGATCACAGGTGAATGCAGGTAATAATGTATCAGGCAGTGTTGTAAAAAGTTCCCAAACGTCATACATGTGTAAAAACAAAGAGATCATGTTAAAATATCACGAATATTACACGAGTACGAGTCGTAAAAGTATCTATTAAATGTACTTAATCATCAGAAGAACAAGTGAAAGTACTTTTTAAATGTATTTACATGTATAAATACGCTGTTAGTTGACTGATTACTCGCCCGGCTGATTATCAAATCTGATATTTTGGATTTTTCTGATCGTCAGTGTTTTCTAAATCCGATTAAATCCGACTAAATTGCTCCGATGACTGATTGAGGGTTAGTGGAGTCAAGTAAATCACCTCAAAACTGTACTGAAGTAGAGTACTCCAGTAAATGTCCTTAGTAACATTCCTTTAATGGTGTGAAGTGAGTTTGAGTGAAGCTGTAAAGTATTATTAATGTGAGTTATAGTGAAGCTGTATTAATGTAGTATAATTCACTCTGAGTGTCTCGGTGACACACTGAAGGATTTCATTGCTGATGTTTCTTTACTTTCACTTTATTTTGTGATTTTGATACTTTAGGACTTGAATTTTCTCCACAGAGATAACAAACAACCTTCTTTCACTTCACGGTGGGGGGGCAGGATTAGTATCGTCTTTCATTCCCCCTCAGGGAGTCGACCACATGACCCGCCGTAACAGAGAGAGGCAGCGAGGAAAGATAGGGGGAAAAAAAAGAAAGAGAGAGAGATGTCGGGCCCCGCCGCTCTGAGCTGTTCAATGAAAACCACATGTAGGACAGAAGGAGGGGGTGAGGTGTGTGTGTGTGTGTGTGTGTGTGTGTGTGTGTGTGTGTGTGTGTGTGTGTGTGTGTGTGTGTGTGCGGGGGGGGTGAGTGTAATGACTAAAACCCAGCCTCCGACTCAGAGAGGAGGGAGTCGACCCGAGCTGCGCTGACATTCCCAACGAGCATTGCAGGGGAGAAAACTGTGTGTGTGTGTGTGTGTGTGTGTGTATGTGTGTGTGTAACCAGTGGAGGAGGCTTTAACTGTACAACACACACTCTCACACACACATTGCTGTGAGCTGTGGGCTTCGGTGCGGCTGCAGGACTCGGAGCTGCCGTCAGTGTCGAGGTGGAAAGTGAAGAGAAGAAGAAGAAGAGGAGAAAGTTTATCCTCAGAGGCTCGTGTGATCTGTTCTCTACCAGAGGGAGACGAGGAGAAGAAGAAGAAGAAGAAGAAGAAGAAGAAGAAGAGTTAGAAGAAGAAGAAGAAAAGAGGCCAACATGTCCAACGCTCTGCTGAGGAGAAACTCCAGCAAACAGGGTTTACAGAACCTGATGAGGTATGTGGTCGATGTTCTGGTTCCTGTTTGTTTGTGTTGTACACACAGAGGTTAATGTTTAAACAACACACACACACACACACACACACACACACACACACTGATCGGGAACAGAGGTCGTTATCACGCATTATTACCGTGTGTTTTCTGTGGTCAGCCTGTCTGAATGGGAACAGTGGGATTACTGGCAGTGTTTTGGGTCACGCAGGGTTTTGGGGGGATTTTGGGGGTTTTTGGATGGATTTAGCTCCGCTCACGTGAATTAATCATAACAAAGGAACAGTATTAAAAATCAGTTTAGTGCATTAATCTGTATTATTTTCCCTTTAACACACATTTAGAACACGTTGAATGAGAGGCAGAATGTTCTGGTCGGCGAGCCGGACGCCTGGAGGCTGCACAGAGAGGGAAGTGGTGTCGCTCTCCTGTGTCAGAGGTGAAAGGTCACCTGAGTCAGTCTTTTGTTATCTGGGTGCTTTCGGGTGGCGGCGAGACATTTCTGCTGGTTTTCATCCTGTGTCGGGTTCCAGGTCGACTCCTCAGCGCTCAGCGTTTCGTCTCTCGGTCTTCACGTCAGATGAGACGATCACAGTCGTTAACTCGTGCTGCGACTTGACTGAGAGACGTCACACGTCGACCCTCTTTCATAACTTGTGACACATCGAGCTGAGTAAGACTGACTGGATGTTTACAGTCAGACAGTTCTCTGTTGGCCAACGTCAGCCGACGCGCTGTCATCGTATTCTGTTGTTGAGCGATTCCTTCCATCCAAACTCTACCTCCTCTCATGTACAGATGCTTTTCTGGATTAGGAGCACATTGTGGTTTGTAGTTAAAATCCCTGAGTTACTTCAGTATCTTTTGGTCCAAAACTGAGACGAGCAGAGTCTCCTGAATGAACGTCTTGTATACCTGCTTGTTATAAATCTCCTCCTGACTTCCTCCTCTGCAGCTGTAGTAATCACTGCAGCCACTGGAGGTCACCACCTTACACACACGTAAACATGCATCGTAATCAGCTGACGTCCTCCTTTGCTCTCGTCCAGCTAAAGATATAAACATAAACACGGCTGTGATGAGCTGCTCGTAAAAATGACCTGCAATGCACCTTTAATCGTTACAAAGAAATGTAACTTCATCTTTAATGGATGTATGTGTTTGGTATTTGAGTCTGAGCAAACAAAGTTCTGGTGACTTTCCGTCCTCTCTAAGCTGAGGCGTGGATTTGGTTCTGAGCCGGCCTGTGAGCCGGGTCGGGGCGCCTCAGTGAGTGTGGAGGTGTTATGATCAGCCAGCGTGGCGTAAACCTCTGAGTCACAGCGAGGCCAGCGGTCTCTGGATGTTTATGAGGCAGATAACAGCTGGAGGAGGCGGCGTCTCGCTGTGATTCAGTCCACTCAGCAGATGGCATCGGTCTGGATGACAGCGGCGGTGACATCACTGCTGAAGCAGCGCGGCGTGGGCACGTTTACCAAACTGTTTGACATCCAGCGTCCGCAGCAGACGGCCGGAGTCACGGAGGATGTTCAGCTGAGGAGCGGAGGACGAGTTTCAGGGTTCTCGACTCAGACGGCATATAGTTTCAGTTTATTTACTTTAAAGATTCAGAGCAAAAAAAAAGAAATATGGTTTATTTGTTGAGACTGATTGTTGAGATCAGCAGCTGGAGTCTAAGACGTTCACGTTCAGTCTTTATGAGTGCGACATCTGTGTTTTTATAACCTTTTATCTGACAGCGCTCTTGTAAATAATCTGTGTTTTTCGTTTTTATGAGAGACGACAGTTTCTGTGGTTAACATAAGAGCAGCAAGTACAACTTTGAGCTATTTGTACTCTATTTTATGTGGTTATTGCACAACATCATCTATCTCAGTCCATTTGTTTCACACCAGACATGAAAAGAAAAGGACTTGAGACTCGACGTGTACATGAGAGTTAAAGACTATTAACTTCATCTGACTTGAGACATGAATGTGCTTGTTTTTCAGTCTGGATGTATTTGACAGTTTTAAAGTGGGATATCGATTATTAAATAAGTGAGTTTGGGTGACTTGGCCTGACTTAAAGGAACAGACTGCCCCTGAATGAATGTTCAGTCATCATCTGCTCACTTCACAAGTGTCGTAGTCCAAAAAACATTTCTGGAGCTTTGCAGCCAAACAGCCAAAAAAACATCAGATGGCTCCAGACAGCTCGTCCGGCATGATCCAAGACTCCATGAGCCCTGAAATCCAGATACCTCATTGGTTGTTGAGGAGATGATGACTGAGATAAACATTTTTAGGTGAACTTTTCCTTTAGCTAAAGATTTTACCCAGAACAAATTAATGGAGTCACAACAACAGAAACATTAATACATATTCTGCTCTTCCTCTGCACATGTCATGATGACATCACTGCAGTTATTCTCATCTTGTACAAACAAAAATAAAAGATAAGTGAAGTGGAAGCGTTCAAACTCCACATGAGGGGCGCTTGATGTTTTACGCCCTCGTAGCTTTTGCTGGTTGTGACTCGCCGTCTGTAACCGGTTGATCCTGAACATCACAGACTAAAGTTTGTTTTGTGTTTCAAACCGCTGTATTTCCATATTCTGTGTATCATCGTCCTTATCTGCTGTTACACAAACTGAACACGACGTCATGAGTCAGAACCGCTGACTGGAGCTCAGAACCGCGCCGTTGTCAGATGGTGTGCCGTTCATGGCAGACGGGCTGTTTCTAATCTGCTCTCAGAGATGTGATGTCATCCAGGATGCATACCTGCTTCAAAACAAGCTGACTGCTGCGACCTCTGACCCCTGAATCCCCCCCGAACATATCGCCAGGGTTTCCTCGGTATTTACGATACGGGCAGATAAGAGACTGAGGAATGTTTTCCAGGGGAGGGGAGGGTGGAGGCGATGAGTGATGGGGGCGCTGAACTCTCCCTCCCTCCACAGGTCGGCTGGATTAAACGGGCAGAGGGAAAGTAAACAGAGTGAGGCTTCCTGTTTCCAGGAGTCATATCTGTGAGCGCAGATGACAGCTTTTTATCTCCGCTCCAGAATGATGACGCCATGTCGAACACAAAACCTTCACAGCACAACTGATTTGTTGCTGTGAAGTCTTTGCAGACACCGCAGATGTCTGGTTGAATAATTAAAACAACTTCAAACATGTAGGAACAGATTCAGGCTCCTGGTGTTGAGTCCAAACAGAAACCCAGAGATCGTCTGCAAAGAGTTTGACCACAGGGAGTCCAGCGTCGATGTGGTTTAGCTGCTGTTGTCATGAGGCTAACGTTAGCGGTCCTGTTAGCAGACCAGGCCCGGGTTGACAAGAGCTGAACCCCGATCACTTCAGCGTCCCTTCATACCTGACCGGACGGTCAGGACGTGTGAATGTGCAGAAGCAAATATCACTCTGTTCTCTGTTTCAGCTCCACTTTAAAGGCGTTAGTTACTCGTGTGGGAACAATATTAATGTTTTTCTGAACCGGGCCTGAACCAGAACACTTTACCTGCATCTCTGGTCAGAGGAAAATCTTTCAAGGCGCTCGTCTCTTCAGCTCCGCTCTCTTGTTTTCTGCTTCTTTGCACAAAACGAAGCTTCGGGTTGAATCAGACGTTTGTTTTCTTTGGACTGCTCGGAGAAAGACGCCTGCAGTTTTTAGATTCTGGTTTATTTAGTTTCACAGTAAAGTATTTTCTGCTGTTCTCCAGTTAAACTTGTCTTGATCCAGACGGCCCAGCTTTTTATTCCAGTCGTGATGAGGTTTTTTCACGTTCGCGTCTCCTCCGAGTCTTCCAGTTAAAGCCTGTTTGCTAACTGAGCTGCAGCCCGTCATGGAGGGACGGACGTCCACACTGCAGCCATAACAGGGTGATTACCGTCTGCTCCACGTCTCAGGAGGTTTGTTGGACTTCTGGTCATGACAGCTGCTGTGTGACTACGTGGAGGTCCAGACTGTGTCCAGGACACACACAGTCAGCTTTTACTGCAGTAGGAATATAATCCCTGTTATTCTACTGCTGACTGATGCAGTCTGATTATTGACAGTACTTTGTTAATAAAAAATTGAGGTCAGATTGGATTAAAAAGTAGGCGTGTGTGGTAATGTAGGAAGCTGAGATAATGTGTTAGCACCTGAAATTACGACCCACCGGGTCGCTGGCAGCCGGTTTGAGCTCGTTGAAAGAGTTTCTGAAGACGTGTTTTCTCTTCTTCCTGCCTGCTGTTGTTGGTGTGTTTGTTTTTATTGATGGTGCCGCCAACAACATGAAAGTGTGTCCACCTTCTTCTGTTTAGTCTCCACCCCAGGACGGCCCCCTGGAGCACAGCGAGCGCTCCCAGTGACACAAAACTGACAAGAATTATGATAATAAAAAAGCTTTGAATGGTACAACAACTCGTCGGCCTGCTGCAGGTGTTTTGGTGAAAGTAACAGAAGTGTAACACTTTACTCTTCCGAGATGGCGAGAACATATTTTTAAACTTGCATCGTACAAATGAGAAGGTCATCATTGCACCGTGTGTTCTACAGAAAAGGTTCCTCTCCATTTTAAAACCAGAAGCTGTAACACATAAAGGACTGTGCTGCATTAAACAGCAGTTGGGTTCTAACGGTCTGTTCGAAGCCCCCGGCTCCTTCCTCAGAACTCGTCTGGTGACTCCAGCGACTTCTCTTTCCCTGGATGTGTGTCGTCTTGTTGTTTTTGTCAGAGTGATTCAGTGCCCTCCGCCGCCCCGACTTGTTCCAACACAACAGTGACTTCATCTCGCAAACGTCTTCCCACCGTCCTCGTCTGTCCCGCGGAGCCCGGCGGCCCTCCAGGCTGAAAGGAAACCGTGTTATTATTGTGTCATTCAACCGAGTCATCCCACCGATGACAGCATGTGTGCTTACACAAGAGCAGCTGAGGCCTTTAATACCTCTACCCTCTCTGCTCCTGACGGCGAATCCCTCTTTTCACTCTCGTTCCGGTGAACCGCTGCCGGACAATAAAGCTGAAGCCGGGACAAGTGCAGGCAGATAGACGGCAGCGATACGACATTTAGATGCTCTGCTGGCAGGCGACGCCGCTTTTATCTCGCGTGTCAGGTTTCTTTTTGTTGTCTTGTCTTGCTGAAGGTTTTTTGTTTTTTTTAAATTACCACAAATCTTCCAGCAACCAGCTGCGTCTCCACAACAAACTATTCCTTAGAGAAGCTGTTAAAAGACGACCAAAGAAACAGGGAAAAACTTTAGCTGGTACAACTTTAGTGTGAAATTCCATCACTGTTATTAAATTACAGTCAACTTTTTGACTTTTATTTAGTCACAATCACATTGTAGTTGACTAAAGCTGAAACAGTTGGTCGTTAATCATTTAGCTTCTCAGATGTGAGGAAAACCTGTTTGTCTCTGTCTTTATACTCACTGTTATTATTCGACTGAGCTCAGGTGTGTCATTGTGACTGACCTCCAGGGCTCAAGGGCACTGCGGCAGCCTCCGCCTGAGGAGACGCTGGCGGAGGCGACGTGCTCGGTCTTGCCTCTGGTGTCACTTTACAGAGCAACAACAACAAAAGACAAAAGAAAAGCTGCCGGCCTCCTCCGAGGAAGTGAAAGTGTTGTGCACATGCTGCTGTGATTGTGCGGAGACGCGTCGTTACCTCGATGCAGTCCAGAACCGACTCTCGGGGAAGATTTCCCCCCCGCTGCGATGATTAGACGACACGAGCGAGAGGTGGAGATTTAGGTTTTTGATAAAACACAGGACGAGGAGGAGGAAGTAAAGCTGCCGGTAATCCCGGTGCTTTACGATCACTCCGAGGAAGGATTAATCATTTTAGTCTGAATCAGAAGTTTGAGATGCAGCCAAGTATGACAGAATCCCACAGCGCTGATTACAGAGAGCAGACGTAACGAGGAGGAAGAGTTCAGCTCGACCTCCAAACTGCTGACGGCAGAGTTTCTGTACACAACTAAACCTAAAACTGGCTCCACGCTGAAGAACTACAAGATTAAAATACTCTAATATGTGTTTGTTAGTGATGGAAACAGAACAGTCCTGATTACTGCAGTGATGGATGTTAAAGTTTCACTCATACCCTCCAGGAAGCTTTATTTTGAACCTCAGCGGTCCAATCTGACCTGTAGCTGCCTATCTGCTGCCTGCAGCGGCTCTGCAACACACACAGTTTTACCTTCACAGCTCCGGCTCCTATCAGGGAGACTCTGACCCCCATCCAGCTGTTCACCGGCCTCTGCACCTCTGTCCCTTCATCCACTTCCTCTTCCTGCCGACAGGAAGGAGGAGGAGGAGGAAGTGATGCCGGAGCTCATCAGTGTCCCGGTGCCAGAGCTCACAGATCAGACGAGAGCTGCTGATGATGTTTTCTGTTTTGCTGATGTGAACAAAACGTTCCGCCGGGTTTCATCTGGTCGCAGCAGTGAATGTGACCAAACACCCGCAGCGGATCGATTTCCACCAGTACAGAAGTGTTGATTGTCCGATGATCCCTCACAGCTTCGTCACACTACAGCTTTTGTTTTCATTGTTTTGGTTGAGAGATGATGAACTCACCAACCACCAGCAGTACATAAAGTAGATAACTGTAACTATAATCCAATAGATTATTCTTCGCCGTTGAGAATCCCCCATGTGTGAGTCGTCATGTTCTCGCGTCGTCTCTGGATAAATACAGATTAGCATTGTTTGTAATAAATGCTGTGATGTCACACAGACACGCGGTGAAGAGCACGTGTGTTTATCCTGCAGATAAACAGCCGCCGGCGTTTCTCGTCTGAGGCCCGACAGATGTTCCCCCGACCCGATCTCAGGCTCTTTGTCTGAGAATCTGAGGAGACGACGATGCGTCTGTGTGTCTGTAACACGAGATGAATGTTTCTCATTGAGGCTTTTACTGTTATGAAAGACTTTAAGGAGATTTAATACGACAGAACGTCAGTCATAACATGTACAAGTCAGTTTTTACTCCATGAAATCAGTCAGTGAATCTATGTTAGTGTGGATGCTGTGAAGAACTGCTGATGGAACTGAAGTTTATCTTCATATGAATCTGCAAAGTACTGATCCTCTCTCCTCTCCAGGCTGACGGCTCAGAGGAGCATCGAGGACGCCGAGGAGGTGGAGAGGGAGCGCCGCCGGCGAGCTCGGGAGGCCTCGCGCTGGTCCAGCGGCGGCTCGCTGCCCGGAGACGTTTCTCCTGAGAGTGAAACGCCGGCAGAAGAGAACATGTAAGTACAAACACACTGAGACTGGTGCAGAACAAAGACATCCAGCTGGTTCACGCAATCATCATTATAATCAACTGAACCATTTTAAAGTGGTCCAGAAACAAACCTGCACCTGAAATCTTCAGATTGCTGCTTCAAGTTAAAGAGGACTGAATGTTTGTGCATCTGTTGAAACTTTGGGATTTGTGACTTCAGTCGTCCTCAGATCATATTCAGACGTTCATTCTTGCAAATACGACATCAAACAGTAGCTGAATTCCTGGTCGGTTCAATCATGAGAACCCAGGAAGTTATTAAGTGCCGAACATTATTCATCCACTTCCTTCACGTCCAACGACTTCCTGTACAAGCTGCTAACTGTGTGACTGTGTTTAAAGAGTCTGTCGTCATGTTTCCCAGCCGTGAAACTCAAACCGTTTCCCTCCAGCTCGCCGCTCGTCGGACGCTCGCCGCTTTACGGGGCTTCACGGACGTCTGGTTACATAAAACAAATGTTTCCATTGGGGAAAAAGCTGAAAACGACCTCTTCCCTCCCGCCGTGTGGATGTGAGGACGAACACGCAGCTGCCTTCTCATTACACAACCTCCAAAGAATGTTTACTACAAAGTGTCTCGAGGGGAAAACCGCCACCGCCGCCGCGTCAAAGCTCGCGGCGACTCGGCCGACTTTTAATTTCAGACTCTTAATAACAGCCTGGACACCTTCTCCTCCGTCACATCAGAGTCGGACGGTCTCAGGCCGCGGTGACTCGTCGCGAGCCGACTCCTCTGCAGTCTGTAATTGAGGAAGAAGCAGCGATGATGTAATGCTGTTTTGAAATCCCAGAAGTTTGCTGCCTCAACAGAGATCAGAGGTCACCTGCTGGCAGAGACGGAATCCAAGGAAGTTTTCCAACATGTCTGATGAAACCATCCAGTTTATCAGACGACTCTGAATCTGGTGCAACTCTCAAAACCCTCTGACTTTCTGTCTGTGACTCTCTGTAATCAACCAATCACAGTTAACACAGTGTCAGCTGAACACTGTTAAGCTGAGGGATCGTTGAGTTACTGATGTGACGGGTCGTGTTTGTGTTTTTAAATCCCGTCGACATGTTTGACATCAGAGAGTCAGACCGGCTGAATTCACACTGAAACCCTCGACTGACTCATTCCTGTCCAGGTGTGGACACACAGAAACAGAACCATCGCCGCTCGTTAGGGCTGATTAGCTGCTGAGAGATCAGACGGAGGCTCCCATCATGCAGCGGGGCTCCGCCGGCCTCCAGAGCGTCTTAATCATCTGGGGAATGTCGAGAGAATTCCTTTGTGCCGGCTCCTGGGAACACAAAACACACTGCCATGGCTCTCAGTCAGTGGAGGGGAACCGCCGGAGCTGCTGCGTTAATTATAATGAAAAGTTCACTTAATTAAAATGTAACAGTTAAAGTCCAACCATCAGATAACAGAGTTAGATTATACTGCAGTGGTTTCTGTGCAGAGGAAGCAGGAGATGATTATTAAATAGATAATGTAGTTTATAAAAAATCTCTCTGCTCGTCTGAGTCGTCTGAGTTTTATTCGCCTGGTGAACTAATTATTAACTCATTACTGGACGAGGTGAGACGTTTTCACCTCTAGAGAAAAACAAAAGCGTCACATGATTCAGCAAATCCCCCAAAATACATCTGTTCCAGTCAGCTGACGTTTAAGAGCCACAAACTCTGCAGAGTGACGCGTCGGCTGTGTGGAGCTATTTAATTATTATTAACGTCACATGATGCAGAAGGACTCGTTACCTCCATGACGTAGTCGTTAAGATAGACGATGATGGAGGCGAACATTATGAGGGTGTAGAAACATATTTCATAAGCAATCAGTTTGATGCTTTGAAGGCTCAACAGTTGAATTACTGATAAATATTATGATAGAAAAAACTTCTGCCTGATTTAACTTGATTTCAGAAAACACAGTTTCTATAAAACATTTTCGGTCTCCGACAGATCAGTGAATAATATTTTAAATAAATGTTTTTTGTACACTGTAAACAGTCTTGATGGAGTTTATTGGAGTCACCGTCTCTTCTCTGATCAACTTAACCCACATAAACCAGTTTAAGGTGTCTGCTGTCTGTGACTGAGTACACAATGTGATTGTTGGGTCTTGGCGGAGGTATTATTGGATTAGGGTTTAATTATTTCCAGTAAATGTGTTTTCTCTAAACCTACGACACCAACTACCAGATTACCAAACACGACAGTTTCATAATCTCTGTATATATTTCCTGTTTTCAGCGGTTGTTTCTCCGGCTGTGGTCTTTTATTTTACAGTGTCACTCTGCTGCTAATGACTCTGATTACAGAAATGTGTGACTCCGCTCTGTTTAATCTGGATCCAACAGACTACGTTGACACGTTTCAGCTGTTAAACTGTGAGAACGCTCAGGTGGAAAAACAGTCTGAACAGTGTTGCTGCTCAGACTGGACTGACCTCGTCGCCCTGAGCTTCTGTTTTTATTGAAGCTCTGGACGGCTCATTACTAAAATCACTTCATGCCTCATGATGAACACAATCTGAGGAACGATGATCTCTGAGCTTCTCTAGAGAAGAATCAACACGTTAAACCTGCACCGGTCTCTGACACGAACCAGAGAAGGACAGGAACGATTCCTTTGTGTCTCATTGTAATTCAGCATTGTTCACTTTGAAGCTTAAACATTTGGTTTCTTATTAATGCTGAGTTGTTGTTGAACCTCGACCTGCTGCTGTGGTTTCACATCCCCGTCTCGTCCTCAGGTACGACGGCGACTGGAAGCCGAACAGCTCTCTGTCTCTGGAGGAGGACGAAGGCTTCAGCGACTGGACTCAACGCAGAGAGAGACGGAGGCAGCAGCGCCTGCAGGAGCTCCACCAGGGAGGCGAGGAGGACGAGGAGGAAGAGGAGGTGCCGGTAAACAAAGCTGTAAAGACCGTCCAGGTCTCGGTCACGTCTGCCAGCCGGCTGCAGAGACAAGAGCAGGTAGACAGGAGCAAGATGGAGGTGGAGGCGGAGACGGAGAGGAGGAAGGAACGCGAGGAGGAGGCGATTCGAGCTGAGAGGGTGAGGAGGGAGAAAGAGAGGGAGGAGGAGGAGAAGAAGAGGAAGAGCGAGGAGGCGATGACCAGGAGGAGGGAGGAGATTCAAAGACAGAATACAGAGGTGAGTCTGAGAGCACCTGCTGTGTTTTAAGAGTCATTGGAGACGTCCAGGTGTCTGAGATCTGTTGTGTTGAACTTTTCATGTTCAGGTGGAGAAAAGAAAAGAAGTTAAAATCTCCTACACGTCTAAAGTTGTCCTCCAACACGAGCCCAAACACAACAACGCCATCGGAGACGCGACCAACGAGGAAGTGACGTCGTACATGAACAAGACAAGAAGATCCACCAGGTGTGTCTCGTTTATTTACAGCTGCAGTCATCAAACACAGCAGCAGATAATCACTGATCTGAGTATTCCCGGTGTGTAGCAGAGCCAAGGAGCCGGAGGAGGCGCAGGCCATCCTGGAGACGGAGCAGCGCCTGGAGAAGATCCGGCAGGGCCTCCAGCAGAAGGAGAGCCAGGAGCTGGAGCAGCTGAGACACCGACAGGCCGAGGCCGAGCAGGAGCTGGAGGAGCTGAAGAGGAGGAGGGAGGACAGACGAAGAGTCCGCGAGGAAGAGGAGCGTCGGAGGGAGGAGGAGGAGCAGCTGCGGCTCGCCAAGGAGGAGGTGACCACGTCTTTTCTTAAACAGCGTAGCAGTGTTTCTCTGACAGTTACAGACTCAGGAGCTTTGACGTGATGTGAGAGTATTCAGTGTGTGTGTGATGCGACCCTCAGGAGGAGAGGATGAGGATGAAGAGGGACATCGAGAGGAGGAGGATGGAGGCAGCAGAGAGGATGAAGAGTCTGAGCATGTCCAGCGTGGACGGAGATGAGATGTTCAGTCCCATCAGCCCCAAAACTCCCACGCACAAGGTAAATAAATTACATTCCAGATTCTGCGAACACAATTCTATTTGAGTTTAAATCTTTATTTTTTTTAGAGAGATAAAAAAGATTTGTGTCAGAAACAGCTGCTGGAGTCCAGCTGTGTTTTCAGATCCTCCGTCTGTTGATCCAAAGTTACTTTACCTGGTGCAGATTACTGACTGACTGGTGTCGGATTGTAAACCAATACCTGTGTGTTACCTTCACAGCTGATGGGTTCAGGCTCAGCTTGTAAGTTGCACGTGTGTGTTGGTGTGTGTGTGTGTTTGATAAGCCAGGAGAAGCATGTGTGTGTGTGTGTCAGTGTGTGAGTTTGATTCGTGGACGCTGACGTCCCTCCACATCTCACCACTCGTCACCGTTGAACACAGAGTCGTCTTGTCGTGCGTCCACATGTTCACGTCTGTCTGCGTCAACAGGTTCAGATCCTGTTTTATTACCTGAAACATCTCACGAGATTTAAAGAATGTGCGTCTGTATCTGGACGTGAAATCAGTCGTGTTGATGATGTGCATGAAACACTGCATGTGAGTTCAGCACCGTCCAGTTTGTCTTTGGGTGCATAAAACTGAATGTTTTAAATGATGATTATACGTGAAATCTAACTGCTGACTCTGTGACTCGAACTGTCTGATGAAGTCCAGCAGACTCGCTCTGTTTGTGTTGGAGGTCTGAGCAGAGCTGAGCTGTAATTAACACACATCTGAATCGAGGCAGTGACATAAAAAAAACACTCCCTGCGTTCCTCTGACAAACAGAAATGACGTCAAACTTCTTCTCCTTCTTTTTCAGATCACAGAGAGGACGGAGTCGCTGAACCGCTCGCTGAAGAAAAGGTGAATATTTCCATCCATACATTTCACTCTGTCGCTGATTTCTTTGCTTTTAAGCGGAGAGATATTCTGGATGTTGTGCAGAAACATTCCCCTCAAAGTTCGGCCTTCAAGGTGCCTCCTCCACCTCTCAGAGAGCATCTCCCTCCTCAGCTGTGATTTATCGCTCTGCTTAACGTCCTCCAGATGCAGGCGGCCGTGTTTTCTCCGCTGGGTGGTGAAGTCCGGCGGCTCCAGGCCGTCTGCAGCAGGAAGTGATCATCTCTGAGCAGCTCCCAGCAGGAGCGAAGCCTCCACGTGGATGTTTTTCATTTCAGAGTAACTGTGGCAGGAACAGAGACGGTGTTTCTCCTCTCACAGCAGTCAGATCTTATTTCTACTAAAACATCACTTGGTTGGTCGAAGGGTTAAAGATGAGACATTTAAAGATGTGAGGACTCAAACCTGAAAATGGGTTTGAGTTGATTTAAGAGCCACACGTGTTGAAAGGCTCTGCGGTGCGTTCAAGAGCGCTGGAAGGAAGCACTTCTCTGAAAGACAAAAAATGCTGCAAGTTGCTTTTTGATTGATAGCTGCTATCGCCGTGGTAACAGAAGGCTGACACGACCCGCTTCACACAGTGCAGATGCAGCCAGAACAAAGAGCTCTGATCCACACGGAAATATCAGAAAACTGCGTCCAGACTCGTCATAACTTTACTGATTCTCTGCGATTTCATCGAGCACCGTCATCAGGACTAAATTCCTGCTGTGCAGCTTTCAAATAAAATCACTTTCAGGTGGAAACTTTACGTCCTCACACTGCTGAAGGTGAAAGTACCTGTGGACTGAGTCAGACCCTCCAGCAGTGAAGGAAGCAGCTCATAAAACCAAAATGTCTCGATCCAGGCGGGTGAGATCAGGTGTTGTTTCCCTCCATCGATCACGACATCATCAGGTGTGAACCCCACGTTGTTAAAGGTGGGCGTCGATCAGACGTGTTGGAACAGTCGAGTCAGATGATGGACGAGGTTTCCTCCCCGCTGAGGAGGGATGACATCATCCAGCTGCAGAGCTCGTGTCTGAGTGTGTTCAGTGTTGGAGGAACATGGCGGACGTTGAATTTTGACCTTAGCTCACTGATCCAAACCCACATCCAAGGCAACATGACCTGCTGGAGTCCAGACGTGCTGCTGTCACTTCCTCTGGGTTTCATTTAGTTTAGAATATTTGATCCCAAGTCTGAAAACCAGGTTCAAATCAAACAAAGAAAAACGCCAACAAGTAGTTGAATATCACAGATTTTGTGTTTTGCAACTGCACAGTATTTTAATAACACACTGCGGAGAGAAATGTGTTTTAAAAGAGGTGAGAACGTGACTTGAAGTTGAATTTAAAACCTGAATCTGAATCTGACGGTTTGCATCTTGTTTGAAACAGTAACAGCTTCAAGAAGACGCAGACGCTCGTCCTGCTGCCCAAGATCGACGACAAGATGGAGCAGTATGCACACGCTGTGGAGGTCAGCTCACACACACACACACACACACACACACACACACACACACACACACACACACACACACACACACTGTGATTGGTTGGACTGTTCCTTTAAAGTGCGTTGCCCCTCGGCTGCGGCTGATGAACCTCTCGGACTCGTATTGTCTGAAAGCAGCTGAGCAGCAGACAGCAGCTCACCTTCCTGTGCTGAGGTCACAGATCTCTGCAGCACCTGGCCGATGACATCACAGCTCTGTGTTTTCGTGCCGACAGATATACGACAGGAACGACGGCGCTCAGAGCTCTTTATTTTTATACTTCCGCTCCCTGTTTTCTCGTTACACCTCGGGCGGTTCACAGGCTGATTAACGGCTCGCTGATGACCCGGGTTCACGCCACACACTCTTATTTATGGAGGAGCTGTGAAAGAAAAACAGGTCTGACACAAAGAGCAGTGAACAGCAGAAGTTACAGGTGTGAAGAAGAAACATGCTCTCACCTCAAACCAGACGCTGTTTATACCTCAAACTGAGGAACTGTGTTCACACGCAGCCCCGTTAATTAATGTTCATCGTTCCATCTCCAGTTTACTTTGTCGGGTCTTAGAAGTGTCAGAGGGTTATTATTCATTTGTTTTACCTTCTTTTTAACTAAGTTTTGAAAGGTGCTATATACATAATATAAGCTTTTGGTCATCTAGTTTGTCGTCTTCTTCTTCTCCTTTTTCTTCTTTTCTTCTCGCTGTCCAATCACAAGTCTAGAAACGAGACATTTGTTGGGTTCAGCATTACTGAACACTAACTGCTGTTGTTGTTGTTGTCGTTGTGCAGAACGCTCAGGAGGCCCGGGCAGTGAAGGCATCACTGAGCGACCTGCCCAGCTCACCGGAGGTCGTCGCCTCCAAGAAAAACCTGTTTGAGGCCGGAGAGGCCTGGAGCCAGAGTCCCACCAAGGGACCCACCTGCAAGGTGAGAAGACGCTCGCAGGTGTGTTTACCTTCTGCTCTGCTGCTGAAGACAAAGACACTTAAATACTGTGACTCCAGGTGTTTGTTCCTCCAGAACATCTGGATCTGCACCGATCGCTGGTCCAGATCTGTCCGACAACTAGCAGCGATACCAGAATGATGCTCCTTTGTGTCTTTGCATCAACTTTTTACACCAGATGAGAAAAAACACCAAAGTTTCACCACTTTCTCCACAAACTAAAGTTTATTTATAGTCTCTTCTCCTGTTGAAATACTCGAGTGTCTTGCTGTAAAACAATCTGCAAAGAGCGGTTGTGAAACCTCATGATGTCGTCTGTAAGCAAACATCTGGTCCTTGTGTTTCTTCTGAACCAGGACGCTGAGGGGCTGAAGGTGGGCGTGGCCGGCCTGATCACTCAGTGGGTGAAGGGTCCGTCTGACGGCAGCAGACAGTCGCTCAGCAGACCGGCGGTGAGTCACAAACACAACCTGATACGTGTTGGAGTCCTTCCTCTCTCCGTCTTCATCCTCTGTCGACTCGTTTCTTCAAAGCAGAATAAACAAACACACTCAAGAACTCTTCTGGAAAAAGTTCAGAAGCTAATAATGAATCCAGGACTAGTAAAAATACCAACGCAGCGATGTAAAGTCAACGATCTGAGTCCTTCTTCTTCAGTGTTGTGGTGCGTTCAGGTGCAGCTTAAAACGTTTGTTATGTGAGGTTTCCCTCTTGTGGAGGAAGACGATACAGCAACATTTTCTCCTTGATGCAACTCTGAATAATTCCTCTGAACTTGGAAAAACATTTTGTCTGTGATAGAAGGAGGAGAAACAAACCTTTATTTAACTGCTTCAAATCAAATCAATGGAAAGAATATTTAGAAATAAATTAAAAGTTACTTTAGGTTGTTTTTTTTTCAGTCTAAGAACAAACTAATTGTATCTCTGTAAAAAGTCCGAATAGAGGTTCAGATTTTAAATCTTGTGAGAAACAGAAGCTCTGACAGCGAACATCTGAACGCTGCATGAACTGTTTCTGACAAACAAACAGGTTTCATCCACCCAGTAATTTTGTTCTGTGTGGGTTGCCAGAGTTGGACCACAAGTACCGGGTTTAGGTTCTGATCACTGGTCAGGCACGATGATGTCAAACCTGGCAGCCTCACTGTGATGACAGGAGACTTCAGGAAGCTGCACATCATGAACAAGGAACCTGAGAAAGACGGAAAGGTCATTATGTCACCAAATCCTGTGTTGGTGCCAGACTGTGGTGTCAGCTGCATTGAAGCCTACGGGAGATTCTTGATCTCTAAAACCCAACATCTGTACGTCGTCTGGCTTCTGATGAAGAAATGCCTCACACACTTCAGAGAGGAGGTTAACCTCTGATTAATGTGTCGCCATGTTGCTCGTCCCTCGATTTCGTTTGAGAAAATGCTCCTAAAGTCTCAGCCGCTCAAATCAACCCTGTTAAGACACAATATTATTTTTTAAAAATCAGGTGTTAAGCTTCTCTCTGGAGGCGTTTCTTAATTAAGTGTTGGGTTTTAGTGTTTTACTCCTTCACTTCAGTGCCGTCTGTCACCATGGTCAACATTCAGTGATGTAATGACCCTTTTTCTCTGGTTCCCGGATCACGGACAGTAAATAGTTCCAGCATGAAACTCACCCCGAAACCACAAACTGTGTTCTCACATTTCTGTCTGCAGGTCAAACAAACAAAGATAAAACATGTTATTGAGTTTTCAGGTTGTTTGTAGGTCGATTCCTGAACTTTGGACCGAGCCATGCTAGCTGTTTCCCTTTGTTTCCAGTCTTTATGCTAAGCTAGGCTAACCACATCGTGACTCCAACTTAACACACCAACAAAAGATTGTTTTCCTCTAAAACATATTTAACCCCAAAATATCGACCGTGTTTGTATTGATTACTGATTCATGATTGATCTGATTCGTCAGGACGTGAAGCCCGGAGACGTGATGCAGAAGAAGAACATGTGGGAGGGGATCAGAGACTCGTCGGGTCGACCGGGCCAGAGAGCCAAGGTGAGCGCACACACACACACACACACACACGCACACGCACACGCACACACACACACACACACACGCCTTTATTGTGATGCACAATTCATCATATATGATTATATTATAATTTTAGACTGTAATACGCTGAATATTTGGCATTTTTACATTTGATTTTGGTGTTTTTGACGCCACGTCTTTGCCTCTGAGAATCATTTTGTGGCATTATTATTATTATATCACATAAAACAGTAAAGAAGTGTTTACTGCAGAGTTACTGAACAGCTCGATGATGATTCATACGTGATAGCAGATGTCAGTTTCTCTCAGATATATCAGAGTAAACAAACGTCTCTGTTTCTCTCTTCAGACCTCAGCAGCCGGTAAAAAGTACAAATTTGTCGTCACTGGTCACGGAAAATACGAGAAGATCCCCGTTGACGACGAGGACGGTCAAGAGTTCACCAACGGAAAGTCTGGTAAGATCACAGACAGGAAGTGAAGAAGAAGAAGAAGTAATTTACACATCGACTTTAATTCTTTATTTTCTTTTTTAAAATTGTATTTTGTTTGTCAGATTAATGCAAAATTTAGATAATAAAACCAGTTTTCAATCACAATCCAATAATCTACTACGTGATTTTCAGTCCAGATCCATTAATCTGACGTTTAATTATTCTGAAGTGTCACACAGATCATTATCTTCCAAAACGTTCCCTTCAGGAGCTGAAACATGGAGAACATCTTTTATCTGCTGCTTCGTGTTGAAACAGAAAACAAAAACAAAAAAACAAGTGATTGAAGGAAACTCTGCACATTTATTTTGAAAGTGTCTTCAGGTTCACAGGAAATCTTCCCGCTAACGTTGACGTGTTTTCAAAACTTGAATCTGTAACTCCAGCACACACGTTACAAACGACTTAGAAAGAACAATAGAAAAAAAAAAAAAAGTAAAACTAGAAGAATGAAGTTCAAACCCGTCCGCGTCTCCCGACCTCCGACCCCACCGGCCTCCATCATGGCGGAGGCCGCTCTTCATCGCTCGTCTCCATCAACTTACAGAAGCTTTTATCTCAGCGGCCATCTTCAAGTCACAATGAAACATTATGTCAGCAGCTTAGAGTTCAATTTATTATTAGAATAGAGACATGAGGGCGAAAAGGCCTAAATATCATAACACACAATATAAATCTTGATATTTTGATTAAGATAAAATATCACAATATTTTATTTTATCACGATATACAATAATTTATATCACCATAACAAAATATCATCATTATACTGCTCTGCCCTTAATATTTGGTACAACACTTAAGTTAAAGTTAATTCACTATTTTCTGCTACACTCCACTTTATTTATTAGTTACATTACAGATTACTTGTTGCATCAGAGCCAAAATAGCACATCTTTTAAATTAATTTATTTTATTGGCAACCAGATTAAAAAAAACATTATGATAATCAGAAAAAAGCTGAAAATCAGATCCAGAGCATTCAGTTTTATAAATACGTGTAATTAATGTATTTTTAATACTGAAGTAAAACTTTTGGGTACTTTTTACAACATTAAGCTTCTTATAATTTGATGATTTCTAGTTTTTACTAACTTACTAACTTAGTCACTGAGGTAGTGATCAAACTGTTTTCTTGTATCTCAGAGAAGCGAGGGAACATTTTGAAGCCTTACGATGACTGAAACGCTCATAAACTCTAGATTTATTCATTAATTTGCAGTCACTCATCACTATTTCAATCAAATGATAAATAAAATTCCCTGATCTCGCTCGTCTGTGACGCTCATATCCAACTTTACTGACATCCGACTGGTGTTTTCCTTCAACTGATCCGTCTCGTTACGCTTCCTGTTTGAACAGAAAGGAGGTGAAATGAAGACGCTTTTGAAAATGTTGTTTCATTGTGACTTTAAGAAAGTTCAATCACAAAAACCTAACCAGCTACGGCCTAAAGAAGACACATCCATTATCTACTGAGAGGTCTCACCCTGAGGCAAGTAGCACCATTTTGAATAAAACTGGATATTTAAATCACAAATGATTTGTCTTAAAATCCTTTTTTTTTCTGTCTACAAAAAATACAGATTATTTTAATGCAATCGTCACGAGACGTTAACTTTGTCAAAATAAATATCTAAATCCATCCGATCCATAACTTCTACTTTTACAAATTACATCCATCGTGCACGTGTGATGAAAGAAAAACAAACGAGAAGCTCTGAAATTACTTAAAACAAAAACGCTTTTAATCTGAAGTGGCGTCTGAATGACTTTAAGACAAATGCAGCTTTCTTTCCAGCTAATCCACAAACATTTAACGTCCAGACAACCAGTCACACGAATGCACCACAAAGCATTTGTCAAGTATATAAAGTTCAAACCGGGTTTTCTACAACACAAACTACATGTGATCAACAGAGACTTTGACTCCTGACCTGTACATTACTCCTGTTGCTAACACGTCTGCACCTGTACATTAAACATTTATCACAACTTTTTTTCTTTACATTTTCGTCTTGGCGATTTATATTATATTATATATATATTTATATGTATATTAGCTTAAGTAGCGGCGAACCCCCGTGCCTTTCTGTTAAAGTCTTTTGGTTCCTCGTCTTTGCCTTTCCGCCCAATCAGCCCCATTTCAAAAACTGTTGAGATTTTCGTCACCGGCCTTGACGCTGCCTCTTTAAGCTTTTTCGCGTCAAACTTTGGACTAAACAGCAGCACAGGCAGCCGGTACGCAAACGAAGGTATATCTGTCAGCTCGTCCTTTATCTCCTGCTCAGTTCCCTTCTCCTCCTCGCTTTTGCTTAACTCGATCTGATGCATGATGTTCTCTTTGGTGGAAAACATTTGGAAGAGGACGGCGTCCCACATCTTTGTTGCCTTGGGAGCGTCTTGGTTCTCGTCCTGAGCGTCGGCCTTCTCGCCGACCTTCTCGCCGACCACCACGTCTGCCTTTTTCTCCACGCTCTTCTGGTCCTGCTCGGTTGTCGCCACCTCTGGAAATTTGGGCTCCTCCTGCTCCACCACCATGTGCTTCTTGAGTCGGGACCAACCGCTCAATTTAGATTTCATGCCCTTCGGCTTCTGGAAGGCTTTAAGGAGGGGCTCGGCTGCGGGTAGGGATTCATCCTCCTTCTTCTCAGGCGTAGATTTAACTGCCGAGACCGGTTCTTTTTTCTTGTCCTTTGTTTTGTCTTCACTTCCTCTTGAGTCGGCAGGTGCTGCAGTGCTCGGCTTGGAGCCCTCAGCTTTAGTCTTGGTTGCAGCTTCGGGTTTCACCGGCGCTTTTTGATCTGAGACGACTGCTTTTGCTTCAGTTCCTGGCTTCTGCTCGACAGTCTGGACTTTATCTTTGCCCAAGAGTTTTCTTACTGCCTTCAGGGGATCCTGGTCATCACCTTTGGGTAGAGGCTGTTTGGCTGCAGGAGTCGTTGTCTTTGGTTTGGACACTTCTTGAACTGGTGTTTCCACCTTCGGCTTCCCCAGAATCTTCCCCACGACTGCTGGAGGTTTAGCCTTTGGTGTTTCTTGAATCACAGTTTTGTTTTGTTTCACTGCAACATGACTGGATGCTGTGCTTGTCTCTGGTGTTGTTGTTCCTGAGGTTTCTGATGGTTGTGAAACAATAATAGTAGGGATGGACTGGGTGGGGGCAACCTTCTCTCTCTGATGGGGTTTATCTACATCTTTAGCTTTAGACACCTCAGCTGGAGATTGTTTCACAGTTGGTTCTTGGCTCAGTGTTTTACACTCTGCTGACTCCTCTTTTGTAGCTTTAACCTCCTCTTCAGTTTGAGCCTGAGAACTCGAGATACCGAACGCTGGAGCGAAGGTTTTGATTCCTCCGTAAGCAGTATATTCAGCCGGTGTCAGTCCACGATAGCCAGACTTTGATTTTTGAGCCACCTGTGTTGGAGTTTTCGGTCTCTTGAAGGCTACAGGTGAAACACCAGAAGGTGATGGCCCATATGTGGGAGTCTTTGGTCTTTTAAATCCGGGTGATGTGGACAAAAGTCGGGATGCCTCATACGTTGGAGTCTTGGGCCTCTGAAGGCCAGTCGGCACTGATGCGGTTGCCTCAGTTTTGGAGAGCCTTTGGGAACCACCACCTCTCGTCAGATCAGGCTCGGACTTTGACTTCGTAATACTTTGCTGGATCGGTTTGGCTGCAGTTGTCACGTCTGAATGAATGTCCCCATTCAGTATCGTTTCTGCCGGCGCAGTTGTCTTCACACTTTGGGAAGCAGTTGAACCGCTCGGAGCCGACACTGGTTTGGGCGATCTTGACCTCTCTGGCTCCACTGTGATCGGCGACACTGCAAACAAGAGAGGATTGGGTCTTGAGATTTCAAATACAGGTGTTGCCGCCCGAGTCTTAAGGTACGCGGGGGTTCTGGGCCGTCCTGCTGAAATTCTTGAAGATTGGAACTCAATTGTTGGTGTTTTGACTCTGATTTCAGATGTCGGGGTTGCTCTTTTGATTTCAGATGTCG
>CAEMYA010000154.1:160254-177361 GCA_903131615.1 Diplodus sargus | reverse complement strand
GGGGTTGCTCTTCTGATTTCAGATGTCGGGGTTACTTTTCTGATTTCAGATGTCGGGGTTACTCTTCTGATTTCAGATGTCGGGGTTGCTCTTCTGATTTCAGATGTCGGGGTTGCTCTTCTGATTTCAGATGTCGGGGTTGCTCTTTTGATTTCAGATGTCGGGGTTGCTCTTTTGACTTCAGATGTCGGGGTGGTCATTGTACTCATCTCTGTGGTTGGTGTCGTGCCTCTTTTAGTTTCAAAAGTCGGTGTCTTTCTCTGCGGCTCTGCGCCCAACAAAGCAGGCTGTATCAGATCTTGTTTCATTTCTGTTGGTGCTTTACTTGAAGATACTGTACTGCCAATAGAAGTTAACCCAGCTGAGTCGTACACGGGTGGGGTCCTGGATGTCTCGTAGTATGATGTGCTCGCCGTGTACATCCTAATTTGAGGAACATCAAACATCGGTTTGGGTGATCTTGAAGGTTCGGTTGCTTTGAATGTTGGACGTGGACTTTTGGGTTTGACAAGCGGGGTCAACACAGTGAGAGGACGATACACAGCTTGCCCCCCAGTTAGTTGGTAAGGAGTTGGACCTACGCTGTGTTTTGGCTGTGGGGTTACTTCAGCTGCAGCAGGTCTGAGACCGCCGTAAGTTTCAGCTGGTTTTCTCACATCAGCAGCTGCTGCTGTTGCCTCAGGCGCAGACACAGCTGGCTGAGGTATTTTGGGTACGGCCAGTTGGGCGCCTGAAGCTGGTGAGACTCCAGTGAGGTGGGCCGCTGCAGAATATGAAGAAACTGTGGTAACATGCTGCGAGTAAGAGTACGACGGCATGGCCACTGTCTGAGGTGAGAACCTCGCTGCTCTGCCATAAGCTGCACGCTGTGGATAAGGAGACGCCACATGTTGATACAGCGGCCTGACGGTGAACCGTGGAGCCTGCTGGATGCCTGAGAGGCTGAACGGTGTCTCTGGAGTCTTGGGAGGCGTCGAGTGGTCGCTGTGCTCGAGGTCAGGACTTGCTTCGTTCACAGGGGAAAGGCTGGAGCGGAAGGGCGCGGCTGACTGCGATGCTTGAGCGGAGGCCTTTTTCTTAGCAGTTCTCTTGAGGAGTTTCTGGAGTCTAACATTGTCCTTTCCGGGCTTGGGAAGCAGGGGAGGGGGGTACTGCTGGGAAAGCAGGCCCGGCTGGTTGACAGCACCATAAGCGACAGCCATGAGCGCCTCAGCACCCTACGGAGAGAAAATAGAGAAAAGGGAGATTCATGAGTCATCAATACATACATCAAGGACTAAAGGTCCTCTTTTTGAGAAAATCTCATCTCAACAAGACGTGTCGGGTCAGATCGGCCAACATCTCGAAGTGTCAGTATTTAACGAGCTGGGAATGAGACTCAAAATTCAACTTTTCTTATGAAAGGGACCTTTAAGTTTAGTAAAGTGATCAACCAGGACTTAAATTCTGGTCTTTTTCTTTTACATTTCTGTCTCATGACACATTAGACAAAGTTGAAGGAAAGTTGTCAGACTTGTTCTAAAATGACCAAAAACATCCAAAAAGAATAACACATGAAATGGCTTCATACAGCTCGGCAGCATAATCAAAGTCTTCAGAAGTCCTGAGATTGGAAATTGATATGAAAAGGTGTAATTTGCACTCCACACTAACACGTTTAGCTCAGCAGCTATCGATGATGACGATGATATTCAGCTTAAAGGTGTAAATGACATCTTTTTCAAATCAATTTGTGATCTCTGGGCTTCTGGGGAGAATTTAAATACACTGGACAAACTGATTGGAGCCATTTTATTTTGGTTGTTTTTTCGTCTTGAAAGAAGTCTCCGGCTTCTTCAGTTGATGACCTATAAAGTCTCAAATCAAAACTGGTGAAAACTTTATGAACTCTGTCGTTAGTTCGAGTGTTAAAACATCAAACTTCTCAACATGAATAAAGGACACTGAATCACAGTTAGAAAGACATTTTTAACATTTTCTTTTTTGTGTCTTGCAGATTTATATCACGATTACTGACGAGGCGTCGTCGCTTCATCGAGCAGCAGCAGCAGTTACAGACTCAACATCTCATTTCTATCCAATAAATCACTTTTTCTGACTTTCTCAGTTGGACAACTACAAACCAACAGCTCAAGTCCAAAAGATCTGATCATCAAACGTCTATATATGTTCCATTTCCTGTCTGCTTTTGTATTTTCCGACCTCGTGTTTCCGTTGTATTGTGTATATATCTGTCATTGAGCTTTAATGTTTCGTGTTTTCTCCTCCGCTGCAGTATTTAGGTGAATCATTCTGAATGTCTGGTTGGTCCTCGTGTGATGGTGTGTAGGGAAACTTTAAAGTCTTCTTAAAATAGAAAAAGTTTACATTTTCCAAAATCATGTAGAATTAATGGATTACACTAAGAGACGTTCTGCACTTAGACTTTGGCTCAAGAACAATCTGAGACAGTAGAGACACGAACGCTCGAGTTGATCACGTATCTAAAACGGAAAACATTGATTTCTGTTACATCTCAACTTTTATCAATCAGAAACTTGATCTTCTGTTTTTATCAGCTGTCTCTGTTTTACTGCAGACATGTTTCACCCTTCATACCGAGTACTGAGATCTGTGATTGTGTTTATAACCTCTTTTCTTAAATAAATTAAATAATTTTCTACTTTTTGGAGTTTTTGTTTTTATTCACTGGTAAGTGATAAATCATTTGGTCCGGACCAAAGCAACCCATCGGTGGAGATTCATGGTCCCCAGAGGATGACAAAAAAATATTTTGATGACTCCTAAACTTTCCTGTCACGCCAACATCAGGTCAGAAGTTTCTAACTAAGTAATTATTATTATTATATTAAGTAGGAGGGACCTTAGATCCGACTTGGCAACAGGAGACAAACTAGTCCACTCAGCTTCGGCTCAGCTGTTAGCCAGCAAGCTAACCTTATATTAGCAAGATTCAAGAGTTAATAACATATCGTACGGTCAACAAACAGTAAATATAGTTTGTGGTTGATTATCGTACCTTATCAAGATTATCAAGAACAAATATTATTGTGTCGAGAGTTGTATTCAGAAATTTTTTTAAGCGTGCCGATAACAGACTGTCTATAGATGTTTGTTGATCAGATAATTAACACTGATTGAGTTTATAGATCAAATTAAAATTCTAAATATTGAACTTTCAATAAGTAAATTCATAAAACAAACTAATGTTTAACTCCACAGGTAAGAACATTTTATACGTAATTTGAAGTACAGAAGAGACTGGATTCCTTAAACTTGTAAATCTGATATTTTTAAGTTCATAAAAACTTCCACACACACGTACAAAAGACGAGTCATCGTGTTTGTGTGACGGCTGTTCTTCAATGCAGAGATCAGAGCTGATAAAGCAGGAGACTTGAGCAGAACTCCTCCTGGATGATGTTACCGCCTCGCAGCTGATCCTGTAAACTTTAACTTGGCCTAATTTTAGTTCTGAAGGCAGCGAGGATGCCGGCCAATCACCTGCTTCTTCATCACTCCTTTTTTAAGACTCCGGGCTTTTTACAGACTGCATCACTTTCACGAACAATAAATCAGAATGCTGTGATGCAGATCGGACCGAACTGAACCTCTGCAGCTTCACAGGGCATCACAACCAGAACGGCAAAGAGAAACTCAGATTATGTTTCAGAGCATGAGAATATTTCTGGTTATGTTTTCATGCAGGCAGATTTTCTGTCTTTATAGCTGCTGTGAAGCGACAGTGACAGAGTTTAGCTGTTTGGTTTTAGTCCCGTTTTCATCTGGTGCCAAGTTCGTTTCTGATTGTAATGCTACTTTTATTTAAACTTTAACAATTTGTTAATTGATCTATATTCAGTTCATCAGCTACAAATTTTTTTACTGAGAAGCGCATTGTGGTACATTTAGTTTGCATGACAATGCAGTACAAGTTAAGTCTGATTGATTGATTGATTGATCCATCTTCAAAATGTTTACAATAACGACAATTAAAGGTTAAATTTTGGTACCAACAAATGGTGAGAAAATGCCAATTTGTGACCTCAAAATTATACTTTTCCATGTAACAGAATTAAAGTCACGACAAGCAACGTGCTGATTATTTGTCCTAAAGTCATTAACGTCAAAGGGTTCATCCTCAGGGGAGCTTTAATATGATCCGAAGGTTTTAAGGAAGTATTGCCATTTTTATTTTGATGTTTTTGGTCTAAAATTTGGGAAAACTTGCCGCAGCGAAGGCGCTCGAGGAAATGGTAGGAGGTAGATAAAATCTAGACAATGCGTCCTCTGGGGACCGTGATCAAACGTAAATATTTTGAAAGTCTGGCGAGTGGAGGACAGAAAATCAGCGGAATACATGAATATCTTTGTGGATATCTGTCGTATTTGTGGTGAGATACCTCTGGGTTTAAGTTCCTAAATATGTTACACCTGTGTTTTCCCAGCGGACACTGTCCTCGGACCAGGGAGGAGCTCGTCCGCCTCTCTGTGAGGTAACAAATGTTTATCATCACATCTTTGTCGCGTAAGAATTTCTCGTGTCTCTTCCCACATAAAAAACACGCTTATAGTCGTGTATAAATATCTGCAGGAGGGTGAAAGTGAATGCAAAGCATCTGACCTCATGACATCACAGCCCTCGTGACAACCTGATAGGGCCTCGCAAATATATTGTCTCCGAGATGACCCAATCACACGAGAGGACGGGAATTTAACATAAAAGGACGGCGAAAATGAGCCTTGGAGAGATTCGATGCAACTCTTCTCTTCTTTCTTTAAAAATAAACGCTGCAGGAACATTAAGTGTTGAGCTCTGAGCTTGAAATAACAGTTTACGCAGGATCACTGACATCATGCAATCTGTGCAAAAACAACTGTTTAATATCCTCAGTTTACTATGTGTGTCACCTCAGTGAAATGTAGGCCAGAGCTGCTTGTGTTTTAAAGCCCCCCCCTCCGCCCACATCGCTCCCTGAACCTGCTGCCAGCCTGACACTCGAGAGCCCGCTCCTCCTTTTAAGGCTCTGGTAGGCTCGGTATTTGGAGCGCCTTCAGGATGCAAGTTCAAAAGAGGAAAGGGTAATAATAGCCGTGTAATAAAAAACCTCGCTGGTCCACAATGGCCTCCTTAAGTAAATGAATCCAGCCCCAAAAAGTCATTTACCTCCAGGTGCAGTTATGAGGCTTCACACTCAAAAACACAACAGTGAGTTTAGATGGAAAGAGAAGGAAACGTACCAGGTAAAAACTTGTTGCTTGGGTTCAAAGCGCTCCAGGCAGGTTCCCCTTCACAGAACAGGAGAGAACATTCATTCAGGTTTAAAATATGAAACTTTATTCCCAACAATGAGACAACAGGCAGCTACAGCTGAAAACGTGCTCATCGTTCAGTCATGCCAGGACAGATAAATGACAGTGGAGTGTGGAGCAGGCTCAGTGCGAGGCTAACGCTTAGCTCAGCCCTGCTGGTGCTTCACTGAGGACGACAGACTAAAACTCCCTGAGCTCTTCCAACTCTGATCTCCGGCTGCCGAGGTGGGGGGCTCTGCGCTCGACAGCAGCTGCCTCCCTCACGCTCGCCTACAGCTTCCCTGCTCTCTATCTGGAGAATAAAAGGTGTAATTGTGGCGTGTTTACCTGTGCGACTGCTGCTCAGGGGGCGGCCGGCCGGCTGCTGCCTGCTTGTCCCAGCCCGGAGTGTCAGAACGGCAGGTTCATGTTGAGCCCAACTCGACCCCCCTTCCTACAAATGGAAGGAACAGACGCCATGGCAGTCCAAAAATAAATCCTGAGCCCTGTGAGCTGCTCAGAGTGACAGCAGCGTCGTCGTGACAGCAGAGCGAGGCGAGACGCAGCGCCGAGAGGCCACCAGGCCTTAGGTTTCACCTCCTCCGGGCTCTAAAAGTGAGGTCCGAGGGCCACCCAGGGGTCTGACGGGGATGCACCCGGGCACCGACAGGGGGCTCCAGACAAAAGAGATGTGGTTTATTATGACGGGGTTCGAATTCTGTGGAATTCCTTGATGGGTTTGGGGATTCTTGACGGGTTCTTGCACCAGCACAGGTGGATTTTAAACTCCCCTGATGGTTGATAGAGATCTGTGTTTCTGAGGGTCTTACTCAGACCTCCAGGTGTCAAGCTTTGATTTTAAAGGTCTGAGAGGTTCTGATGCCATGTTCACGCCCTGTAGGATCCAGTGTTCAGGCTCATTTATGCCCTCTTTAAGTATAAAAATAGACACGGCCATAGATGCATATCTGCGTCTCCTGTACGTTGGGAAGGATGTTTACGTTCTGCGCCTGCGTGGAATAAAACTCTGCAGATTTACAAACTGTTTCCGTAACCAAGCAGCATTTTTTGACACCACTCTGGTTAATACAGTTTCTTCTAATCGAGAAGTTGTCAGATAAAAACGGTAGACTACAGCGACAGCTCAGAGTCAAGAGTGAACTACAAACATGGTGCCGATGGAGGAGACTGTGAAATTATACCTGTACTCATCACTACGATAACTCCAAATTGATATGAAAGTGGTATAAAAGTCACATACGAGCCTCGAGAAGACACGAGTTTGTGTTTGAAGGAGAGACGAAGGAGATTCAAGAGTTTCAGCTCTGGTGATGTTTGGTACCGATCGACCCATGTGGGTTTTTCAGGGCCGATACTGAGACGAATTACTGGAAATCAAGGAGACCGATATTCATTTGTAGTGAAAATTAAAATCTAATGTCAAAATGAACTCAACTTCTGTTCTTAAGTACAATTTTTAGGTTCTTTAATTGAGTATTTCCATTTTCTGCTCCTTTATTCTTCCACTCCACTGAGTTTGTTTCAGGAATTTCCTCTGGACTCGTTTTGATGTAAGTTGTAATCACGTGTGGAAAACTGAAAGCTCTCATATATATTTAATTTCACACTTTATTATATCAGAAAATCTGTCAGTCAGTGTAATTAAAGCCAACGTCATGGTGTTAAACTGTCACAGTGTTTTAATGCTCATATGAAATGAAGGCAGAACAGTGAGGGAACAAAAATACCAAAGATCAAATTAAATTATTTTTAATTATTTCTCAGTGTAATTTGTTTCCTGTCAGTTCAGTTTTTCAGTTGCATATTTTATGGTGTAACCAACTTTTATGTTGTAACCGACTCGTTAACCGTTTTAATCACGTGTCTTAATCTTTATCTCATCTGTGTGCAAGAATCTGACCGAACATTTGCACAAAAATTCATTTTAAAGGTTTTTCTTTGTGAAGTTTTGGAGTTTTAACAAAAAGAAAATATTACCAATGTTGTAACACTTTCTATAATGTGTCTCTTATTCATTAAAACACATTATAAAGATATTGATAATGTGTTATAATGCAACAATAGTATTATCATAATTATAAGCTCTCATAAATCACACTGATGTCTATAAAACTTTATTTTCTTATGTTCTTCACTTATATTAAAGGAATCAATGAACACTTGTACTGTATTAGAGCTGCCTTTCACACAGGGACTCATTAGTTTATTGATAATCACATTATAACACATTATAAGTGATTATAACGTGCAATTTTTAGAATTTTAGAATAAAAGTCTCTATTTTCCTTTAAAACATTGTTACGAGTGTGAATTAATTATTTTAAACAAGATTGTTTTGTTGTTCTGTGTCAGAATTCAAACAGCTGTTTACACTGATGTCATGATGAGTTGTTATCATGTGTTTGTACGGTTGATGACTCATCCTGAACTCGGGGGCGAGTACGAACATTTCAATAAAACCCTTCTTAGTTCTGCTGATGCTGCCGTGGATCAAAGAATAAATGTGACATAAACTGTACATGAGTAAAATCTGCACTGCATTTCTTTACATCTCAACTTTATTTGTTTAGGGTGAATTTTGTATTCACAACGCAACGCTGTGAAAACCACCTGGTTAGTCGTAGAGAACATGATGGTTTGGATTAAAACACTTGTTCTGGTTCCCCGATGGAGGCTGCACCGGTTTTGTTTGCAGCTAAAACAGCTGGAAATGTCTCAAGGTGTCACTGAAAATAACCTTTATGAGCCCACATTCAGGGTTATTTGCTACAGGAAGTACGTCTTAATGCCGAAGCAAATCGGACTCCATGTGGGACACACCACGACCCAGAAATCTTTACAGGTGTTGTGACGGTACTGAAGCGTCTGTGTGTCGTTCCTGACGTGATACGGAGGTGAACATCAGCCACAGGGTGATACTGGTGAGACTACTGGTTCTGTAGGTGCTTGTTGCCCCACAGAGGGTTTTAGGGGTTCTTTAGGGTTTACAAAGATCCACTGGAGGTTCTGAATGATCCGCATGAGGCCACTGACAACATGTCCGGTGCTCAGACAGGTTACACAAGTATTTCTGGGGTTTTGTGTGTTCAAACAGCGAGTCCATTTCCTCAAGAGGATGTTAGAGGTTGTTCACAGAGTTGAGATGGTTCCACAGCTGGTTCTGATAGTCTATGATGGACCGGACGGTTGTCAGTAGGATCATTATAGTATCTGTGGTGTCTTTGGTTCAGGGCTTCTTCTGATTCATTCACTGAGGAGTGAGTGTGCAGTTTGGGAGTAAATGTCATATTTGTGGTTTGTGAGTGTAGACGGGTCGGTTTAACTGTAACCACAGAATCAGACAGGCGGTCCATGGGCCTGACGTTTGTCTATTTGTGTTTCTGTGACATGAAAACATTTGACACGCCCACATTTCTGCAACCCAGACGCTCTGTGCTCTGTTTTCTGTTGTTGTAGCTCCACCTGGAGGACGCTCGAGGACCGCTCAGGACCCGGAGAAGGATCCAGACTGACCCCTCTATCACAGGTCCGGATTATAAATCAAGCTGAGCAGCTGCTCAGTGATTCATGATGCAACTCGTTTTGACTGACAGCAAAACTGAAAGACATTAGCAGCAGATCAAACTGATCCTGAAAACCAAAATAAAGACTCACAACCACGATCACAACACGTCCGCACACTCTGACTCACCGGCCAAAAACATAATCCTGTGGTGAAAAACATGATTTAGTAACTTTGGATATCACACAACTATTTTTCTGTTAATTCAGAATGTAGCATGAAACATGACATAACATTTATTAAAAGGAGCATTCTGTAGTTTTGGAGAAGAAACTTTAATCTCCCTGTTTGTTCAGTTTTACACCTGTTGATTCTTTGTTTTGTTGCCTCAGTTTCAGCTGCGTGCGTCTCCTTTTTCTCTTTCTCTGCCTTTGCTGCTTGTTTTTATTTTTGGATTTCCTATATTTGTATTTTAACAGTCAGCTTCATTAAAGGAGCAGTCTGTAGTTTGGAGGGAAGAAATGTTAGTGAGAAGAGAAACAAGCAAAGAAAATAATCAAACTTGTTTTCACGACTGAATAAACAAACTGATCTTAAAGGACAAAAACACAGTTTATTCTGTTTTACCTTGTTTATAAGTGGCGGACTCTGCCATAAATATTTAAATTCTGAGTTTGGATTTCTTCTCCAGAACGTCATGATGCCCCTTTAATACCGGTCTCACACACGGGACTATATTTACGACTTAACTATAAATACCAGAGGAAAATAAAGTCCCTGAACACTGAAGCTAGAGAGGTGGCAGGGTCAGCCACATATAAACAAAGTAACACAGTATAAACTGTGTCGCCCTTTAAGATGAGATGTTTCAGATGATGAAGATCTTTCTCTTCTTATTAACATTTTCTTTAGTGCTCCTTTAATAATTGGGGACAATCTCCTTCCAGAATCTTCAACACAACAAACAACAAAACAAACATTTTGCATGAATTTGAAATGAATGTCGATGTTCTTGGTTTCAGTCTGCAGACTTTGTTTGTTCTTGGAGTTTGTTCCTAGTTTAACTCTGATTTTTCCGCCCTTCTCGCTGACGTTCAGTCACAAAGCAGCAGATGCATCAACGTGTTGGATTAACAAGTTGGATGAGCAGATTATTCGGGAGCTTGTCCTCCTGTGACCACGCTGTACATTATGTTTATGTGTCCCAGACTTCTGTAAGAGGTCCAGGGACACCTGGCTCACTTCCCCGTCGTCCAGCTCTCCTCTCACCCTCAGATGAAATTTGCTTGCCTAATGCAGCTGCCCCCAGAATAGCAACCTGGGGGGCGTCTTGGCTGCCCCCTTCTCCAAACTTGAGCTTCCCTCCTTAGCATTCAACCCTTCCATCTCCTTATTGAGTGCCAACAGTGGGAGGAGGGGGGGCGCCCAAGTCGCTGACCCTGCCCGGCCTCGCCTCCGGGCCGACTCCTCGGCCAATGGGGAGGCCGAGCGGATCGTGTGTCACTATAACAGAAGGACATAATCAGCGCGGTAAGTTTGCAGAACCTTACAGCCTGTCTCGGCCAGCAGGGAGCTCGCTTCTTTCAGCTTTTCTGAGGTAAGGAAGAGGGGAGAGAGTGAGTGTGTGAGTGCTAGAGAGAAAGGCTCAAGTGCAACGTCCCCAAACATCAACCCAAACTGTGGACAGCTGAGGCCACACGTGTTAAAAATCACTGCCAAGACCAGTAGAGGCTGCAGCTGAGGTCAGGGGCGGTTGTGTTCGGATCAGAGGAACCGGGCCTCCATGTGGAGTCCAGAGGGTTTGACGCTTCGGTCTTTGAGCTCAGTTTTAGTTTGTGTGCCTGATGAGTGGTTTTCTTGTGTTGAGCTTGTAAAAACATTCAGCTGAGGTTAAAAAATGAAGTTGTGAAGTTCTGGTGTTTTCTTAAAAGGCCTCTGTTGTTGTTTTTGTGCCGGTTTGGTCCGAATCCAGAGACCCGGCGGAGGGTCATACCTGAGGGATTTACAGATAGCTTAAAGCCTTTGAAGCAGCTTTCCGCTTCAGGAGACAGAAGATGACTAACGAGTTATGTAACATCGAGAGAACAGCGGACATGAAGCGTCTTATCATTTCAGTCAGGGGATGTTGACGTGACTTTCTGGATCTTTAGCTCAGACATTTGAGTTCGTTGTCCATTAGTGAAGCTGTAAATAGGCGTGGCATGTGTTTACATTAAAGAGGATAATCACTTTAACATCCTGAACAGGAGCCAAGAGCCTCCAGACTGGATGCAAAGGAATCATCTAAAAGCGGAGAGTTTAATGACATGTTGGCGAAAACTAATTTACAGGCAGAGGGAAGCCGAGCGGTCGACCTCTAACCTTCACGGCTCCCCCTCAGGGTTAATTTTAATTCCTGAGCAAAGTGTCTGCAGTCAGCAGGGAGCCTCGGGAAGATGATTGAAGGAACCATGTGAGAGCGAGACGGCCAGATAAGGAGATGGAGGTGGAATTATGGGTGTTGGTCCAGGAAAAGGAACCCAATCTTCAAGTTTGGGAAACCGGATCTGGGACCTGTGCAGCTGTCTTGATGGAAATAGTTGTGAAGTCGGGACGCCTTCATGGTGGCCTCACGCTAACAAAGCTGATGAGCAACTAATCCCACATCTAGATTCAATCATGAATTAATTCAGGTCATGTGTGTTTATCATTGAAGGGCGTTTGATCACCTCCAGTCTGGAATTTTTACAATCACATCCGGACTGAGAGGGATTTCAGCTGTGACAGAATTTGCTAGAAGCTGTTTCTAAAGATAAAATAAAAAGTCTTGGGATGCCACATGGATGCAGAGTGATGGGAGAGGTCGGGAGGTCGACCTTTAGTCCCGGTGGATTCTTTTTATTCCTCCAACAGAGACATTCATCTCCTCTCTCACTGGTTTAAAAAACACCCCACTTGGCATAAATCTAAGTTTGGCTGCCTTCTCGTTTATCATCAGAGAAGCAGATTCAGGAGCGAGGCTCGAATTTCAGCCCAAAGTCTCACGCTAATTATAAAACTGAAGATGAACAGTTTTTAAACCACAGCCCCTTCGAACAAAAGCAAAAAAAACATGAGCAGATAAAACTTTAGAAATTAAATCATTACCCGAATAGAATTTTAAAGTTTTCTGAGGTGGTGTTGAAATATGTGCCGGCGAGCAGGTGTCGGCTGAGAGTCGGGTGGGGTCGTCACAAGATATTTAAGACATCTGCAACTTAATCCCGAGCTATAAATACAGCAGGCTGCTCAGTCGCTCCTCTGCACGCTGACTTGAAGTCCCTCTCTTCTCTCTCGCCTCCAGGTTGCCACAAGTCCACTCTCACCATGTCTGACACTGAGGAAGTGTAAGTCCACTCACGTTTCATCCACAGATTAAAACAACTTTCTGGCAATTGATGCGGGATGTTGAAAGTCGAGCATGAGTCTTCTTTGGATGATGAGCTTTAAGTCTGAATTGGATTTTCTCTCTCTTTTCTTGCAGTGATCAGGTCGAGGGTAAGTAGCATCATTTTCATAATTTAATAAACATAACGCCCCTTTACATTGGGTCTAGGTACAGTCCGGAGCTCCATGCTGAAGCCCAGAATTATTTCTGAACCTTGCCTAACTGATTTTCCATCCCTGTAGAGTTATTTGCACTGGACAAAATTTGTTCGTTTGCAGGTTTGGCTTGACTCCTCCAGGTTCAAGTTGTGCAATAATGCTCTCTCTTTCAAGCAAATCTGCACATTTATATTATCCTCCCGCTGTGGCATGGTTGCAGGCACCGGTGTTGGCATCAGGACAGCGTCAAACATGCCGCGTGAAATCCAAAATCTACAACATTTCACACATTTTGCACTGACCTGATGGCAACAGGTCCTGCAGCTCTGCATGAACCATCTGCAACTGAGCGGTCGTCCTGAGCTGAACAGAAGCCGGGACCTGAAGAGTCCGGCTCTGCTCAGCCAAGGAGGCCCGTGTTGTGTATGCTTAAGCATGGATCCCCAGTGTACCCACATTTTGTATTCTGTCAAAAATGGGTACAAACGGGATCTTTTGATAATGTTCTTCTGCTCCTTTCTTTCTCGGACGGACGTGAAGAATACGATGGTAAGACGCAGCCTGCAGACTCCGGATGATAAATCTCATGTCATTGATACTAATTTGTCAGTCACTTTTAAAAAGAAAAAAACAAAAAGACGTGTGCTCTTACTTCCATCCTCTCTTAGTTTGTGGCATGCTGATTGACACTAACATTTATTCAAGGTCTATGAAAAAGACACAGGTTAAAACAGAGGAGATTGCGTCAGGATAGATTTTGTTTCTTTCTTGTCCTTCCACCACACGACGGTGCAGTGCAGGTATTCCAGGAATCAATCGCATTTCATCCATCAATGACTGACCATCAATGACCGACCTTTTCCCTCCTGTAACCTTGCCTGCTTTCTCACCTGCTTTAGCACCATCCGGTGGCAGTTTCCCCCCCAAACTGCCCCCTCATGAACCTCCTCATGTCTCCCCGTTTTCATCCACTCACCTCTTCCCCTGTTCCATTTCTCCTGCTTCCATTAACCCTCTCACCGCCCTTCCTCTCCCCCGGTGACTCGCTGCATGTTGTGTAGCTGTAGAAGAGGAGGTAGTAGAGGAAGTAGAGGTGGCCCCTGAGGCGGCCCCTGAGCCAGAGCCAGAGCCAGAACCAGAGCCAGAGCCAGAACCAGAACCAGTGGTAGAACCAGAGCCAGAACCAGAACCAGAGCCTGAGCCTGAGCCTGAAGGTATGTGGCATGGAGGGGGGAGGGGGTATTCTATCATCCTTTCCCCAGGCGACAGGTGCGCTCCGCGGGCTATGGCCACGCCAGACGGACCCGACTAATCCAGATCGGCACACATGTTCACCATGTCTGCTAATGCTAACGCTACCTTCCTTTCACCTCTAAGTCCAAGACGGCCCGTTTATGTAGCACTCAAAGGGCCCAAAGCTGGGACGTGATAACTGTTTATATTTACTGTAAACATTTAAACATACGTCGATATGTTGAAAATTATCCTTCATAAATATTTTACAGTTACTTTACAACTAATATTTGAGTAATTTTTGCACTGAAGCTCATGTTTTAGGCTGATACAAAGAGCCAAAGTATCAAATGTTTCTGTCAATTTTAATGCAAAGTAATAAAAGTAAAAACTTCTCTGATGTGTTTAGTGTTCAATGCTAACATATTAGCATAGCTGCTGCAAGCTTCAATACAGCCACTGCAGAGTAAATCCATCACTTTTTATTATTCATTCATAACTTTTAGATATAAAACAATTTGCTTTATTAATTTCACAAACATTCACAGTGAAGAAACTTTCTTTTGCAAACAGAATATTTACTTTCTGAAAAAGTCTTTTGGCCTCTTTTATCAGTCTAACTCTACTGTACCATTCGTACTCTGGGCGCTAATTTAATGCTAATACTTTGGCGCACATGTTTGTTTTTTGATGATTTAATGAAGGTAAACATCAGATTACATTTAAACTTATGTCTGGAGCTGCTTCTGTTAAAAGGGGAGAACATGTGCTGCTGGGCATGAAAACAAACATGTTGACTGCATAAAGAGACGAGAAAAAGATGTCTCACAGTTCATCTTTTTCTAAATTCACTTACTGTTCCATTATGCTAACATGCTAATGGTAAAGTTGGTGTTGCATTCACACGCCATTAAGTAGAAATTCATTTAATGCGAAAAAACTTTACTCAAAATTAAAAGAAGCGCTGAAATCTGCCCGGACTCTCCAGCTTCCACACTTCGCTGAGAAGTCTGTGAAGCGTCTGATGGCGTGTGAATGCAGATTTAAATGTTAAAGGATTTAATTCTGTTGAGTTGCTTGAACGTGAAACTGTGGCTTCTAAGAATTCATGTCGTCGATCGTCAAATTCTCAAATACTGGCCTTAAATACAACCGGCAGGTTTTTATTTAAAAACTTTATTTTGTCATATATTTTTTGGAGCAGTGTGTTTCCTGACTGCTCCCACTCAGGACAGGTAACAGTAGAGCTAAAATGATTAGTTGATTAATTGATTAGTGGTAAACTATTCAAGCAATCAGCAGCTATTTTGACAAATGATAAATCAGTCTGAGTCCAAATTCTTTGATTCAAGCGTCTTAAATGTGAATATTTTCTGGCTTTGTTGCTCCTGAGCTCAATATCTTTGGGGTTGTGGAAAAAACAAAAAATCGACATTTTTTCATCGAGGAAAAGTAAAGGTATCGTGTTAAAATATTACTGAAGGTCGCCCGTATGAATAGCTGTTGATTAAAAGTCTTAAAGTATCTGATATTAAATGCATTTAAGTATCAGAAGGATGAATAAAAGTAAACTATAGGTTTACTTATATTAACATGCATTTTTCAGATTATTGTTATTTGTCGTTCTCATTTTTTTCCTTTTAATAATGAAAAAATGTTTGATGCAACATTCAATTTGTAAAGTAACAAGTAACTAAAGTTAGAAATGAAATATGAAAATAATTTGTGAGTAAAAAGAACAAAATTGGTCTCAAAAATGTAGTGAAGTGGACGTAGCAATAAAATGTAAACATACAAAAAGCTTTGAGACTTTGGGAAACACTGATCAATATTTCCTTTTTTGACCAAATAACAGAAAAATCAAGAAAAAATCCAACGTGTTTAGTATCAAACCTTTTTAAACAACTTATTCCTTAAAAACTTGAGACTCGGCGATTGTTTGAGAATTTACGATAGTATCTCTTCGTGCCACAGTTTCATAGTTTCTCTGTATTTACAGTTACAGTTTAATGCTTCCTAACGCTGTTGTTTATTCTGCTTTTGTTTTGGATGCTTGCTGCATGCAGAGGCCGTTGAAGAGGAAGGTATGTTGATTTCAAAAGAACTTTCAAAAGCAAAAAAAAATCTGTCATTCTGGTTTTGGGAGGACCACCAGGGTCCAGGTCTGACGTCTGTTCTCGGGGGAACGCCTGCTGTTCACAGAAAATGTCTGTCCAAATTTTATCTGTCGTTCAAAGTCCAGGAGCGCTGCCCAATTGGCACTGAGAGATTGAATTCTGAAGGGAAAAACACACAATTTTAAAAAGCTTATTAAAAGAGTTGTTTTTAAAAAGTGCTAGAGGAGAAAAAGGGTGAAAGAATATGAGATGCTAACACGTGCTTCACTGCGCAGCGACCCCACCGTTACTCTCTTGCTATGTGACTCGTCATCTTGCATGGCATGGAGCCGCCCGAATCTGGGTTCAAACTAAAAAAAAAAAAAGGGGAAACTCACTTTGTCTTGCTTGTGTAAACATTTTTTGGGGGTCAAGCCAACAAAACATGGCACACATTGAGTCAAAGTGATGTCGAATGAAAAAACAAGAAAAAACTATGTTTTTTTCGTAAAAAAACACATTCAGATGTACCGTAGCTGCACTCACAGATCTCCTGTCGAAAAACTGTCTGATTCAGTCAAGTTTTTGCTCCTTCATCTTATTTTTCTGTCGCCCTAACCCTGACTCAAACAAGGCTACATCTTTAACCTGAATCTGATGTGTCACGTAGACCAAACCATGCAGTTTAATCCATGTCATGCCTGAGAAATGAAATAATCTGCAGTGTTTCTAACCCGATGACATGTACTTGTCCCCTCTTCATTTCCTAACCTGCAGAGGAGAAGCCAAAGTTCAAGTAAGTTTCCTTCGAACTGATTTCCGTTCACATTCCATCTGAGACATTTGGCTAAAAAAAAAAAAAAAAAGAGAGAAAACATGAACGAAAACACGATAATCAGCACAACTCAACACCGAACACTGTCTCCTGTAGGCCCAGCGCTCCCAAGATCCCTGATGGTGAGAAAGTGGACTTTGATGTAAGCGGACCTGAAGTGACCACACGAAGGATTTCTGCTGACGCCGAGAGTTTCTGTTGGGCTGATTTGTTGTTTTCTGTGCGTGTGGCCCGCAGGACATCCAGAAGAAACGTCAGAACAAGGACCTGGTTGAGCTGCAGGCCCTCATCGATGCCCACTTTGAGTGCAGGAAGAAGGAGGAGGAGGAGCTGATCGCCCTCAAGGACAGGATTGTGAGTTTTCAGCCAGAGCCGACGAGGCTTTTATGCTAAGCGAGTCTCAAACTCCTCGTCTGTGTTTGACGCTGTGTTTCCTGTCGTCCTGCAGGAGAAGCGTCGTGCCGAGAGGGCCGAGCAGCAGAGGGTCCGTGCTGAGAAGGAGAAGGAGCGCCAGGCGAGACGTGAGGTTCGTGGTTTTTATTATTTGACCTCTGGTGACGTCAC
>CAEMYA010000154.1:139741-150215 GCA_903131615.1 Diplodus sargus | reverse complement strand
TTCATTTATGCTTTTATTTTTGTATTTCCTGTTTCTTCAATTTCCCAAAAGCCTCTTCAGGAAAATATTAAATATCGATTATTAAAATAAGAGATTGTTGCTTCGTCTCTGCAATTCAGGATCTTTGGATTCCTTATTTCATTTTACAGCTGTTGAATTAAGACTGAATGAAAACGTTAATAGTTTATAGTAAAAGTTCTGAACCAGGTCGACGTTCTGGATTCTGGTTCCGGGTCGTTGGGCTGTGTTTCAGTCTTCAGCAGAAAGAGTTCGTTCAATAACTATAAAATCTATAAAACATGAAACTCTCCACGGATGAAGGCTGAGATGCTGCTGAGAGCTCAGTGATCATGATTATTATTATTATTATTATTATTATTATTATTATTATTATTATTATCATCTTTTCTGTCAGGAATGAGCTTCCATACATTTCAGCTTGAGTGTGTGGATCTGTGTTGTCAGGGGAGTTCCGGGTCTGAGGGTCTATAGGACTTGATAGATCAGGTTGGGGTCCTGGCTGGCGGTCGGGGAGGGGATCTGGACGGGTCCCGGGGCCGCGGCCTCGCCGGTCGGGGGTGTGGTCGGGGACCCGGGGCCGTCTGCGGCCGGCAGCAGGCTGCTGGTGTCGGTGGAGATCCGCTCCACGATGCTGGACAGACAGTCCAGACTGGAGACCACCGAGCTGCGCTCGCTCTTCAGACCGCCTGCAACAAAAAGACACAAACATCAAGTTTAATGTTTTATATTTTAACATCAAACAACAAAATGATTCTGAATTAATAAGTGAAGGAAACAAACAAACATTCCTGAATCTGATCTGAGTTCAATCTTAATCCTTCAGTGATTTTATCAACAAAGTTCAGTTTAAATTAAAATTTAATCAGCTGAAAGTTTACAAGATTATTTTCCTGCTTTCACTCAGAATGAAATTTAACTGTTTTCAGGAGTTTTTTACTCTATTTGTTAGATTTTAGCATAAAATAAGCGGATTCACTGTGAACAGAACAAAACTGTTTCCGTAAACAAAATAAAAAATGTTCCAGCTCACATTATCTAATATTCTTATATAGGCTGTATTTTATATAATCACATGAAAATAACATGTTCTGTAAAAACTCTTCAGCTTCTTGAACTTCAGTGTTTGTTTGTTGGAGGAAACATTTAACTTTATGGTTTTATTGGCCTCATTAAACTGTTTAATCTGTTTTTATGGCTCGTTTTATTTGTTTTACAATCAGAGGCAGTAAAGTCATTTATTATGTCCATCAGTCGCCTGTTGGCTGCTGGATTAAATGTTTTATATTATTTAAAGTCGTTTCTCACCTTTTGGAGTCTCAGAGAAATAAGAGCTGCTGTCGTAACTTCCTCTTCTGTTGGACTGACAGCTCGGTCCGTTAAAGTCCGTCTGCAGAGAGAAACACACGTTAGACATCCAGAAGCACTGACGTCATCATCATCATCATCATCATCATCATCATTATTATTAAAGTTTGAGAAAACATGAGGCCCAAATGTTAATTTTAAAAAGAAAACGAGATGAAATAATTCAGAGAAGTGAAGAAAAATGCGAAATATTATTTATATTAAATCAAAACAAACTGCTGACGGTGATTTAAATTAATGAGACAGAATTATTAAACATGTTTTCATTTCTTTTTTTAATAAAATGTTTAAATACAACCGGAAACGTTTCTTGTGTCTCAACAAGAAATCATATTAAATTAGTTTCGTTAAATTCAAAATGTTTCCATCGATGTTTCAGTTTCCTGTTTTTTACGCGACTGATTCTGAAAACGAAACATTTTGAATTAATGATATTCTATATTTTAAAATGTTGAGACACAAACCAGTGAAAACAAAATAATAAAATAATCTTTGAAACAAGAAATGAAGCTAAAACGACGCGTGGAAATTGTTAATAATGAAAATAATAATCGCAGTCAGAGAGAGATGACAGATTGTGACGCGCTGTTTTAACATAATTAAATTAATCTTGAACATTAATAGAATAAAATAAATGTACGAAATAAACTGTTAATCAAACGAAACCAAAGTTTGAAGGTAAAACTCGCGGCTCGTCCGCGCGTAAATACGCGCAGGAGAACCTCTCCATGATCCGTCTCCACTCTCCCCCTCTGACACCTGTCGGTCCCTGAACTCACCATGCCGTCGGAGCAGTTGGACCGGGGGCTGGAGGCGTCTGAGTCCCCGCTGTAGTGCTCCAGCACCGGGTAGTAGCCGTCGTCCTGGCCGCCGCGCAGCAGCGCCTGCAGGGACTCGATGTAGCTGATGGCGTTGCGCAGGATCTCCACCTTGGGCAGCCGCTGGTTGGGGTTGGCCGACGTGCAGCGCTTCAGGGTCTCGAACGCGTCGTTGACTTTGCTGAGCCGCCGGCGCTCCCGCAGCGTGGCCGCCTTCCGCCGGTCCGCGTTGGTGGTCTTCCTCTTGCAGGCCTTGCAGGCCCAGAGCAGGCAGCGGCCCGCCTGGTGGTGCCCGCTGGGGGCGCGGACGTGCTCGTCGTCCTCCCCTTCTGCGTGGTGATGGAGGTGCAGCAGGGATGACGGGGAGGAGGATGCGGAGGAGGAAGGGGAGGGTGAAACTGAGGAGGAGGAGTCGTCCGGCTTCAGGAGGCCCACATGGACCAGCCGCGGGTCCAGGTCCTCGAAGAAGTGCATGTCGCTGGTGTTGAAGCAGGGGTCATCGTAGAAATCATCCGCGGCGGGGATGGGGAAAGAGATATCCGACAGCTCCATGATTCAGCCCCACACACACCACAGAAGAAGAAACAAATCCAGCGGAGCAGAGCGGAGCAGGGAGGAGGAGCAGCGGGTCTGTTTGGGGGGGAATGTAGAGTCCTGTCACAAACTGTTCTGTCCCCTCAGCTGCTGACCTGGACCCTCTTATACCTGGGACACCCGCCGGGGGGCGGGGTCAGGGTGATGAGGTCCGCGGAGGGCCGACCAATCAGCGGGCAGCAGGAGGGGTTTACAACTTCACGGTAATTAGTGTACAATTACCCCAAAGAGTCAGAGCTGCACAGCGGGGGGGCAGGAGACCCTCAGCAGCACAGGACCGAGTGTCAAACACACTCAGACAGTTATTTACTTATTTATTATTCATTTGTTTATATTCTTCATAACTTTTCACTGGCACATTGGGATGTAATTCAGAGTTAACTTCATATGAAATGTGACTTTTAGATCAAACTGAACATGGAGAGAAATTTAAAAATGTGACTTTAAGGCGAATGATCGTTAAACAAATGTTAAAAAACTAGAAATAATCGATGAAACTGAAGCAAATGGACGACATCAAATTATAAGACTGACGATTTGAATGAGGTGAAAGTCATTTTATCTGAATATTAATGAGGTAATAAACACGCTGCTCTCTGAAAATCAGAGGTGGCAGGGTCCGCCACATGTACACAGAGCAGAACAGTATAAACTGTGTTTAATGTCAGTTTGTTTGTTTCTGTTCATTTCATTAACAAAACTACAGACTGCTCCTTTAAATGAGAGTCAAATAAAATATATTGTTACTTAAATGACCCGAAACACGGAGCCAACTTTTATGTACAAAGTTCTTTGTCAATTATTTTACGGTGGACTGAATTATTATTATTATTATTATTATTATTATTATTATTATTATTATTATTATTAATGAATCAGTGAAACGCATCTTTAAAGGAGAATTTTGCTAAATAAAATCAGAAAAGAGTTAAAAAAATGTGAGTTTGCATCCTGTTTTCTTTTTATTTCATCAGCTAGTTTATAAAAAAATTCTAAATTTCTGCAAAAACAACAATAAAAAGACAGTTTTCTGACCTTTGACCTCCTGATGATGTCAGAGCTGAAACCACAAACATACAAATATTAATAATTAACATTTGTTTTCATCACGCGCTCACATTTAAATTTAAAGAGTGTAAAACGCGACAGGAACGTGTAAAATCAAGTTACATGTCATTCAGTTTATTTATAGATGAAGATTCATCCTCCTCTTCCTCAGACAGCAGCCACACAGCTGCAGTACAGCTGAGCTGCAGCTGGAGGGCGCACACACACACACACACACACACACACACACGCACACACACTGTTGTGATCAGGCTGTGATTTAACTTCCCATCATGCTCTGCCAGTCAGACGTGACAGATGGTTGAGGAGTTGCTCAGCGGATGAGGAAATATTCGAACCCTCCACTCAGCGGATTATCACCAGCGCTGCCAAAGTGATTGACAGGTGTGTTAATACTGGAGGTAACCCCCGGCAACGACCGAACACGGTGATGAGTTTCACTGCTCGTAAAGATTCGATTGACTTTTTCTGAATACAAGTTGAACTTTAAAAGAACGTCTGAAACTAATTTAAAAGTAAATTCATCTGTGATTTAAATGGTCAGAAACTTCAGTGATTTTGATGTGTAAATATTAAAGTTAAAGTCGTCCTACACCAACATTTGAGATTACAGGTCGGGTCGGAGTCGGTTCCTTACAGACTGGACCTTTAAACTCCTGAGACTGGAAAAAAAAAGATTCTGCAGAACTTGTTTTTCAAACTTTATTAACAAAAGATTTCTGAACAACTTTCACTGTTTCCTGCCAACACAACGTGAAAAACAACGATAACACTCGTGCATCAAAAACCAACTGCAGGTTACAAACATTTTCAATCGTTATTTGACTTTTCTAATTTTATTACAAAGTGCACAACAAACACAAACATCAGCAGTGAATATCTGCAAACAAACGAACTTCCTGACGGCTGTCGAACGCTTCAGTTCACAGCAGAACTCGGTCAGAACACGACACGTCACAATTAAACACGAACACATGGTGAATAAATAATACAAATCACAACAGACACAAACACAACTCGTCTTTAAAGTGTCTTAACGACCAGCTTCATGTTCATTTAGTAAAAGATTCATAGGTTTTAAAGATGATTCAGTCGCCGTCACTGATTCCTGCTCAGATTTCTGCATTTTTAGAAAAACTTGATTAAATTTCTCCAAAAAAAGAAGGAAAATATCATTTAAATATCAAAAACACCCACAAATTCACATTAAGTTTGATGGTTTTGAGGTTTATCCACACAAACGTTTGGTTTAAGGTCAGAAGAGTTTGGCTTAAAATACTGTTTCGGTCACCAGGATCACGGATGATCGTACGACTTCCTGTGAAAAATAACATGTCGGCAGGTGCGACTCGGATTGCAGTCGTCTTTTGTCACGATGTGATTGTTGCCTGATGATGTTTAATGTGAATGTGATGTGTTACGTTTTTTTTGATGAGTTTGGAAGGAGAGTTTATCAGGAGGAGCTCAGCTACGTTCCTCCTCTGGTCTTTGTACTGAGCTCGGCTGAACGGGTCGCTGACGACATCCTTCCCTCTCTGAATATGTTTGATTTGTTGTTCTGTTTCCTCTTTCACAATGACTGAATCACCCAACAGAGAACTGCTTTGACTGCTAAGTCAAGAGGGATCATGAGACAGAAGTATGAAATCTAGAAATGATTACTCGGCTTTGGGGTTTTATTAAGGAGCTTTTTCTCTTTTGATGGACTCTTAAGCTCCTGCTTTCTGTCTTTGTGCTAAGCTAGGCTAAATACGGCTCGGACCTTTTTCCATTGGTTGAATTTTCCTTCTTGTTTCTCCACTTAAATTATTCACTTACTAAGAACAAAACGAAAGAAAACACAGTCAAAAAACTGTGAAATACAACAAGAGTGACACGTACAGGTCACAGCTAGCCAACCAGCTAACAGGTAACTGTTTTGATTGTAGACTTAACATTGTGCTAAGCTAGGCTAAGTACAACCTGGACAGCGCTGATTAGGTTCTCCTCAACAGGTAATTCCCTTAAGTAGTGAATATAAAAGCGAACAAACAAACACTGGACTCTCGTACAACAAGTGTGTTTTCACATGACGTGACATCAACGTTAGCTTAAAGTGTTCTTCGTGGCAGATATTAAAATTAAAATGTATAAAAGTGAGCTGGCAACATTGTGAATCAGCTTTGGAGTTGTTTTAAAGGTGTGTTTTGTGCTAAGCTAGGCTAAAACCAGCCTGGATTGTCTCAAAATCTAAATGTTGATTTAGACGTCGTTGGCGCTGCTGGAAGGTTCGTTTATCTCTTCTGAGGGCGCTAAGCTAGCAGTTTGCCTCTCTGAGTCTGTATGCTAAGCTAGGCTACATATGAGCTGAGCATATCTGAGCTGGAAGCAGAACGATGACGCTAATATTTAATTCAAAGTCCTTTGGAGATTCAACTTTTGTTCTCCGTAGTATCATTTCTCATGTTAGATGAATCAGAACTTCTCTCGGACCTCCAGCCGGTCAGCTCCTCCTGCAGCTCATTCAGCATGTACTCTCCGAACCCGCCCGTCTGGTCGCTGGTGCAGCCCACCCGGCGGGCGTTGGTGAGCAGGTCTCCCAGCAGTTTGAGGCGATCCACCCGCGGCGCCAGGAAGCGGCTCTTCACAACGCTGGCGGTGTGCAGGTCTCCCTGGTTCCGAGCCAGCTGGCTCAGCTCAACCAGGACGTCCACTTCCTCCCTGAGCTGGAGCAGCAGCAGCTCCAGAGCCGGTATCACCGCACAGACCGCCTCGCAGCCCGGCTTCTGAAACCCAAAGATTACAACCATCATCAGAACCACGGCAGCGTCCCTCGACCCGACACCAGTTCACAGACTTCCTGCCTCACGCTCCGACTCTCCAAATGAAACGTTACCTTGAATAAACTTGTGGATTTCTTACATATCGTATCTTTAACAGCTTCATCGTGAGCTTTGTAAACGTTTATATCAAACTGCTGAGTCCATTTTAAGTTCCTTCAGAATAAAAGTCCTTCTACAACCAAACAAACATCTAACCGAGCAGAGCGACTCTGAGCCGTTGTGTCGCTGAGGTTCACGGCACTTGAGAGACGGATAACGAGGTGTCCCAAACTGCTGCTGACTGGACCCGGGCCTCAGCCCTGAAACGATTTTACACGACTCATAAACCCGGGCCGGCGGTCGGAGGCCACGCTGCGACGCGCCAACGCCACCGCCGCCGATGCCCTCGGCCATCTGGAAACGCCATCAGCACCACCGTCCCTCTGCCGCAGCATTAATCTCGCCAATTTTCCGGAACTCAGGGGGGGAAATGTACACCCTGACCGGCTTTAGGCCAGAGCCGGGGGCAGATCTCCAGGGGGTTCACCTCCCTCCCTTCTCCTCCAGCCTCCTGGTATCTTAACCTCCCCCCCACACCTCCAACACCACCTCCTCCTCCTCCGTCCTGTCGCCCAAAATGAAGAGCTTCATTCCAAAATGATCTCTGCTATTTGAAAAAAGAAGAAGAAGCGGAGAGAGACTGAGACACCTGCTCCGACAGAATGAAGGACGGCACAGGAGGAGAAATAAATCCTGGTTCTGGAGGAACGCGAGGTAAACTGAGAACGGACTGAAGCTGCTCGCAGATAAAGTTCAGAACATAAATCCAGTTTCAGAATCATCAGGACCCCTGACGACACAAACAAACCCCCCTGCAGCCGGCTGAAGTGCCTCTGGGCAACACATGCTCTGACCTCTGACCTCAAACTGTACAAACAGAACACTTGTATTTTACTTCAGGAGGATATTTTACACATTTACGCAGCTGGAACTGAAGAAAAACAAGAAATAAAAAGATGGATTATAGTCTAAAGCTCCCGGCAGGACTCACCTGCACGTCCTTGCCGCAGTAGTTGCCTCCTCGCTCGGCCAGGTAGCCCAACATGTCCTCGGCCTCCTGCTGCTGCTTCAGCGCCTCCTGGTGGAAGAAGGAGGCGACGCGTGGCAGAGCGACGTCGTCACGCTCGAACACGCTGGACTGCAGGAAACGGAACAAAGACCGAACGCCTCGTCGAGAGTGTGTAACTGTAACTTTCTTTTTGGTAATAAAAGTACTTAACTATCAAAAGTACACGTAGAAGTAAATTAAACACACTGAACTCTGATTATCTGCTCGCTGTTCATCGAATCAGTCAAGTAACTAGTAACTACACTTTCAAATAAATCTAGTGGAGCAAAAGTACAAAGATTGCCTCCAACATGTACTAAGTTACATTCCATTATTTATCAGCCACTTAAACCTGGAGAGTAATCAGTTACCAGAGCTGTCAGACTAAAGTAATGGAGTAAAAGTACTCGTCTCTGAGGTGCAGGTGAGCAGTAATGTGCACCACACACAACATCTTTACTCGAGTACAAATAGATTACTGATATATTACTCGATTATAAGATTACAAGTAAAACCACTGGTATTAAAATAGTAACTTAAATGCAGTCAGCTGAGTAGATGTAATTAGTTACTTCCACCTTGCAGTAAATGTACTTTAAGTTCCTTCACTGGTTACAAACAAGTGGAACCTGGAAAGTAATTAGTAACTAAAGCTGTCAGATGTAATGGAGTAAAAGTACAGTGTTTGTCTCTATTTCCAGTTACTGCTACATTATACTTTTACTCCATTACATTTAATTGTTAGCTTTCGTTACTAGTAATCGGAGCGCCAAAGCATATTACATATAGTAATATGTAACTAAAGTTGTCAGATGTAATGGAGTTAAAGTACAGTGTATGTCTCTGAGATGTAGATGCAGAGTAACTCTGTAACTGTAGTTAAGTAAAACTTTACTTGATTATTTCCAGTTTCTGCTACATTATACTTTTACTCCATTACATTTAATTGATAGCTTTATTTGCTAGTTATTAGTCATCAGAGTACCAAAGTAGTAAAAAACATGTATTTACATAGTAATATGTAACTAAAGCTGTCAGACTGATGTAGTGAAGTCAAAGATACACAGATTCCCTCCAACATACTCAGTGTGAGTAAATGTACTCAGTTACATTCCATAATTTATCAACCATTTAATCTATAAAGTACCAGAGCTGTCAGACTGATGTAGTGCAGTAAAAGTACAGTTTGTCTCTGAGCTGTCATGAAGCAGCTGTGTGCTCGTTACTTCAGTAACTAGTTACTCTGCTCCCTGTCCTCCTACCAGAGCCTGCAGCCGGTACGCTCCGTCCCGCAGCAGGCTGCTCACCCCGCACAGCGCCTCCTCCACGGCGGCCTGCAGGTTGTGCCTGGCGCGGCTGCCCGCGGAGCTCCGGTGCGCTGCGCACAGCGGCAGGCCGGTCTTCAGCCTCTTCTCTGCGGGCTCAGCAGCCATCACACCGCCGCTCCGCAGATAATCTCACTGCCTGGTAACAACACAGCGCGTCCTCCTCCAGCGGACCGTGACAGCAGGATAAATTTAGCCCGCAGGGATCAACTGTTTCCCGGTCAGCTGCCCAAGTTCATCCGGTGCGTGAGAGCTCCGAGCTGCAGCCCGAAGCACCGAGTTACATAACGTGGATCTCACAGTGAGACACAGAACCGGATTTATCGATTTATCTGTTTATCACTGTGATTATTTTATTAACTGAGGAAGACAGAAAGTAGAATATTTTGTCAGAAGTACGAGTAAAAGTTACAGAATATAAATATACGAATAGTTCTTTTAAAGTAACTGATATTTAATGAAATGTTCTGTATGTCTGTGTTCGACTAATTGGATCAGATGTTCTGATACTCTGATACTTCTGCTGCAGGATGTAACTGCAGAGTAACTGGAGTAGAGTTTTGTAAAGGAGCAGAACATGAAATACTCGATGACCCGATGACGTCTGACCAGCTGAACCAGCTGAACCAGTAGAACCAGGGAAGCCTCGCCCCGGTTCATCTCATCTTTCTGCCCCATATTGTGATCCAGATCATCGGGTCACTGATCAGCTGACCGTCATCAGTCTCTCCTCTGTGGATCCGGGTTCAGAGTCGACCTCCTGGTTCTCCTCCTGTTTCAGCCCGGCTCCTCGCAGCAGGATGAGTGACAGCAGGGGCTGGCTGCTCCGCGGGGGGTCAGCTGGTCCTGGAGGGAAGAAAGCCCGGCTCTCAGCCTGGAGGTCAACAAGACCTGCACCCTGGATGCCCCCCTGAAACACAGACACCTCAGTGATCACCTGGACCGGACCGGACAGACTACAGGCACGCTGCAGGATGTGGATCAGCTCCAGCCAGGTGATGCTGGACAGCAGATGAGGCCCGACTCAGACCAGACTGAGGCCCGACTCAGACCAGACTGAGGTCCGACAGACACCAGAATGAGGCTCTACAGAAGCCGACCAAGTCCTCAATGAGCCCCAATAGGTTCAACCAAAGCTCGGACAGGGGCTCGACCGAGGCCCAGTCAGAGGTCCAACAGGCCCGGTAAGTCCTTTACTGTAAAGAGTCATTCTGATGGTGTAATGGTGGAGCCATGATGCAGAATCAGGGTGTCGTTTGGTGAACACAAGCGTGAAGTGAAGTCCAGTCAGGTTTATTTACACAACAACAGAAATAGTTAATAAAGAGACAGGCTGGACACACACAGACACACACACACACACACACACACACA
>CAEMYA010000154.1:113353-137151 GCA_903131615.1 Diplodus sargus | reverse complement strand
GGTGCCCCGTTTCACTGCCGGTACCTGACACCAGAGTCTGCCTCGTTACGGGGACCATAACCCCGTCACAGCACCGCTCCTGCTTTCATGAGCATCAGGTCGCGTTTCTGTTGTAAACTCCATCGGCCGAAAAAACCGGCCGTTTGAAGCATGTTGTTGCCCTCTGAAATGGGAGGAAAGTAAATCCGGGTTTGGCCCGGTGAGACCCCTCGGATGCCTTTTGTGCCAGACGCTGCGATTACCCAGAAAGCCTCTGGAATGCCCCCTTCCTCATTAAAGAGACAAATATAGCGCGGTGTGTCCGGAGAGGGATGCGGGGTAAATGGATGCCGCGGTGTTATGTGGCAGAAATTAAACAATGATGAATGATGACGCTCGGAGGAGGGGGAGCAGAAGAACAGCAGACTATTTACAGAAACACATTCTTTACATGTGTGAGGCGTTTAGTGTCTGTGGGCCATCAGACCACCGGGATGGACGAGCGTCCAGCTTCAGGGTTTAATATTCAGAAACTCCAGTGAATCATGTGCGCCAGCGTCAGTTTACTGATATTATTCTTGTGTAACAGCAACGACTGCTTCACCTCTACTGTCGGGGAACAACGACTCAGATCTGTAATTTTAAACTACAAGTTTCTACTCTAATGAATTTGCTAAGGAGTGAGACGTCTTGCTTCTTCCTGATCCCTGTTGAGAGTTGCACATGCTCAGTACGGATCTGGCAGCTGAAGCACAGAAGACACGTCAGTTTCTCTCTCAGACTGGGTCGTGTTTGTTTTCATCACAGCCGTTCCGAACTGGAGGCGATAAATGCTCGTGACCGCCGCGGGGTCAACTGGCTCAGGAGTAAATGCTGATTATATTAATTCATATTGAAGACAAAAGCCAGATTTTGGGTGTTGGGGAGTTTGAGGAACAACAAGTCAGTGAGATAAAATCACGGTCGCCTTGTGGATGTCAGCGATCGATCGCAGGTTCAGTAAACGTTTCTATGGTAACAGCAATCAGAGGATTGTGTTGTCGTCACCAAGCAGAGGTCGATCAAACAGACTTGAATAAATGTCAGCTTGGTGCGTTTCTGCAAAACCACAGATCATTTTCTTATTCCTGTCTCATCACAACGCTGAGCTTCTCCTCTAAAAAGCACCTGGTTCAGGTTAGAAAACATCGTGGTTTATCTTTGAAAACCTGTTTTGGTCGCAGCGATCACAGAGACTTCCTGTGAAACATAGACGGTTTGGACGCCACAAAAATGACAAGAAATGAGTTCAGGTGTCCAAAAATGATCCGCTGATGGAAGCAAATAATGAGAACTGTAGAGCTCTTTAAATATTGATATTAATACTGATAATAAAGTGTCAGTGAGTGACTGAGTGTGAGTTTATTCAGTGATGAGGTCACTACACAGTGAGCAGGTTGTTTTTGACGGTCCGGTTGTTGATCTGCAGATGATCGTCTCCTGTTTCTCCACATTGTGGGAATAGTGATGATGACCCAGATATCGTGTGCGGAGACGATCAGCGAACATTAAACCTGCTGCTGTTACACTCACACTTCTCTGCCCAGAACAGATCAGACATCAACACGTCTCTAATGTCTGTGTCGACCCCGTGAATCACATCAGGAGAATCTGTTTGTGTGGCTCGTCGGCCGCAGACGCTCAGATTCATCTCGGCCGCGGTCGCAGGGATTTTCCACACTGATCAAATGTTCTGGACCAGTTTCATTATTTGTCTCTGACTCTGGATCTGATAGAAATGATCCAATCAGTTTCTTAAAGTGTTCTCTGTGGCATGTTTTATGTTGTGAACTTCAGACCTTTTGCACAGTTTCATTATCGCAAACTCAGTTCAGGTGCAGCTCCGTCTGGATTTCAATGCTCTGTCACACAGCAAACATACACAAGATATCCCCTGCTGACTGTGTGCGGACGGGAAGCCGACACATACAGGAAAATATTTGTTTATTTCTAAATATCTGCGTGAGTGTGGACACGACCTGTTAGCTGCTAGCAACAGTGTCGTTAACAAGCTAACGTAATGTAAACAAAGAGGAGATCAGACAAACAGTGTCTGAGCTCAGAGGTGACAGGGTCAGTGATGGACAAGGAGTGTGTGTGTGTGTGTGTGTGTGTGTGTGTGTGTGTGTGTGTGTGTGTGTGTGTCGTCCTCCCTGTAAACGTCCTTTGAAAGACGAGCTCTTTAACACTGAGCCCACCCTCACACCCCTCACACTGTCTCTGATCAGGATGATCAATCAGGACAGTTTTTACATATTTTGTGTTTTTTGCTTTCGGTTTTTAAAATCAGTTTTGCTTTCAGATCCCACTCGTTCATCTACGGTGGCCTGAGGAGGACATACGTATGCGGTACGTATCACAACCACAACTGAAACTATGAAAGTAAATCCGTGTGTGTGTGTGTGTGTGTGTGTGTGTGTGTGTGTGTGTGTGCAGCAGTTAATGTTGTGGTGAGCAGATCACAGTAATCCCTCACAGACTACTGAGACTCAGATTACACTGAACGTTTGTGGGTTTTTGTCTTGTCAGTGTGTGTGTGTGTGTGTGTGTGTGTGTGTGTGTGTGTGTGGTCATGAAGTGGTCGTCCTCTCTGTGTGGTCCGTCACCCTTTAACCCGGCGTCCTGAGGAGCCTCCACAGTCTGAGTCAACACGCTGCTGCCGCTCTTCACACTCTCACGTTCACCGTGCGGTCAGAAAGTGACATCACAGGTTATTGTGCTCACGGTCCAATCAGCTCTCAGCGACGGCGATACCTGATTAATATACACCCAGAAATCACAAATGCACGTCTTTCCTCTCACCTTCAGTTCTGTTTATCTGTCTGGATTGTTGTGGTGTCTTCTCTTTACTCTTCGTCCTCAGTTTGTGTCGTCTTCATCAGTCAGTGAAGATTTTCTTTCTCTGCTTATTGAAACTACAGACTGCTCCTTTAATTGGTGCAAGAACAAGATGGCTGCCATCTCAGCCAGACAGCCAGTCCTGAGAGAAAAGTGACGAAGGTTCAAAAACCTCATCAGTTTATTTTTTGCGTCTCACTCCAAACTCAATACAATAAACATTTCTCTGACTCCTGACACAGAACTGACGTCTGACAGATCGAGTGATGACGTGAAGACATTTTACTTGACGATGACATCATAAAAAGTTCTGTAATCGGTCCATAGTTTTGCTGATGGTCCAAACTGGACCCACACCAGAGCATCCCTCTCCGAGGTCTCTTCTCTGTTTTTAAGGTCTCAGGTCTAAAGATAAAAAGACTCTGAGCTGATACAGATTGTGACATAAATAAAAGTTATCTTGTAATTTACACTCAGTTTCAGAGGTGGCCTGGTCTGGTCCCTGCAGACTCGTCCCCCCTCCTGCTCGGCCCTGCAGGACACCAGCAGACCTCAGCTAAGATCACAGCCGCTCAGTGTTTTCCTTCATCTCTGGACGTTTGATTCTCCGCGTCCTCTCTGACGTCCAGCTGAGCTCTGTGGAGGTGGAGGGGGTTCACAGCGAGAGGCGGCCCGGCGGCTCTGACAGGACCAGCAGCTGAGAGCAGCCCGGCCTGAGGCCGAGGCTGGACCGGCCTCTGGACGTCACGTCCTAACGATGTCTCGGAGGTGTCCCGTCCTCTCCGTCCTGGTGGTCCACACACTTTGTTACATTCTTGTTCTGTGCAAATGGTGAAGTACCTGTCGAGCATCAACGCCTCCGCAGGACCATTTGATGATCCGAGCGTCGACAGACGGACGAAACATTCCTGGAGTGGTCAGAAAATCTCTGTGTCTCCAGCAGAGACATTTCACTCCAGTTTATTCAGGATTAAATGTTGTTTTATTCTTCAAACTTTTCTTGAATCAGAAGAATTTTCTTCAGTATTTTTCTGTCTTCATCTAATGACACACAAACAAAAAGAATAAAACAAAGCAAAAAGCAAAACTTCATCAGAAACTAGCAGAACTGTGTCAGCACGGTTTCTGATTTATCTAAATTAAGTTCTGAAGGATGTTTTTATACTTAACATGCCAAGAATGACCCTGTGGTCAGACTCCAGGAAAGATTATCTGATTAATTATAACATTCATTTAAGTTCCGCTCATATGCAGGATGTAATCTGCAAAACAACTAGTGAGTAAAGTAATCAAATAAATGTAGTGGAGTATAAAGTACATGTAAAATAGCAGGAAGTGGAAATATTCATGTAAAGTCGAATACCTTAGAATTGTACTTGAGTAAACATACTTAAACACACCTCATCACTGATACATGTGATGCTGCAGGGATAATAGTTTGACCGTTTTGATTATTTGTTTATAAATTACATAAAATAATAATCACATTAAAGCAACATTGTGTAGAAATTGGCAGTGTGTGATCTTGCGCCCTCACAGCTTCTGACTGGAACAGAACTGTTCTCAGGTCTGCAGCAGTCAGTCAGTCAGGTGTGATGCTGCAGGAACACGTCTGTGATCCGTCACACTGAAGCCACATCGAGCAGAAACGAGTGACATCGTTCCAACGCACTTTACCTTCAGCATGACGACGCTACATAATGTTGCTTTAAATCAGTTTCCTGCAGCAACATAAATAAACTCCAAATATTAAACGTTTTATCATTTGAGATTAAAATCATCTGTGATTCTTCGTTCAGACGTGAAGCTGTTAAACTGCTGACGACTGTCCAATGTTTATAAAAATCAGGTTTGTGACGTTTTGTTCATTTAACATGGAAACCTTGTTGTAAATATTATAAGATGTGATTCATACGTGGTGCTTTTGTTACATAGATAACAGCACCGACTCATTTCAGCTGAACAGAGACAGAAGTTTGTTTAAATCCACAGTTCTGATGACTCGCGTCTTATTTCACGCTCGTCAAACCGCTCAGTGATTCTGGTGCTGTGTGTTCAACATCTGAACTGTTTCTCTCTGATTCTCCTTCAGTGTGTCAGAAGTGAGCATCAGTGTTTCCTCTGTGGAGTCAAACTGTCAAACTGTGTCTGAATTGCTGCAATCAGGACTCGTCGTCACACCTCTGAACCTCTGAACCTCCCACACTGCTTTCCTGTTTCACACGTTGTCTTCTCATCGGTCGTCTCCATCCAGAGTGACTGTCGACCTGACAACCGCTGTTCAAAACCACCATTTTATCTTTTCTCTTCCAGATTTTGTTTTTATATTGTGTTTTTAATTTGACACAAACTAAAATCTGTTGAAAACCACCTTCAGGAAAAAAGTTATGAGATTTTGTGTTTGAGAAGTAAAAAACATACCAACCAGAATAAATGTTAGATAAATATGTTTTAGTTAAAAGTTAAAACTGAACTTTTCTTAATGTTGCAGCTTCACGTTTGTTTAAGTTGACATTGTGCTTCTGCTGGTTCGGTTCATGTTCATAAACCACTTCTGTTCTGGTTCTGGTTAGAAAACATCACGGTTTGGGCTTAAAATTCCTGTTTTGTCAGCATGAGAACATTTAACTGCTAACGTGATGTCCTGAGTCCACAGTGCTGATCGCTGCCACACAGAAAATATGGATTTACACTCGTCCACCTGTGTCGCCTGATTCAGCTGATTTGGCGCACACACACACACACACACACACACACACACACACACACACACACACACACACACACACACACCGGACAATCTGTACCATGTTGAAGCACCTTTGACCCCCAAAGTCCAGTTTGCTGACTAGTGTGAGCGCTCCGTACGTCCTCGGACCTGGACCGGTTGGAAGAGATCTGCTTCGCCACTGTACAGCTGCTCATGTATGAACACAAGCACAGTGTACAACGTGGAGGTGAAAAATAGTTAAGCATATTGAGAAACTTAAAGAAATCCAGTCTATTAAAGGAGGAGCTGTTTGGAAAGTGACGATGTGCTGATCCCTGTTGTGGACCTGCAGGTCCAGGGTTCTGAGTTCTACTGGAAGGAATCCGAATGCTCCACCACTGCTGGACCTGGTGTGTAGGAGGCAACCTTGACTCCGTCTCATCTCTCTCATACAGACTGCTGCTCTCCTCCTCACAGGGGAGAGATCTGCATCATGACCGAGTCCAACAGAACAGAACAATCGCTGTGCGATGGTCCTGCTGCTGCTGCACAGACACAAACCTGCATCTGTGCTTCTGTATCACACTGAGGTTTAATATAACACGAACAAAATGAACATTAAGTGCATCATTTTTGCAGACCGACATTTGTACCAAACGTTGAATATCACATTCACAGCAGGAGGTGGAGGTGTTACAGCCAACACGACTGACAAACAGCCCAACTGACCGTCAGCACATTGTGTCACAACATAAATTTGAAAACTGAACCCACAGAAACGTAAAGGTTCAACATGTCTGCGGTTTCAGAACCGTGCCACGTTTATTCTGACACATCAGCAGCGTTAAAGTCTAAAATGTGAAACGTGACGGCCGTGTTGCTCTCAGCGCTCAGCGAGCCGGACGTGCGAGTCAGCAGAGCTGTTTATAATCTTTTACACGGCTGAAGAATTTCCTCAGTCATGGAAACTGAACCCGAGTCCGATCCAGCTCCCCGACATCCTCCAGCTTCCTGCCTCCTTCTTCTTCTTCTGTTTCCTCCGACAGCGTGGAGCAGCAGCAGCAGCGTGGAGCGTGGCTGTGACAAAAGCAGAGGAATGCCGGGTGGACCGCAGTAAAGAGCCGTCTCGCTCGGCCCTCGGCGCTGTAACTGTAGCACGCCGGCCATAAACGCTGAGCGGCGAGGCCGAGGGAGGCCCCCAGGAACGGACCGCGATCGGGTTTCAGCATGTGCACCATGAAGAATTCTACATCCCGAGGTCCACAAATGGAAACACAAACTGCTGTTAACAGCAAATAAAGCAGCAGCAGGAGTTTAGAAAACTTGTTTTCAGCAGAGATCTGATGAAACAATCAGTCAGACGCTGTTGATATACGTGGGAACCTTCTCGCTGTGTTTGCAAGGTTCCTCCATGTTTTAATGCAAACTAAACATAGCTGCAGTGCATGCTGGGAAATAAAGTGCTCATTCTGTTCAGGGAGTGTTTGATGAACACAGATCATCAGATGACCTGGATGAGACTAAGAGACGGGTCATGGTTCTGGTTTTAACCTGTGACTGCTGTCCGGAGAGGAAACTTCCCTCCCAGATGAGCTCATCCCACTTCTGAAGAACAACAGAGTCCAGAGATTTTCCACTGGCAGCGCCACCAGAACCGACACACTCTGTTCTTCTGGGCTTTTTTTTTCAGGCTGCCATTAGCCTCTTGGCACACGGTTCACTCTGCGTTATGGAGTTTGTCCCTATCAGCACCTGCCTGGCTGCCAAAATCTGCCCTCGGCCCCGCGATGGCCAAACAAAGGTCTTTAAGTAGCGGAGGGTCGCGGCGGGACGGGCACATGAAAGCTGGAGAGCGCTGGTGGCTCTCAGAGAGACGAAACCCGAGCTCGTGTTTTTCCAAAACAAAATTATGGAAGAGAGAAAAAAATGGAAGGGTGTGTGTGTGTGTGTGTGTGTGTGTGTGGCAGAGGAAGCAGTTGGCTGTCAGCTCCATTTGGCTCCTGTCACACTCCCTCCATTTCTCATAGAGCGCCATAAGGAAGGCCTCAGCATGACCACTTCCCAGAATGCTCCTCTGCAGCTCCCCGACGGCAGCCATTCATCTCCTCCCTCCTCACCCCCTCACCCCCTCACCGCTCCCCTGAGCCCTCATTTAAATCCATTTAAACCCCTCCGATATGACTGGGATCAAGTGTCCGGTGCAGCTCGGCGGGCAGAGCAAGGCACTCTGAGTGCTGAGGTCGAGGGTTTGATTCCCAGCGGGGGCTCCAGGGTGCTCCGACCAGGAAGTGTCTGAGGAATACGTGAGGTCGCAGCACATCTTGTGCTCCGTCGCATTTTATACACATCAACATGAAGATAAACAGGTTGTAAACATGTTTATTTCAGTATAAGAGGCTCCAGACTGCTTTTATTTTGAAGGTCAGAGGTCGTTCATGCTGGCAGCTCTGTGAGGCTGCTGACAGTCAGTCCTGACAGTGTGTGTCGTGGAGCTGTTTGATGCTTTGAGGGCAAAAAAGCTTCACTTCCCTGTCATGAAAACACCCCGAGCTTCTGCTAAAGTCCAGTTTAGCGCTCGGGATCATTTAATCGTGTGGCCCTTCTAGACCTTCACAATTTTATTGGATCTAATGGCTCAAACTATGACAGCATCAGGATAGAAACTCTGTTCACTTGAAATTCATTTGAATAACTACGTTCTTTCGAGACAGTGGAGGAGAACGTCTTCACAGGTATTTTAAACCCATGTGGACCAAGACAGGCAGACAAATCAGATAGATCAGGTCTGTTATCTGCAAAAATACAAAGTACAATATTCAAATGTGGCATCATGGAAATGTGAAGTAGCAGAAAATGGACAAACTCATGTAAAGTACAAGTTCCTCAACAATGTACCTTAGAAAATGTACTTAGTTGCATTCCATCAGTGTTTGAGATGAAATTAAATCTGTTCCTGCTTTTATTTTTCAGTGTTTTTGTCACAACACGCTCAGATTGCAGTTTGATGATGATACACTGAATGTTTATATCATTAAAATGTTTGAGTTTCAGCCTCATAAAGCTCCACCTGCTGCAGTCAGTGCCGTCGCTCCGCTCTCCAGCAGCTGAATACCTCAAATATTCTGTAATGGTGTTTCAGGCTCTTAATCAGACATCAGCCTCAGAAAACAGCAGTGAGAGCTTTTCTTTTCCCCGGGTCAGTGGATTTAGACAAACCGCAGGATATAATCCCATTTTCCACTCGCAGACGAAGCTGTGAACCCGCTGAATCTCGCCCTCTAAGTAGTGGAGGCGCCGTCCTGCCCTCTGCGGCCCGGCACTCAGCCAGGGCAGGGTGGGGGGTCCTGGGCTCGACCCGACCCAACCAGGAGCAGCAGCAACAGACCCAGAGAGGGAGAGAGAGAGAGAGAGAGAGAGGGAGAGAGAGAGAGAGAATGGGAGCAGTGTGGGGTCCAAATGATGACAGAGAAGAAGAAGCTGTGAGTCGGTCGACTGCTGGAAAACAGAGAGGTTTCGAAATATTTGGACTTTTTCCCTTTAAGAATCCAGAATCATCCAGATGTTTCTCTGTTGTAGTTTCACTGCTTTGAGCTACATGTATCATTATAAAGAGTTCATGGCCAAAAGTATGTAGACAGCTGAACATTACAGCCACATATGAACATATGAAGAGGAGTCAACACATCTTTCTTTCCAGTAGAAATTCAGACACTGTGTAACTGTCAAAACAGACTCTGGTACAAGTAGAAGTACTGATCCAACTCCTGCACTCCAGTAAAGTAATAGATTACAGGCTCTGACATGTACTCAGAGCATCAGAGTAAGGTTTTAGTTTATAATAATACTCTAATATTCTCTGGGATCAACCTCCAAACACCTTGACCGACCCAAACCTGATCACATGACCGTGAAGGGAATCCTCTGCTAACAGGTGGACTTTGAGCTGAAGCTTGATGTATTTCGCAGCCTTCTCGTTTAATATAAACGCTGGATGTTATGGCCACCAGCCGGTATCAGGTTTAATATCAAACCTGCTGAAGCTCACGTTCGCTGCACCTCAGTGGGGGCCAGGCCGGGTCGGGCTGGGCCGGGCTGCAGGGCACAAAGCGGGTAACCTGAGTGTGCGTGGAGAATCAGGCTGCACGCTCAGGTGTGTTTGGACTGGAAGCAGAGTGGCGATGATTCAGGTTCCTCCAGATTTCCATGAAGATCTTCCTCCTCAGAGCTGACAGCTGATGACAGGACGGAGACCATTTATCATGTGGCCACAGAAAAAACATGATCACTTCTGATTGGACGGCAGGCGTCTGTTTAAAACATGTAACATCACATGACAGCACGGAGGACCAGTTCACAAAGATTGTATTGCACAGTAAACACAGTTGTAGCCCCTCCATGCTGCACAAACTGAAGTATATGAATTATCAGTGATTTGAAGTTTATAGTGCAACAAACCAGTTGGTCAGATTTGACAGGACGATGTATAAAAGCACCTTTAAAGGATGGAAATGAATGAAAGTGATTCTCCTGCTTGTTCTGCTGTTTAATGTGATTTGAATTGCTTTATAATCATTTTCTCTGTTGACGCATCATTGCATTCTATTCTTCTATATCTGATCACAATATAAAATACAAACTGAGGTTTTTCCTGCAGTATGTAGTTGTTCCGTCCTCCCAGACTTTTCCCTCGTGCTTTGTCAGTGTTTTGGGTTCCCAGGGCGGCTGTGGAGAGAGTGGTCTACCACATTGAGTCTGATGTAGAAAACAAGACTTCCAGGTCGCGGCGTCCCGTTCGGTGACATGGCAGGATCGTTTGTCCCTCGTGGGAGTTTCCCCCCCGGACACTTCCCTCAGCTCCTCAGGCTGGCTGCTGTCCCCTCCAGGTCCTCCACCCTGCAGGGGGGCGGAGGTGGAAGCAGTGTCAGAGGTGGAAGTGGATGAAGTTTCCAGATGCTCCACCAGTGTTTGGACTGCTGACAGTGCAGCTCCGGTCTCTATGTGAGCACTTAAGTCCACGATTTATGGTTTATTGTGTTGTTCTGACTTCCTGCAGTCACCTGTTCTCATCTGGACTCCTTGTTTGATTTAGCTGCATGTAAAAACCCACAGAACCATCAGCTCAGTGCTGACAGACTGGACCAGGGCTGCACCTCATGGCCAGTTTCACTGATAATTCATTTCTTATCTCTTTTTCTAACCATTAACCATGATGTTGTTACATCCCTCCTTTTCTTTCAGCCGTATCTTTAATATTAATATCAGATAAAGGCACAAATTTCCTCCAATAATACACAAGTTATATATATATATATATATAGCAGCAGAGATAAGCCCAAAAACCCAGAAATATGTTCATTTATGCACTTCAAGTTCCTTTATCTGAGAGTCAATACGTTTTTTTAAAATTGGTTTTCAGTTAAATGCCTAAAATAACAACTCAAGCTCGTTATATTTTCATGTTCTTGTTGAACCACACGGCTGTTTGAATTAAGGGTGTCATGATATACGACACTGAAGCTAAACATGATATCTAAAAAGCAAATATTGATATTGTGTCAAGCACACACTGAAAATAATCCAGCGACTCTTAAATCATTTTTATTGATTTCTTTGTGCCAAAGCATGTTAATGCTGGTTCATGCAAGAACAAGAACAAAAACAAGAAGGAGAAGGAGAAGAAGGAGAAGAAGAAGAAGAGTCTGACACACAGAAGTTCCCTTTAACACTGATATCAAACAGAGAAATACAGAACATCTTAGAAGCTTTAAAGATTGTTTTTTTCTTTTGTAGCTTTTCAGAACATTTTAGAAGCTGGAACCAAATAAAATGTGAAGGGTCCATTTGCAGAAACTGATGTCTCAGATATTTTTTCTACATCACGTCTTTCTGTGGTGCGTTCAAGGATAAATCTATCAAAACAGGTTTTGGCTTATTCATTTAAAGAATGACTTTTATCTGTGTTTGCATGCGAACTGTGTTGTTAAGATAAAATGATAAATGACCAATATAATATCTCTCTTCATGGTTTATGAACCTCCTCAGGATCTAACAGTCCGACTCAACAACCAGAGGACGGCAGAACTTTACTGTCAGAACCTGAAACTCTCTGTAGAGGTTTGACTTGACAAACATTGACGTTCACATTCCTGTAAAGTTATAATGTGTGTCTGCACGTGTGTGTATACATGACTGTTCCATTATGATGTGCTTGTTACAGCTGCAACATTTTTAAATTATTGATGAATCTGTTAATTATTCATTTGTTGACTCGTTGATTAATTGTTTACTTGCTGAAAATCTCAGGACAAGTTCTCAGACTCAGATTTTATTTTCAGATTACTTGATGCTTAGCATAGTTTATGTATTTTTATGTATGTTAATTTATCATTTTATTATTGTTTTGGGTCTATTAATAAAATCTTACTGTCGCATATCAATGAATATACTCTATTTCTACCTTTGTTCCTCTAAATCAGTAATTGATAAGAAACACATCCTCATGTGAGTGTAGTTCAGATTTTTCTTTCTGTATATTACCATTAATGTTGCATTATGAGTCAGAGTTAGCTGACTCAAAATGAACTGTTAATTCAATGTATTTTGTTTCAGAGCTGGAAAAGGACGAGTATCTATACAGTGTTTGTGCTTCTCTGTGACCTCTGACCTGCTGACGGGGGGCACAACAGGTGTCTGTACATCTGTGAAACACATAAGAGCTCTGATTCACTCTGAGCTCAGGAGACGCTGCTGCTTACAGCCTCAACTCATCCAGACAGACGATTTTGCAGCAATAGTGAATATATTTCAGATCAAGATTTCACATATAAATCATTAGTTTAATTAATAAAATATGATAAAGAAAAGTTTATAAAATAAGCTCAACCTTGATAAAATGTAAATACTTCTAGCATCACAAATAATATTACAATGATACATCAATAATAAATAAAACACTGTAATTGTACTATTGGTACATTAAGTACTTTTTGCTGCCAATACTGCTGTATTTTTATTTATATAAAATCTTGAATGTAGGACTTTAGCTTCTGATGAAGCAGGACGGGCTTTTTCTATAACTCTCAGTACCTTTTTCAGTGCCAAATCATTTAAAATGTTTGTTTTTGTCAGATAACAGCTGTCATCACGTCTCCACTGTTTTCTTTAGGTTGCCTAATCGGGTGAAACAGCGCCCCTCTGGGCTGTAACGGCTGGTACACGGCGGTCAATGGTAGCGGTCAGACAGGGTACTGCACTCATAATGGGCGGTGAAGGCGGCCGGTGGAGCGTCCGGAGAAGAAGCCAGGTGAAGCTAACACCTGTCCATTCATGACAGACAGCAGGATATCCGCACCGTCAACTCACCGTGACACGATGAACCGTCTGAAAGTACCGGGAAGCCGAGTTACGACAAAAAATAAGTTAACTCTGGCAAGAAATCAAATAAAACAGCCGGAATTGTTCGTTAGCTAGCTAACATCGTTAGTACTAAGCTAGTAGAACAGGCTAAGCTAGCAGCTGGAGTTCTAACCGCCAAAAGGAAACAAGTTCAGTGGGACGTTATGATGTGGACACGGACCCTGAAACCTCCATGAAGGACAGAACAGGACAGGACGGGACAGTCTCTTCTACAAAGGTGAGTCCAGTACAAACTCTTTGTTGTTTGACGTCTGTCCCTCTTCTGGCTGGTTTATTTTCTGCTGTTTTAATGTCCCGCCTAGCGCCGTCTATTTACTGGTTAGGTTCTGTTGTGCTTTTTCAATGTCCTGTCATGACTCAGTGTATTTACTGGTTGGTTAAATGTCCCTTCCTGGATTCATGTTATCAATGTTTGGTATTTATTCTGCAGCTTTAGTTCAATGTCCCACCTGTCTGCTTGTATTCACTTGCTAGTTGTTGTTGTTGTCATCATCATCATCATCATCATCATCATCATCATTATTATTATTATTATCATTATTATTATTTTGCCGTTGGTTAAAGTTAAATGTCCCACCATGGCTCAGTGTATTTACTGGCAGGGTATTTAGTGTCTGGTGTTATAGGCTGTGGTGGAGGAAGTAAGTACTCATCTTCTACTTACAGTAGCTAAAGTGCAGACAAATCAGTTAAAAGAAAAGAATCCTGCATTCAACATGTTTGGCTAGTTTCAGAATGATATATATGATGTCATAGAGTTCTCATTACAATGCATTAAAATGTTCATCACTTTAATATTCCAGCTGGAGCACAATGTAACTACTGCATACAGCTGGGCAGTAATAATGACTCACACTTAATTTGTTGATCATATTTTTAATATATATATAAATTTGAGCCTGCTAAGTAACTTAAGCGTTAAAATAAAATGTAGAGCAGTGAAAAGTGCGATGTTGCTAGCTGAAATGGGGTGAAGTAGAAGTATAAAGTAGCAGAAAATTGGATAATTAGTGCCAGTATCTCAAAACTGAAGTGTAGTACTCGGGTAAATGTACTTAGTTACTTTCCCCCCATGGGTTATTGAAGTTGTGTTGAGCCTGGGATGTAATGTTAGATGGAATTGCCCAAGTTTTTAGATTTTTGATTGTCAAATTAGGTTTTGTCTGATTGGAATTTTTCTAGTAGTGGCCTGTACATTAGGCCTTACAATGAATGATGGACGGATGTGTCAGCTGTGTTCACTGCTGATTTGCACTGTGTTTCAGAGTTTAAGCTGAATGAGATTTTGTAATTTTGAGGTCACACAGATACATAGTTTTTGGTTGTGTATTTTTGCTGGTCAGTCTTCTCTGGTGTTTAAAGTTCTCTCATGTGAAGCACGAGGAGCTCGTCCAATGATCCCTCAGTTAAATCACTCCTCTGTTATGTTCTCACCGCAACTCATTCATCTTCATCACTGAGACACGTCGTTTCCACACCGACACATTCAGCATTATAAATCATACGCTGATGATGTTTTGTCTCTGCTCTTTCAGGCTAACTGGTGGGGAGGGGGGTTAGACCTTAAGTTACTTCCTGTGGCCCCCGGTCCTCCAGATCAGACTGTTTTCTGTGAGTAACAGCTGTAATTCTCCCAATTATCACAGTGTCACAGGCTTCAGGTTAAGGCTTCAAGACCTGCAGAGGTGTTTCAGTTGGAGAAGGATTTGAACAAGCAGTCTGTGTGCAGATATAAGTTACTGAGCACAGCAGGGATGTGCTGATTAAGAAACAATCAAACAAATACGCAGTCGTTTTTCAGAAGCAGTAACATACAGTGAACCGTAAACATGAGCTGCTGGGTTGTTAGAAATGCAGGAGGAATCACATACCTTAAGACTAGGCATTTTTATCATGTTTATGTTTTATCATGCTAGTCATGTAGTATTCTTATTTAAAGAAAATCAAATTTTTACCAGTATTAATCTGTTTAGCTACCAAGTTATATGCGCTCTGGAACATATTCTTTCTGTGGTGGAAGTTTCCCGCTATTCATGTGCAACAATGTCCTTAGATATAGATATCGACTGGCCACTTACTCTGCTCTCGTCAACTCATTCTTTCACACTTCCTGGCTAACCTTCTACATGCATGGTATCCCATCAAATGTGTTATGTTTAATGTAATTGAACCACAAAAGAATGAAGAGCTTAAAGAGAAAAGCATTGATCAGTAATCATGCTTTTCATCTGTGCATTGTCTGTGCTCTCTTTATCTGAGAGCTTCGCTGCTTGATCCAAGGCTGGGATGGGATTTCATTTCACTTTCTGTGCCAGCACTTGAAGTTTCCTAAAAGGGAGCGCCATTGTTCTGTCAGACTTTAAATACCATAACGATGTGTAATGTGTGGTGTGTTCAGCCAACTTGACCAACCATGCTGTGTGTTGCTTGGGTACTGCAAAGTAGCTTTTTTCTGTTCTTATTAGGATTTATATCTTTTATACAGTTCATTTTAAATTCATGTTTTGCTGCAGGTGGTTTGGTCTTGAATGGTTTATTTGTTAAAATCATATTTTAAAGGAGCACTTTTGGAGTAGTTTTGGTCTTTCTGTTGCTTTTGTGACATAGTACAGTTTTACATCTGAGTCCCTCCACATGTAACACGTATAAAAACAAACAGCCACAAGCCATTACCAACATTATGAGGGACCATCAGTAAGCATGTCAAAGGTCAGAGCCTCACTGCCTTTAAAACAGGTATAGCAAATATTCCTGGGTCTCCATTCAGCCCACCAATGCTATGAAGAAACCGCTAATTAACTGAAGTGTAAATTCCTGCAGAAAGCAGCTCCGTGGCCTCAGAACGTCTCTCTTCACCCAGGACGCTATTTTAAGGAGGAATCTGGTCCCGGGGATTAGAGGGCGTCCATAGCCCACATACCCAACCAGAGGCACCCGAGTCTTTAGGCTTTATTTTGGGAGCACAGTTACCCGGACTCTTTGTTGCAATGCTCTGACTCCTGTTTCAGTGAAGCAACTCTCCCTCTCTTCCTGTTGTTACATCATTTAGTGTCGGTGGTTGATATAAACAAGGATGCAGATAATAATGTAGCTGTTCTGGGTCTTACGCTCATAGCTTTGTCTAAACACAAATATACCTATTGTGTTTTATTTAACCTTCTGTCCACAATGGTTTGAAGCCACCTGACTAGAAAATTAGCTTCACAAACTTCACAAACCACATTCGTATGGGAACTTGACGAGTCATTGGTTATTTATTTAACAGTACAACAGAGAACACCTGTGTGGGCGCTCAGGACCTGTAGATAGTCAGGCAGGTTCACAGTGTGACTACAGTGATATTAATTTATCATTATATTACAGTGTTTGTATTTGACTTGTGTGTTATTAGACCTGGCTGTAGATGCACTGTATGTACAGTATGTGTTGGAGTCTGTAGTGTAATGCAGCTTCCTGTCTTCACCTTCGCTGAACATCTTCCTCTGAAACAGCCATCTGGAGTAAACATTCACCTCTGAAAATAGTTTACTACTGAGCAAGCAGACACAGGTCTCTGTTCATATGGCTTTAACAGGGTTCACTCACTCTTCTCAGCCCTTCTACTCAAATGGCAGCATGAATAAGAAACACTACATGATCTTTAATGAACTGTGATTTCCGTAATGGTGTGCGGTTTGGGTGGATTGAACCACCTAAGAATGAATCTCAAAAATCAACCATCTTTCTTCAGAATTGCTTTAAGAGTTTGCCTTTGTTAGTGTTGCTGTAATCATTCACCTTGTTGTAATTATGTAGCCGATCAAAACCAACATTGCACCAACCGGGTGCACCTTCATGTTTGTACAAAACAACGGCATGAGAATCGATCAACCTTTATTTGTAAAGTGCTCAAGTGACGCTCATGACAAGTAAAAGTTTGAGCAGGTCTAGACCAACTCTTCAATTAGTTGATTAGGCCAATATTAAATAGGAGAGGTTGCATCAGTGTGTTTACAGGATGGATGTAGAATCAGAGCCTCTGTCTCTCTGCAGAGCACATGTGGTTGACAGTTGACGGGAGTCTGAGGGCAGATCGTCCACTTGGATGGATAAAAATATACACACACTTTCAATCCCAAACGTTTCTATTTAAGGATCGATTCTCTCTTTTGTCTACGTCACCCAGCCATTTAATAACCTTCTGGTAAACATAACACTAAGAGAGCACTTCATGTTTTTTCATGCAGTCAAAAACTGTGTGTGTGTGCGTGCCTTCAGTTTTTATCAAAATGTATAGACACATTGCCAAAAACTACTCTGTTAAAGTGAATTTAAGATCTGACTTAGATCTGTAGAACATAAATAATAAATAAATAAATTGCGTCAGTTAAAAAGAGCATCAATGAAGTGTGCTTTGATCCCAGTATAGCCTTAAAATATTGAAATAATTATTTAAAGGCCATATTGCTCAGCTATCTGCACTCTAGCTTCACTCTGTGAAGCTGGTTGTCATGTTCGCGATCTTGATTTTTTTGTCTTTGCGACATAAAATTCACATTTTCTCTCACTTCACGTTAAGGCTCAGGTCCAATAAACAAACCTGGCCTCTGTGGCTTCACATGCTAAGATTTCCATAGCGGGCCAAAACCAGAGTAGAGAGCGGTGAGACCGATGAGATGCCTGGTTCACGGGTCCTATTGTTGCTGCCCTGCCTCTGTTTGACCAATGGAAAGGTACCATAATCGCTAATCATAATAATAAATCTGCTATTGAATGAAGGAAGCTGTGCTGTGTTTACGGTTCCCTCTGAGACAGACGATAGTTACGGTTAATAATTAATGGTGGTTAATATTGGCAGTATGTTTCATCATAAAGAACCTCTGGCTACTTCTATAAAGTAAGTTGGTGTGACACAGCATGCTTTACTAATTCTCGTTAACTTGAAATCAACAAAGTTAAAACGAACATGCAGTGGACCAGTGACTGAGCGCCACAGAAGAGCCTTCAAGATGGCCGACCTGTCAGCGGCCGGCTGGCCTCGGCTCTGAGTGCTTTGGGCTGTAAGAGGAGAAAACTTGACCCCCTCCTCGATGAAAAGCTCATTTAAAGCTCCGGGGTGCGGTACATATAGCTGCTCCATTTTTAAGAATCTCTCTTTTAACACTTGGCAGAGAAGTGCAGGAGAACGAGTGCTGCCCTGCCAGCTCGGGGTCGGGTTATAAATGGGTCCCAGGGGCCAGCTTCCTACTGACGAGGTCCAAACTCTGCTGAGAGGGCCGCTGGTCCGGCAGGCGAGGCCCCCAGGGGACGTCGCAGTACGAGCTGCAGGATTCAGGCTGGTGAAGAGCTGAAACCCAAGCATCATTGAATATTTCATCGTCCGTGCATAGAGTCCACGCTGTTTTGGAAATGTGATAGTTTAGTGTCAAACAGTGGACTAGAGGCTCGGAGGACACCAAGTTCAATGCCAAACCCGAGCAGCGGCAAATGTTTACAGCTCTGCAAACTGATTTAAAAGATCTTAATGTGCCGATTTCACCAAACTGTTCAGGCGCCTGCTGAGTTTTTCGTTTCAGAAACAAAAGACTTTTAACACCGAAAACAAATCTTGAGAGTGAAAGCTTCTGGTACAGGACTGTCTGAATGTGTCTTTATTTCTCACCAACAGGAACAACTACAAAACTGATTCTTAAAATCCAATTTTAAACTACATGGATGGATAGATCGCGTACAAGGAAATTTTAACTGGTTATGAAATAGCCTTAACTTAAAACTGACCAGCATTGGCAAACAAGACCATCAGCGACAGGATTGGCTGTTCCTGTATCATTTTTAGTTTTATTCTTAATGCCTCTCATCAGGTCGGATTCCGACTTATCCATGTTGGATTCATGTCGGAGTGCTGAGGATGAATTAATTGAGCAGTCTCACAGCCTGAAGGAAGAAGCTGCTCTGTAGTCTGGAGCCACGGCTTGTTTCACCATCATCATCTCCATCACAGTGGCTGCCAGAATCTGCAGAAAAATTAAAGGGCCTTGTAGTAGCCGTAGCATTTACATCTCATCTTTATTATATTTATTGTACCATTGAAACATTCAGCATCATATTGTTTCATGATTTAATTCAAAGCTTTCCACTTTTAAGTAGATCGTCAAAAAAGCTAAACCTCAGTTGCGTCCTTGGATGAAATGCGATAATGAAAACTGAAAAGAGAAAACTTGATTAAAGCCACAAATATCAATGTAAATACAATACAATACAATGCTGCTGATTTTTTTCATAATCAATAAATCTGATGATTTTCTCAGTTTGAACAATATCAAAATAATGAGAAATATCCATCAGTCTCTCCAATGACATTCTACTGTAAGTATGTAATTGGTAGAATAATGTATGTAAAGTATGAATGGCTGTAAAAATGTCTAGTTTTAGGATTTTTGAATGAAGAAGTATCACACAAATTGACTTCTCACTCTGATCCTTGGACAACATGACAATGTGCAGGTTAAGTGTTTGGAGTGAAGACAGTTGGACTTTCTGACAGGTTTGGATTTACTTAGTTACAGACTGCATCTCTGAATCTCTCCTCGGCGTCCATGACCTCCTGATCGGACATGGCCCCGGCTGAAGGGTCACGACCTCTCTGACCAGTTCCTCTGTTTGGCTTTACAGCGTTGATACTTCAGAGTCAGCTGGGAATTCACGTACACAAACAAAACAAGCGCCTGACATGACTGACCCACTGACCAGAGAAACCCTCTACACTGGAGGTTTACACAGAGTCACTGATCTGAACTCAGATTGTAATATTTGTGGTGTTTTCTCCCTTTATTTGATAGATTACTGGTCATGCACTGGGTTCTGAAAATCTGCTGATCGTTGTGGCTAACAAGTATTAGGAAAGTCTCAATTCTGATTCTATGTTGGTTTACAAAGAAAGTCCTGGTCTTTAGATGTGAGGTTGTATGAGGTACTTATCCCCGGTCAGTATATTATCTGCAGTAGATGTTCGTCAGCTCTCTCCCTGTGTGGAGAAGCAGAGCATTGTAATTCTTAATGGTACCGACAGCAGCGTAATACTGTGCACGGCAGGCACAGCTGCACGTTTGTAGGAATACGGATGTTGTACGTTTGAGGGAATGTAGTGCCAAAGGAAAGGGCCGTCTGATGGCAATGTAAAGCACCAAAAATGTTCAAATTATAGTGTACACAGATTTATAAATATATATTTTTTAGGTAGAACAGTGCAGTACTCTACTTTCCTGTCAGTGCTATGCGCTGCGTGTCCACACAGGGGGGACGCTGACAATGATCTACTGCAAGTAATTCACCGATTAGGGATAAGCAGTGAATATCAAAAACTGTCAGAAAGTTGGCATTACATGTCAGTCAGCTTCATCATATTTTAGTTTCAGTCAGACCAACAGATCAAACATGTAGCAGGATTAAACTCTACCAGCCCGTGTTGGTGTTTGAGGGGACTGTCCAGGTCCAGCAGGTCACAGTCTGACCCGCAGTGAAAGCCTCCACTCAGACAGGACACCAGATAGCACGAGACATAAACACCTGGTCGTCATCTGTCTGCCCACCGAGTGTCGCCTCCTCGTGTGTTTCTCAGTCAGTCTGACAGAAATGAGACAGTTTTCTAGCGTAAATCGTGGGTAAGTCTGATACCTGAGTGGTGAGCGTGGACGCTGCCTCTGTTTACCCTGAGGTGAGGCCAGCAGCCGGACTGAAACTGATACCCTGACTGATGTTTACCCAACTGCTGTGTCCTAACCTTGGTACCTATGGTGGCTCCCGACATGATCCACCTTAATACTGACAAATGACTTTCTGACCGGGAAGTCCCAGAAACAGAGGGGGGGTTGTGGGTAATCGATCTGAGATGAGGAGACTAAAGATTTTGGATAGTGCCATTGCAAAGTTGAAGTTCAGAAGTCCATCGTTGCTAATGAAGGTTATCTGATCAGGATGAACTTTTTTTTGACTCAGTCCCACATGTACCATCCTGCGGTCCAGATATTCATGAGAGCACCAAATTTTGATTAATCCACTGCAGAAAATAGTCCCCAACTCTTTGAGGAGCAATAAATGTATGTTTATTGTAATTCGGTCTGACAGAGTGGCCTCTGAACCTTCTGTCTGTCCATAATCTACAGCCACTGATCCTTCTCAGGATTGTGGAGGCAAGACCTTTTCCCAGCATGCACTTGGTTGATGCTTTTTTCACTAACTATGAGCTCTTTATGCTGCTAGATAATTGCTCTCTTTAGCTGCAGCAGGTCCACTGTTGTTGACGTATGTGTAGTTTCCTGAGATGGTTGGTTGTTCAGTGTTTTAGCGTTTCACATCAACACGCTCCATAATGATCGTTACTACTCTGAGTCGTATCAGAATTCATTCTTTCTCTTGTTAAAAAACCTGAATTCTTCTCTTAATGGACATTTTGACAGCTGCTGTCTAAACATTTTATTCTCTGCCGCTTTTTTATGCTCGCTCAGCAAACTGAAACAGAACTGAAAGCTTTTTTTTTTTTGATAAGTTCGAGGAGAGTTTTAAAGGTTCAGATCCCGGAGACGTGTCAGTATCACTCATTAGTTCCCACTTAGTGTTTAGGAGTCACTTCTCAGTCTGGACTGTTGATATGCAGGAGGTGAGCTGCTGATGTCACCTAAACGTTATGAAGCGAGTCAACCCTGTTTATAAAAAGTGCTTTGAAATATATCTACAGTTTATTCTACTTTAAGAAAAAAAGGATAAAATATGTTTTTCTGTATTTTGAGCAAACTCGACCATGATTGAATCTGTTCTCTACCTCCAGGAGTCAGTCCAACATGTGTGAGTGTGGAGGCTTTCTGTTAAGATTTTTTGAGTCAGAATCTTCTCCTGCGACACTTTGAACTCGTTTATCATCACCTGCTGCTGATATTTAGGCGGTGGCCTTGACCTCGGCCTGACCTCCCCCCTCCGACTGGGCTGTGTCGGGTTTCTCTGTCCAGCTACTGCAGAGGACGCAGAGGATGCTGGGACCTCGGAGAACAAGATGAAATGTGGCAAACACTGCAAAGAGTGATTTCATGTAATATTAACTCAGTCGGTTCAGAAAAAGATACATTCATTGTCCATTAACTTATATTACCAATTAATCTGCAGATCTTTTTTTGACTAACCAGTTAAATGTTTATAAAACATCATTAAGCATTTCAAAATGCCCAGCACAGTGTTGCAAGGCCCAAGTTTAATGTCTGATTTGTCTGACTAACATCCCTAAACACAAAGATGTTCATTCTACTGTAATGTGTAAAAAACATAAAGTTAGGGAGCAAAGTGGTTTCTGACATTTGAGAAGCTGTAGATGACAAGGTTTTAAAAAAAATGATTTTAATGATAAATTGATAACAAAGGTTGCAAACTAATTTTCTGTTGGTTGGTTTATCCACCTGTAGTTTAAGCTCTAACCACAGAACTACAGAACTGACTGCTAACCTTGTTCACCTTACTCAGGTTATACATTAAAGGAGATCAGCAGACTCAGAAGATTATCAGTTTTGATTTAATTGATTTAAACAGAAGTTTAAAGTCAAGTAGTCTAAAATCTAGAAAACACAATTTGATTTGTTGAAAAAATATTGCATAAATGACATTTTAGAAGCAGCAGTTAGCATGTAATTTAAATGTATAAATTGATAAAATAATTAACTGTTTAAATGACACACTCACACACACACACACACTCACACACACACACACACACACACACACACACACACACACACACACACACACACACACACACCTGTCTCTCTGTCTTGAGAACACATCAGTCGTTGCCGTCGGCCTCCTTCAGTCCTCGTCAGCGCTTTTTCCTCCAGGAGGTTACGACTTTGTCGGACATCGTGTTCAGAGGTGTTGGGTCACTTCCTGAGGAGCAAATGTCACGCCCTGTCACTGCATCATCTGGCCAATCACTTTGCATCATATTAGTCATTCTCTCACCTGGTTAAAGGACCGTGACGTTTGTTGGACTCCACCTGTCTGCTGAGCTCTCAGCTCAGGTTGATGGAGGATTCATCACCACTGACAATTGAACACCAGCTGTGTGCTCTGGGTGCACATCCACACGTCAACTCCTCTGTTTTACAATCGACAAAAGTCCCAAATCCTTTACTCTAAATGTACAGTGCCTTGACAAAGGAGCCTCCAGCTATCTCTATCACTTTCTGGGCTGTGATGCTAATTCTGATACAGCTATAATCTCCGAGCTGAGGCTTTTCATGTTGCATCCTGGGATTACTTCCTTGTCTGCATTGCCACCCAGCTGTGCTACGATTCATGCAGCCTGGCTTTGAGCAGCGGATTCCTTTCAACGTCAGGGACCTGGATGTGTTTTGTATTATGAGGACAGAAACTGAGCTTTCTGAGGAGGCTAATTTCAGGTTGTAGCTCTTTCTCTGTGCCACCATGATGGTCAGGAAATGAACCTGGTGTGAAATGAGACACAAGCAAAAACAGAAAGGAAACCAGTCAGAAAATACCTGACGCAGTTTGTCGTTTTTAATTGTCAAAACTTGTAGCCACCCTTTGCGAGTAAAAGTGACCACCAGCTCACCAGACTGAAATATTAAAACATGCTGTTCTGTTGTCTTGATCGACACCACTTCCTGATTTGGCACAAGCATCAGCATCAGGCATAAATGTTGCACTGTAAGCCCACCACTGCTGACAGATGAGCATTTTATTTCAGTGGATGTTAGATTTTCAGCTTTGTTTGTATGTACACATTTGGGAAGCAGAGTGCAGTTCAGTCGTGGTCAGGCCAGTATGCTGGATGTAA
>CAEMYA010000154.1:68353-110853 GCA_903131615.1 Diplodus sargus | reverse complement strand
AAACAAAACTATGTTTTACTTTATTTTTTATTATTCATGATCAAAATAGTTGATGATTGATATAGTTGACGAATAATCAATCAATCAATTAAGCATTGTGGCTCTAGTTAAAACCAACCAAGCATGTTGTGACAAAACAAAACGGAAATTTAAAAAAAATCTAAATAATTCTTACATTCCAGCAACATGAAATCTTTACCTAAGTCCATATACACACATATTTACTGTGTATTTAAAACCTGTCGATGTGAAAGGAAATAAAAACGATACTTTTACTTTTGGAGGTAAATCTGCCCATGAGCATGTGCAGTACAGTTATCACCCACATGAAGGAACGTTCTGAGTTCTTATCCTTAAAAATCAAAAACAAAAAAACTAAATTGAGCTCAAAGGCTCGATTTGGTCTGAATTCATAACAAACATGAGATAGGAAATCACACACACACACACACACACACACACACACACACACACACACACACGCACGCACACACACGGTTTGTTAAATCNGGTTCTGCCTGTCTCTCTCTCTATCTGTCTCCCTCTCATCTCATTCACAAAACACACACTCTCTCACTGTAACCACACACTCGTGGCTGGACGTTGATTGACAGGCGGGGCAGGTGTGGCCGGTCTGCAGCAGCGTCCCACCTGTTGATCCGACCCCCTCCGTACCCACATACACACACATACACACACCCCTTACCGCACCCCCTCGACCCCTGACCCTGTGACCAACTTCCTATTCCCATGTGCACGGTAACGACCCCCCTCCCGTCACCCCTGGCAACCGTGACCCAGGCCGAGGCTGCAACTTCATAAATAAAACTGAGGCTGTACCTGCCCGCTCGGCCCACCACTGCTGTTTACAGCCTCCCCGTCACCCATGACCCCTGACCTCTGCACCCACCTCTCCCCCATGCTGACACCACCGGGGGGCCACAGACACTGCTGGAGTACAGTGAGGCCTCCATTTATCTTGTACTGCCAACCTCTTTTGTATTTTTCTTACAGTGAAGATGCTGTCAGAGATGTGCTGATTATGTCAAGCTGTCAGCTCGAGATATGAGTGTTGGTGTTAGAATACAGATGTTTTAGATGTAATCTTAGTCTTCAGAAGAAAACGCTTTTTAGTTTTCGTCACATTTTAATCATTTTTATGTGTTGTGTAGTTTCGTCGGTAACAACTCAAAATGTTTCAATTTGGGTTTTAGTCAATGTTTTGTCAGAGCTGACACTGACTGTTGGTTTGGGGCGGCATCACCTGTGATTCTGTAAATCTGCACGTCAGTCAGTGACGAATGCATTGTTTATGTTTTGACGGTCAGTCTAGACGCATCTGTAAATAAATGTACTCTACAATTTCTCTTAAAGAAAGTCATCAATGAACATTTTGATAAACAAAATGACCACTGGCTGATGGAGAACAAAATGAGTCCTAACATCAGGTTCTCTCGTCTCTGAGTTTTTTAATTGGTTTTCAGCTGTTTTTCAGCTGAAAATATTTACATGTTTTGTTCTACAACATAAAAATCAAAAATCAAATCAATCTTTAAATGTCTGTGGTTGCTAGCGAGTGTCTGAATGAGACTACAGAGGTTGTCGGGGACATTAAACGTCCTCACAGCGAACACGGAGACTCATCTACTCACTAGTCCGTCTTTACAGGCCACTTTAGTTACACACTGTTTTAACTCTGACTTTACAACTTCTGCATTGATCAGTTTATAGAAAACCTGGATAGTAATTGTGCAGTAAGACTCTTAGTGGTGGAGACGTTTCAGTCATGTTACCGTGTTGTCAGTTGTTTCTAGGTTTAAATGCTAGAATATCCCAAAAGTGGTTCATCTTTGAAGATTATCTTGATGAACAGTATCATAAACTCGTGTTTGTTACAGAGATTAATAATAATAATCCAAATTCTGATGCAATAATCCCGTAGGCTCTTTGTCCGAGGAACCAGGGCGATGCTAACTTTGCAGTTGGCCTCCAAAAAAATACGTCATCCCTGCAGCACTCTATTATAGTCATGGTTGTATCCACATGAGGTTTATTCAGTCAAACGTCTAATAATCAGCTTCCTTTTAGCTCTATGTATGGAATGTTTAACTTCTAGATGTTAAACTTTCCTCACCAGCTGGTTGCTAAAGTGTCTGCTGATTGTTCTGAGTCGGTAGAGAATACTGAAAAACAAAATCAATGAGCTTCGAGGTGAAATCTTAAAATCAATATTCAGTAATGTGCCTTTTCCACTAATCTCACGACAGATGAGAACATCACCCATAACGGTGGCAACTGAACAAAGATGGCGACAGCTGTAGCATCAACAGGCTCATAAAAAAAATTACAAAATGGAGGATACAAACTAGACTAGAATTTCAAAAAAATACTAAAATGTCTGCAAGTTTTTGTTGACAGAATAACAAAAATCTCTCAAATTTGACTAAAACGAATAAGATTCATTCATTCCATCCAAAGACTGAAGCTGTATCAGAATCTGGTGCCAGAATAAACACTGGTTCCACCACCAGCCTCCAGAACAGCTTCAGTTCTTTGTCACAGACTTAACAAGTCTCAGGAGGAACGAGCAGAGTGGTTGTCCATTTCCACGGACAGCGGCGTCATTAACCTCCAGCTCAGAAAGGATCGTCTCTGTGCTCTGGCTCTGAGCCGCCTTCGTCGAGCTCATTACCGTCCCGACAGTAAACTGGAAAGAATGTCTCTGTCGGGGCGTTCGGCCTCTTTACCGTGCAGAATCGGTGAGGTAATCCTTGTTTTTAACAAGCGCTGACTCTACTCTCAAAGCATGAGGGTGTTTCACAGTGATGAGTAGTAACTGCAGAGGAAAGACAAACTGCTGGAGCAGATTGTTCTCCACGATCCCACGACGAGGAGGCTTTGACTGTGGATGTGCTCACATATACCAAACATACAGTACTTACGCTTTACATGCAGGCTGACTGTATCAGTCCACACGGGGCGCGTCAGGGTAACATGTCTGAAAGGGTTTTCATTACCTGAATTCAGAGCTACAACATGGAACTTTTAATTGTTTGTTGATTCTGCCCCACCTGTGGACAAAGACGACATTGAAAGAAAGATAGAAATAGATAGATGAATGGATTTATTTATTTTAAATTCAAGTTAGCAGATTGAGAAAAGCTGGAATTGCGCCTGATGACGAGCATTAAAGATAGATGTTATATTGATACCAACATAGCCAATCTTATTGATGATGGTCATGTTTGCTTTTGTCCATACTGACACAGTTTCATAACCAACTGAAATGTATTTGTATGTTAGTAGTAGTTAGACGCCTTAAACCATACTGTAATGTGTAATTTTGTGAGTCTACTTCTAATGTTACTTTTGAATGTCCTCCTGTCCTTTTAAATCTTTTCCTGACATTAGTTTTAGTGTTTAGTGTTAATGAGCTCTTCTCGGATTCCGGATTCCATTCCCGTGTTAGAGGTCAAACTAACCATTATTGTCATTATCGATCAATTTACAGAACATTTTCTTTCACTAAATTAATTAGTCGCTTAATCTATGAAATGTCAGAATCTAAAATGAGGCCTTGTTCTGTCTCACAGTCCAAACTCCAGAAAATCCTCACACTGAAGAAGCCGTAATGAGAGAATGATTGGCAGTTTTCTTTAAGGATCCAATAGTTACCATTTCATTTTCTTTCAGTAAACTCATTGATGACTTGTTGCCTCAAGCAGATTTCTTAGACTCCTGATATAATTTAGAATAATGAAAAATATAACAGTTTCTGTTTCACATTTTTCTGGACCTAAAAACACCCAAACAGAGCTCCTTATTTAACTGTCATGTAATAAATGTTATGGATTTTGGGGAAAGCAGTTTTTGAACTCAATTTTACACTAAACACTTAGAGGAAAAAGATATAAATCCTAAACACTGGAACTGGAATGTTTTTCATCTTTCTCACGTTAAAGTCGGCTTCGCTGCTTTAACTGATCGTGCTGAGAGTCATTCAATCCTCTCTAAGAAAAGCTCCTGGAAATGTCGGCTGGAGTTTCATCGCGGAACCAAGAAAACCCAGAGAATACCGAGTGTTCCTCACCTTGGCTCACATGTTTCTTTGTGGGTTGTGACGATCGCGGCCCGGCACGCCGCGGCCCTGCCGGCCCACAGGCGCTCACCCCGCGAGGGATTATCCAACCACACCCGGAAAAGACGTGTGAAATTGTGATGGGCACGAAAATAAAATGACAAAGTTTGCAAGGCTGTGCGTGGAGGAGCGTGTAAGATGTTGGCACGCACAACGCCGTGTAAGCTGATACGTGTGTGTGTGTGTGTGTGTGTGTGTGTGTGTGTGTGTGTGTGTGTGTGTGTGTGTGTGTGTGTGTCTATAGATGCTCCGTCAGTGGACGGGCCAACTGTGAGGCCGGTGTGAGTCAGTGGGTTTCGAGCCGCAGCGAGCTGTGATCACGGCTGATAGCAGGTGCTCTGAGTGGGAAACACGATCAGCTCAACACGCTGCAGCTGTATGCTTTAATTGATTAGAGTGAGTTTTATGACAGTCAGGCCTCAGGCATGCAGCCGCAGCCGACAGTCAGACGGTAGCTCTCAATACCAACACTCTTATCCCCAGATTTTCTGGATGCATTCTGAAGGCATTCTGAAATAGAAATGATGACGAATGAAAGTGAATGTGAAGTGTGAGCCACGATCCGACCTCGTCAGATCTCATTACTCATCAGGACGAGATGAGGGGAAAGTTTATGAACTCCAAATCAAATGTTGAAGGAAGCTGTAGGAAAGGAAAACGTCTTTTTAGTTTCTCAGATCTGTCTGAAGCTTATTTTCTTTTCTCGACATGTCTTCAGGTCAGCTGTGAAATCCTTTGCTTGAATGTACATCATGACATGACTTTTTCTTCTCCTTCTTTTTTTCTTCTTCTCTTCCATTCTCCTCCTCTTCTTTTTATTTTCTCTTCTTCTTCTAGTTTCTCTTTCGTCTCTTTTCTTCTTCTTCTTCTTCTCGAGGCTTCTTCATACTCCAATCCTCCTTCAGCCCACTCGGCTGTATATTTGGCCACCTACGGGCAGTGAGCTACTCGGTGACAGCTAAATATTTTCCATCAGATTTTTTGAAAACCACAAGTGACGTCTCTAAATGCCGACAGTGGACATGTTTCCTGGGAGACCAATTGCAGGGCGAAGATGAGTGGTTGTGCCGTATTAATGCATCACTAAGTTCTCATCTTTTACCAAAAGGTTACGAGGCTTTGCTGCTGCCGTCATCCTCCTCGTTAGTTGGATGATAAGAGGAGAAACGATTATGACTTTATCCTCCTGGACCAACAGTGGGAAAGGAGAAGCCCGTCATAGCTTCGATATCAACGTGATGAGTCACAACATGGCAGGATTACCAGTCAGAGTTCAGGCACTTCACTGTCATTCATACACAGATCTTATTTCAGTCCAGTATGCTTTATTTCTCTCTGGAAGGAGAGCCGCATTTCATTTTCACACTCTTCACGTAGAGGTTAGAGGTCACAGCCAGTGGCAAAGTGCTGAAGTATGCGAAGTTGCTGTACGGCCACCGCTCGAACCGAACTGTGACTCTGTTGTGTGAAGCCCCGGATGTATTAAAAGTGCACTATGTAGAGATTTTAATCAGAAGACAAAGATCTTCATTGGCTGCTTTTTATTCTGCCTTAACAAACAAAATGACCAAACTCTCTTTGTTGTCATGATTGAATAAACAAATTGACTTAAACAGTTTTTATTGGAACCTTATTTTCCTCTGAAAACACTTCGTTTCTTCACTTATGGATAAGAGAGTTTGTATTACTACCTTGTTAATATTTTAAACACTGAATTTATTCTCCATAGCTACAGATTGCCCCTTTAATGGAACAGGACAGCAAGTACACAGTCTCTACAAATGACAGAATATTTAATGATTGTTGATAGAGGTCTGTGAATTCATATCCAACCTCTTGCTTTATGTGACTTTGTGCTCTTTTTGTTTCCCTGCCAGTAAAATAAACCGTAATCCTCCCGACCTGTCGAGCAGCTCCTGAGTTTTACTTGGATTGTAGTTTTTAGGAGCATGTTGCAGGTCATTCCTCATCTTTACAGCTTCACTCTGCAGATGTTTTGTTCTTCACACATCATCTCTGACCTTTGACCCACCATCTCCCCTCTCCTTATCCCTTCCTAATGAAGCTGTGCCTGTCATGCTGTCTCACAGTCTACAACAACCAGAAGATTTAGCGAGATAGCTCTGTTCCTCCTGCCATCGTCCCTCCAGACGACATCTTTTTCCTCTCAGTGAGCCAATTAGAGGAGCTGAGGAGGGCAAACTGTGTTCTGGGACTCGGCTGGACGTGTCAACAGGTCTGTTTTGATCAGGGGATGAGAGCGTCTTGGTCGCTGAGCTTAAAGGATTGGTGAAGAATGTAAATTCAGCTCTGCTCCGGTGAGGGGTCAGCGAGGACAAAAGGGGAGGGTCGACCAGGCTAAGGTTGCTGACAGAGAAGGACCAAAGTCAAGGCTAACGTCTGAGCAGGCAACTCAGCGCACAGATGTTCAGTGTTTCTCAATCAAAGTGCAGTGATCAGTGGCAGATCACACTCCATGCATGGCTGAAGGTTTTTCATTTATTACTTTGAATTATCAAGTGGGAGGACGAACCTTTACAGCTTCGGTGGCTCTGGCTGTTCATCCACAGTGACCCTTTAATGAGAAGCCAGCAGGTGACTTCAGGCTTCAGATTTTTTTATGTGGTGATGTTATCGTCAGCTCGTAAACAGGCTGACCTTGACCCTGACATCCATATTGTTTTATCTTTGGCGTTCCTCTTCAGGGCTCATCACTGTATCACTTGGGTCAGTTGTGTAGGTGGATCAGAGGACCAAGTGCCCAATGTTAATTTCTACTTGCCCCTATACAAACTCTTCTCGGGAAGTTGTGTTTAATCTACTTTGCTCTCAAACTTTAAAATGTTCACTTGCACTTGAGCTGAGATGTCTTTACTTGCCACAGTTTTCTGTCCGATCGGTGCTGTGAGAGTTCAGCCTGGTACTTCATACCTCAGCTCACCCAAAAATCACTTGTTTTAGGATTTTTTTCACCCTTGATTTTGTTTTCTTTACAGCAGGTGAGCTGCATGTGGAGCTCGTTTGTTAATTATGTGGCTGATCGCAACAACCAGGCGTGTACAAAACAAGCTTTAATTAGTCTTTACCACTTGCTCAATCATTGAGTCATTTACTCGACTGATGTGCACCTGATGTTTCACGCACCTAATTGTGCGTTATTACCTTTTTAGTACATGTGTTGAGAGACATTTCGATTAGTTTCTCAAAGTCCAAAATTTCCAGATTTGTGCAAAAATACTATTGAGTATTCACTGGGGAACTATTCGCCCATTCTTCCACAATAACAGGCACAAGTAAACAAGACGAAATATGTTTTTAGACAAGATGATGCTCACGTAACCTGTTCAGTTCATCCCTGGACTAATGTTGAACATGGTGGTCTTCTGCTTGCGACAAACTTTCTGGCAGTGAGTTTTATCGAGAATCATTAGACTGTGAAAGTTGTAATTGTGAACAACTCGTCCTGTGTGTAGATCTGCTGCTGTGCAGGCTGTTAATGCTCAGAGAGCCTGTCAGCAGCTTCAGCTTATCCTGCGAGACATCTGCAGTTTATCAAACATGCTCGTTCCTCCGTCTTCGTGCTCTCTCTGCTCTGCTTTCAGCGTTATAGTGAAAAAATGCACCCTGGTGTACAGCTGGTGCTGAAGACTTGACTTTGAAACGTGAGACGGCTGCAGAGTTGTTTGCACACCGTTTGCAAGCGGTTGGCAGTGTAGCACGGAGGACGTTAATTATGGGACGGGTACGGTCAGTTTCCCCGGAGGGCAGGACTTCCTGTTTCATCCAGCTCTGCTCTCAACGTTCCCAGCGAACCTCTAAAGTGGCTCAGACTGACGCTTGGCTTCAAATGAGTCGACTGACCTGTAAAAAGTGTATGTTGGTGTCTATCTGTGAAACAGGTAACGGTCATTCCCCGCCAACTCACCGAGGGCCTCCTAGTTCCTGCAGCTGTACTCCAAATACTTCTTAAGTTTTTGAAAGTTGGCAACAGGTTTTCAATTAGACAATTGTTGCTGAATAGTAACAGTAAAATATGCAACACATTATATAGTATAATACATGTAGGTAATGTCATCAAATGCTACTTTTTACGTTCTGTTTACATTTATTTCTATTAATTTGCGTTAAAATAAAAATTCAGTACCTCACTGGTTGTTGTTCCTGGTGGCTGCTGGGAGAAGTAGTTCTCTGCTCTTTCAGCCTCTCAGCATCTTGTTAACATCCAGCTGGGCGACGTTCACCAGCAGAGTGTCAACAGACGACACGCTGCTGCACGTCATCACTCATCTGACTATTACAGAAGCTTCAGTACCACACAGTTAGAACAACACCTCCAGAGAGCCTCTGAGCAAGGCACCAGCACCGCTGCTCTGCCGTCAGCAGCTGTTTGCAGGGTGAATGTTTTGAACTGTAACTGTGAAAGTGAGACGCAGCCGTCCACACCTGTTGATTAACGCGTGTGTCCTCTGACGTTTGTACTTATTTACTTACTAAATAAAATACAATTAGATTGTTTGTTGTTTTCTTTCTAACATTTCGGTTCAGCAGGAATTGAATATAACATTCACAAGTATGTTTTGATTAGTATATAATCACCCAAAGAAGGAGTTGTTGTGCTTTCATTACTTTAGAATGAGTCGTTTATATCGACGTATATCCTCGACGACCGAGGTCGCCATGTTGCACCGTCATGTTTCTACAGTGGCCCAGAACAGACAACTTGGCACAACTGAGGGCCCTTCGTGTTTTTAACTTCAGTGAGTGGTTGCCAGAAATGTACCGCTTGAAAATGAATTGTTGTTATAGACACTCAGTTAATTAAAGTTAATTATGTAACATCTGTACATAAGAATTTATTTAAAACCAAACCAACGCACCTTCTTAACCTCACCAAGTAGTTTTGTTTCCTAAATCTAACCAAACCGTGACAAACGAGGAAGTTCTGGTACGTGTCGCTGGTACAGAACAGTGATTTACTTCATTTTGTAACTGACCTATTCAGCTGATGAGGATGTGTTGCTTATTTGATAATTAAATATTAAAGTAATTTTCCAAGCAACGTTACTTGTTTAAATGTTTCACTCTAATCTTCAGAAACCTTGTATTTTTATTATTTTCAGACATTTTTTAAACCCATTGATTAATCAATCAACTCATGAACTAACTGGCACATTAATTGATACTGGAGATATGAGTTGCAGTCTGATGTGTGGACGTGCCTGCTGTAGTAAAGTGTGATCTGTGAGAATAAATGTTGTCATGCTGGTGTGTGGATCTGTTTCATCAGTGTGGACTGATGTTTTGTGTGTGTGCTCCAGCAGTGCCAAGGTACCACAGCAGGCCCTCCTCCTCCTCCTCCTCCTCCTCCTCCTCGTCCTCCTCCTCCTCCTCTCATTATCCCGTGCAGATGTTCAGCGCCGGGCCCTCGCAGTATCAGGTGACCACAAATCTAATTGATATCAAAACTCTGGCGGGGGAAGCCTAAGCCCCTCTGTGCTCTCAGGTTACGGCCTGTTATAAGCCCGGCCCGACTTCTGACAACCACTTTCGGCGTGAAACATGCACTGTCCTCACTTCAAAGGAGGCAGGCGTGGAGAAAAAAAAAACTGTCCCGTCGCCACCTATGAAGAACCTCGCTACAGCCGTGTTCTGCCTGTTTGCACAGCGTTCTGACCCATTTGAGACTAAATCAGATTAATCACGCTCTGGACTTTTATCTTCAGGAGTGGAGGGCATTTGTTTTGGCACGCCGAAACAAAAGCTTTAATAAGCTCATCGGCAAACAGTGAGTTTAATATGGGAAAGTGATCCGAGGTGGGGTATTACAATGCAGCTGAGAGGGGGAATTGGAAGCTTAAGGAGAGGATGTGATGGTAATGACTTTAAGGCGACATAATCCTCCCCATCTGGGCCCGACGATTGTTTGATATTTATGGTTGATGATCAGCACTAATAGGTTTGTTATTTTCTTACGGGATGAATATGAATGGAGGGGAGCATGGGAAGAGGGTCCTGATTTGTTTTGTTTTCATTTTGTTTTGGGCTCAAACCAGAGATCAGTTTCAGACGGAGACGTGTCTGGTCTTTGTCTCGCTGTACAGACACAGTGGGAGGCTTTTCTCAGGCTGGACGGACTTCAGGCTCAGACTGAGGCGAAGTTCAGTGTTTGATCCTTTTGTTTTTTTAGATTTGATGTGATGTGTGTCCGTCACAGTGCAGCAGCGATGATTAAAGTACTACTGAGGCCGCACATCGTTTACTTGATCCTAAAACATTCAGCTCACTTTTGTTTAGCATATTTTTAATTTGGTCACTTTATCAGTTAAGTTCAATGTTTAAAAAGTTATTTTGACCTCAGAAAAGGAAGTTGATTTCGCACTCGTGTCCATTTGTTAGTTGATTGGTTGGTTTATCACCAGCATAACACAAAAACTTCTGATTGGATTTCCACCGAACTTGGATGACAGAGAATTGTTTTTTTGTGTGTTTTTTTTTCAATTATTAGAATACTTGAGATGACTTCAAAAGCTGACATTAAACTGGGCAAGTAGATTTTTGTGATGGACATTTCTCATTAACTTATAACATTTCATTGACTTAATTTGTCATGAAAATAATTACTTATTAATCAAAAAGAACTGCAGGCAGGAGAACTGACTTTCTTTATTCCAATCAGTTGTGAGTTTCACTTTCTTCCTGTGATGTCCCGGTCAGTGCCGTGAGACGAGTGTAGACACAACATCATTGTTCATTTTTGGCACGTTGCTCTCCTCTCTCACTCCTGTTTCCATGTCACTGATACAGCCAGATATCTAATGAATGTAAACATTACGTACATTTTTTTTAGTTAGTTTAGAAAATCAAACCCTGAGGACGGAAACAAGGAATGAATGAAAAGCTTTTATTTTTATTGTAAAGGTTGTTCAGCGGCAGCCTGAAATATCTGATGTCAGAATGTTCCTGAACGCACCTTCAGAAATAGCACTTGTCCATCACGGCATTAAAATCTCTGTAAGATGATTATTATAGCACGCTCAAGTGAACCGAGTGACATCAGTATAATAATAGTTTTCTATATCGAGAGGTTTATTCTTATATACAGTCAACCTTTCTGTTTTATTTAGGATGTGCATGTTTTTTATTAATCAATTCATCACAGGGAACATTTTTACTCTTTTCTTTACATCATCTTTGCACGTTGATGCATTTGTGAGCACTTTAAGAAGAAGTCAATCAGTGCGGTAGAGAGCGATGGATTCACAGAGGTCAGTAACATTACGTCGAGCCCGAGTACGTTATGACATCAAGGGCTTCTGTGACTGAACACATGGAGAAACACTTTATGATGAAGAATTATGAGCTAAAAGTAAAGATAAGCAGCGCAGACAGGCTAACATTAGCTCCAACAAGTGGCTGCTGGACTGCTCTCACAAACGAAAGCTAACTTCACGACTTCCTGTCAAGCTCAGTGTGGAAATGTGTTGAAATCCTCTTACGCAGACCAGCGCGCTCGTTCACACTTTCCCATCAGGTTCATATCAGACGAGATATGCCACAGCTCTTTTGTTTCTCGTCATTTTGCGTTTTTTAATTAAAAATATTTTTGATTTCTTATTTGGGTTGTCAGAGTTTTCTTGAACTCGAAGATAATTTTTGTAAATGATCTTTGCACACGTCTGCGTTGCCACACAACGCTAACAAACAGCAACCAGACAGAATAAAACTGTAGGGTACATATTTAATTTAGTATCTGCAGGTTGACCTTTATGTAAATGGACTGAAGAAAGACGGTGCGAAAGGAAGGAAGGAAAAATACTTTGCAGTCTAAAAATTGGGGAGTGTGAATTCAGGAGTATTCTGGGATGTTCCTGCTGGGTTCCCTTTTATCTCTGTGGTTTCCCTCGGCTGCTGGCTCGTTACTGACCCCTGGCCTACTTGTTTGATGGATGACTTTATGACACTATTTTAGTCCGGAGCGTCACTGAGGGCCAGGCTGCCCGTGCCCAGGGCATGAGACCTTTCTCCGGGTATGTCTTTACAGGAAAAGACGTCACAACAAGTTTAATGAATCCACAAGATCATGTTGAGCATGCAGGGCTCGACCCGAGGAGGGGGGTGCAGAATGTTCCACTGGACTCAGGCTGCGTCATCAAAAACCTGCAGCTTTATAAACAGAAAAGATATTAACAACCTTTATTCCAGGGGTCTTATTTCTCTCCAAAACACTTCTCCTTCGAGCACAATCAGAGAGATAAAAATAATAATAAACCTTCCCCTGCTGCTAGAAATATTTAATGGTGTTAATGTTGTTTTTAAAGCCAAAAGACTGCAATAATATTACGTTTTGTGGTGAGATATGCAGCATTTTCTTTTATCACGGACAGATGAGACTCTTTAGATGCTACCGTTTATTAATGTCATAGAGGATATGGTTCGATAAAGGCAAGCAGAGAAAAGGAGGAAAAGCAGTCGAAGACATTTACAAAAGTGACTAAAAACGAGAAGTACTAAGAAATATTCAGTTAATGAATCAGGAAAATCAAGTTGTATAAGAGGTGCAGATTCCAGAGATGATGCTGACAATGTTCTTTAAGTCCTTACTTTTCTTTTTTCCTTCATTCAACAAAAGAAGGGGGAAAAAAAAGTTATTTTTACGTTTACGTTGACCGTTATATGTGAGCTTTTTGCTAGTATCACGTGTGAGTGTCCGAATCTCAGTGGCCAAAATATCTGAGGGGAAATATGCCAAATATGTAAATTCATTAACGGCATATTAGATAACCTAATATTGTGTGACTGTTAAAATTAACTTTAGTCATCATGCAAAAGATTAGTTTTGCATAATGAGATTTGAGGATTCAATCCTTTGCACCCCTGAGCTCCCCAGCACGCTGCCAGAGATTTCTCCTACAAATACAAATTAAATATGGACACGCATACTCGCGCAGCAGCCCCGAGCTTTGACTCTGCAGCAGCTATTACCAGTCTGAAATGTCGAAGGTGAAGCAAACATCCCTGGCCCAGTTTCTTAAGAAAGCAAGCGATGCTGCAACTAGATCTGCAGCCGAGGCGAGCAAGATCGCAGAAAGTGTCAGGCTGCTGCTCCTTAAGGAATGGAAGATGCAACAACAGCCAAGAAATATTAAAGATGTTTCCAACCAGACTGGCCGCAGCAGGTCAGCAGGGCAGCTCATCACACTGAGACGTGCCTCCAGAACAAACATTGTTGTACCAAACATTGTACCTGCCGTGTGATCCATTTTTCTGGCAGGTCATGGACTTGCAGAAAAGTTAAAATACTATCACTGTCGCTTTTCAGGGCTCAGTTCTATATGGCTGGACTTCTGTCTACTCTCCTTTGGCAGTTTTGGATACTTTTTTCTATAAAAATACTTGAAAATAAAAATCTTATCCCCGGGTGATTGTCTAAAACTATATTTAGGTGCTTTTAAGCCTGGAGCTCATATTTAGCAGTAACTGTCTTGACTTATCTGTGCACTCCAGCAGACTTTCGATTTTGCTCCTGAAGTTTTTTCTGTCTGAAATAATGAGAATTTGTCCGACAGTTCAGTCCCGCACAGAAAAATAAACACCGCTGCTTACAGATATGTCGAATTTAGTACCTACTTTAGTCATTAATGATCTTCCGTAGATCTCACACATCTCTCCTTTGTTTTTCTATCAAGCTGTCACACAGCAGAAGTGTTGTTTGAGTGGTTGATGGTATGATGTCAGATTACAGACAGATCATGTGATCTCATGTTTTCCAACATGGCTTCAGAGGACGGAAGGATGTCCGCTGCGAGCTTCTATTCCCTGTGGATCCTCCTGATGCTATAACTGTATCTGCTCCAGATACTGTAGCGTATCTCTGGTGCAGCATGACATGTGTTTTCAGAATACTCCCGTTGCCCTGCTGGAGAGTCAGTTTCGGATAAAGAGTGTCAGCGAAATGCCTGAAATGTAAAATGAGAGAGCCGATTGTATCAGAGCCAACATGCAGCGTCACAAATCATCTTTGTGAGAGACGTTTATGTGCCGCTCGTTCAACAAGACGCTGATTTGTGTTGGTTGTTGGAGCGCAGAGAGTTCATTCCCCAAAAAATACCAGAAATAGTTACAAAATGATATGTGTAGTGTTGATGAAGGTTCTCAGTCATCCAGGTCACGGAATCATAGGCAACTGGACTTGTTTCAATTTCTTGAAGACGTTTCACTTCCAATCCAAGACGCTTCTTCAGGTCTATCTCACTGGAGGAGAGTTGCAGGCTTTTAAACTCCGTGTGGGAGTGTCCTTACAGAGTGTGGGAGTGTCCTTACAGAGTGTGGGAGTGTCCTTACAGAGTCGTTTAGGACACGTGGGAGCTCTGATTGTCAGAATCATTAGGACCACTCGTGGGTTGTTTACTTAGCTGACCAGGCTAGGTGAGCCGGGGTGGGAATGGTTGTTAAGCTGTCTGGGGAGAGAAGTCAGTACTGCATTGTCGGTGGGTGATATCCGGGAAAATATTTAGAAACAATTTTTATTTCATACATGTCACATTATCACAGTTTGAACCTACAGACTCTCTCTCAGCTGAGTGTTTCCCCCCAGAGGATGAAGTGAGCACCGCACCGTGTTTCCTGAGTCTGCTGGCATGTTGGTAAATGTCCACTAATGCTCAGTAAGACCACGGACACGCAGGGAATGTATGGTAGACACACACACACACACACACACACACACACACACACACACACACTCTCTCTCTCTCTCACTCTCACTCTCAGACACACACACACACACACACACTCAGACGCACACAGTCGCACAATGACGCTGCAGGCTTTACTCTGGTTTTATCAGTCCGTCTATTTATGTCCGAGCCGAGACACCTGAACGTCTCATCACTCATCCTCGGCTACTTGATCTGTAGTTTCACTTCTTATTCTCTGTCCCAAAACATCTGAAGCTGAAAAGAATCCATAAATCATGACTTAAAAAAAACAAACATTTAATCGAGGACTGTGCTTACTGTGCAGTTCTGAAGTATTTGTCTTTAGAGGAGCAATTCGTAAGATGTTAGATGTTTAGTTCAGGAAAAAAATGAACTAACATCATCAAACATTTGAGGAAAGAACAGTGTTGACATCATGTCAGAAACATCTTTGTGCTGGTTTGAGTCGACTCATCTTCATTTCACAATCTCTCTCAGCTTTCAGAGTAATGAATGAAAAAACTAAATAAAATCACAAGATGTGAAGAAATGAAATACTCTTAAGTCTATTTTACTTACCAAACAGAAAAATACAACCGTACACCGTCTAGTTTTTTTCTTCTTCTATCTTTTGCTGCTAAACGGTGTTTCGTGGTTTCTGAAACAATGACAATAAACATCTATTCAATTCTATTCTATTCTACTCTATTCTATTCTATTCTATTCTATTCTACTAAACTAAGATGAGCTTATTTGCCTCATCAACTCCACAGCCACCTTTGGTTTGGACCAAATAAATCCTCAGTTCATAGAGTAAGATGTGAAAATATTATGGCTGTACACACTGCTTTGTCCTTTGATCGTCTGTGGAGTTATAAACCTGGTCCAAGTCGCTGTAAATCACCTCTGTACTGTATCTGCTGTCTTCAAACTGACCTCCGTTGGTCTTGAAGGCTGTGTTCATTGGGAGGTTTCTGAGACAATCTCCATGGCTAACTTAGCATTGAGCTAATTAGCTAACAATAGCGAGACAGCCAAGGATAATGAGCGAAGAGCAGCAGTTGTCGGTTTCTCTGGCGATATTTTGCCTGATATGTTTTAATGCTGCCTTCTAATTCTGGCCATTACCACGAATTAAACCTTTAACTTTACTTTTGCTTGACAGCTGCAGTTGCTAAGTTAGTTTTATCAAGTTAAAGCTGTACGCAGTTCAACTGAAGACATATTTGTACTCTAAACCTTTCAATAATTGATCAGGGTCAAATCATCTAATAGAGATTACTGAAAGAAGCAATAAGTTTCACTGCTGATGAACTTGGTAATTGTTTTGCTGAATGAGATCCTGAAGCATCCCAGAGGGAGTTCTGAGGAGAACATTGTTGAAGACACCATGAGAATCTCATTTCTCAGGTGGTTTGTTCTCTGTCCGCTGGGACCCGACTTACAGCTAACAGTAACTTTTTTCCTCTGTTCTAGTTGGGAAACATGATTTAGAACCTCTCATCGTATCTTCTTTTCATCTTAACGGTCCGTACAATTTCTTTTAGCACGGACATTCACAGAGCTGCCACGGTGCCAGAAATACACCGAGGTGAGACCTTTTTCGCTCTTTACATTCTGATCCACTCATTCGACTTTCAGCACCTGCAGCGACATTCGGACACGTGATCTGCCAAAGAACAAAGTCTTCCTGTTCGAGATGTTCTGTGTCTCCATATCACTTACTTGTCGATCATAAATTAAAGCTCACAGGAAGATTTGTGTTGTCGGCGTGTTGCAACCTGTGACCTATTTTTCATCTCCTTCCTGTCCAGTAAAAACAATAAATCTCTGGATATGTTGAGTTTGAATTCTCTCGGATTAGCTGGAAAATGCATCGTCACAAAGCTGAAAACAGGCTGTTCTTCTGACACCACGAGAAGGTGACGGTGGGAATGATGATCTTATAGATGCATGAAAAGGTAGTTAGAATGATCTCAACCTCGACAACTACAATCAGTAAAATGAAACATAAACATTAATGAGTCCAGGCAGCAGCCGTCCGTCAGCCAGAGGCGGCTCACACGTGGTCCACTTGTGTCAGAATGCAGCCGAGTGTGCCGACACGCTGCCCGGTTAACAAACGTCCCTTTAACATGTTTAAGTACGTGACGAGAATTAAACTCCAGTCATTTGATTGGACACAGCTAATTTTAATCAGCTGTCATGTGACCTGAGCTCTCAGCGTCAACTTACTACACGACCCCATCAACCCCAACACACACACACACAACACACACACACACACACACACACACACACACACACACACACACACACACGCTCTCTCTGCTATAAAACCTCTGGCAGCCTCCACCTGCCCTCCCCGACTACACATCATGCCATCACTGGCATGTACATGTTTATAGTGTGTGTGTGTGTGTGTGTGTGTGTGTGTGTGTGTGTGTGTGTGTGTGTTTGACAGGTTCAGGAGTCCATCTTGTTTTTTCATTTGCCGTGCTCCGTGACATTTGTTCCTGCAGCTGAACATGTGCAGGACAATTTCTCGATTCTTCCAGCAGTGGACAGCTGCGGCGTGAATTACACTAAAGCTGCTGCTTCGGAGGGATTAGTGTGTGTGTGTGTGTGTGTGTGTGTGTGTGTGTGTGTGTGTGTGTGTGTGTGTGTGTGTGTGTGTGTGTGTGTGTGTCTCCTGGGACATGTTAACCCTGTGCTGTCAGAGGTCCTTCAGGTCGTGGACCAGGATCTGGACTTTTACTGTCTCTCTTGCACTTTACTTTCATCTTTTTACCAAACTGATTAGATTAGACCTGCTCTGTCTGACAGAGAAGACTGTCTCAAGATCTGTACATGAACTTATATTGAGGGGGATTAAAGTCTTTTGTTTCGTAACTACATACAGCACAAAGTGTAAACCTAGCTGAGTTAGTTGATTATATTAAATTAAACATTCTGCCAAGTAAGTCTAGTTCATCTTAATATCTGAAAAGTGAACCTAACAGCTGCTCAGATGAAATGAATTGTGTGTCATACATATATTTGTGTTTATACATAATAATAGAGAAAACACAATCTACTGGCTGCAAGAATGAACTGTTAATAAAGTTTGGTGCATTATCTGTCTAATAACAAAAAGTCTCAATCATGATGTTCTCAGATCTAAACCAGGTTCAGTCTCCAGATGAAGGCCTGAGACGACCTGCATGTGTTTCTGATCTTTGACTGTTAACAGCTTCAGGTTTACATTGTAACTTTCTGATTGAGATAAAATCAGTTGTTTCATGGAACAATTAAACCACCCAAATGTTTTCTGATCATTTTGCTAGATTGAAATCACCAAACACTGAAAATGTGCCTGACTTTTGTGTTTTTAGCAATTTAGACTTTTTAATGATGATAAACAATCTAAAGAAAGCCTCAAAACTATATGGACATGTTTTGCATAGCCGCTATAACATAAGGCCTCTACTGACTCCGCTGCACACACCTCTCTCTGAGTTGGATGGTGAAGTTAACAGCGCCGCGTCACATCTTGGCTGATTAACTGGGTTTGCTGTTGTTATTTATGGCTACAGACTTTAGCCTCAGGTGAAAATGGCTAACGTGATCAGTAATTGTTGTTGGGAAGAAGTTTCACTCAGCTTGTGTCTCCCAGCAAGGTCATAAAATCTGACGTGCCCTGACATGTCCGTAAAAAAAAAAGTGCTCAATGAGTTTTTATAATCACTCCGACATACCTCCTACATAAGTAACATGAAGCCAATGTCCACCTTCAATTCAATGCATGGGAGCAACATAGTGACGTAACTGTATTGTCCAGCAATCAATAACCAACAATCAACATGAGCTCCAGACTCTTGATGATGGTCTGTGTCTACATACATACTAGACACATCGGGTACTCAGCTATATTGACTTAAACACTGCAGCACCCAGCTAAATGCCATGTTTGTTACTGTGAAGCCTGTCTGACCGCTGCAGTGACTAAGGGGGGTGAGACTTGGGATCAGGTATTATAGTTCATGAACCTTTGACCACTGGGCCACCAGGACACCCCAGATAAAATGTCAGGTGTTTTTCTAATCCTGTTCATCCTTGAAACTTTAAGAATATAGTCAGAACACAGACACTTAAACGATGCCTAGATCTTTAAACTATGATTGGCATTAATCTCTGAAACGGAAAACTAGATTCAGACATGAAAGACGCTTAAAGTAAATACTTGTTTTATCTTTTCTCCCTCTGTAGGATTAATGTTATACCTTTTGACAAATCACATCTAATATCACGTCTCTACTGTAACAGTAACGTAACGTGGCCTCCTGCTGGCTGAGTTGTTTCGGGGTTAATCTGAAGGCCTGTGGATGAGCACTTTGAAGTATGGCCTTTCAGCAGCAGCAGCGGGCGGCCGCTGAGCTCAGGATTCGCTTTGGTCAGACCTTCACCGTGAATCATTCTTACCACAGAGAATATATTGATTTCCACAGGAAGACGCTAAAACCCCTGAAAATTGTGCTGGGTAACAGGACACCGTGCAGCAGAGAGGGGATTTCTGCCGCTCTGAGAGCCTCTTGTGTGTTAATCGTCTGCTCAATCTGCAGAATCTGAGCGTCGTGCCAAGTCAGAATCCTTTTAGTGATAGTTTGAAGTGGCAGAGCGGGAGGCCGTGGCCGTGCCAGAGGTTTAAAGCTGGTCTGGATCTGGTCTTGTCCTGCTGGAGATGACCTCTGACCTGTGAGGGAAAAGGTCAGGGTTGGTTCTGACTTTGCTCTGTGAGTGCCACAGTTGGGGGTTCAGTTCCTGTAATGGGACAGATGACCTAAATGTTCTTCCAAATCCACATTTACAAATCTTGATTAGTGGAGCCTTTTATGATCACCACGGTGTCAGATTAGTCGGTCATTGTGATAAATTCTTGTTCTGACTGTAGGTATCGTGTTGTCTGGTCTCAGTGGACCCTGACTTGTTCTCTCCTATGGAAGCCCTGAAGGGCCAAGTGAGATTTTATTTCAATTCCACACATGCAATTTAAAAAATGAAATCATTTTGTCATGGAAACAAAAACAATCTTTAATGTCAAACTTAGAGAATGGATAACTAGAAGATGTTTTTCTTCATTTCTTCATTCTTCCGTATTCTCCAGACATCTGTGTGCCAAATATTAGACATGGCTGAAGAGTCATTCAGTATCTGGTTTTAACATTCAGCCGGTCTGACAAACACAAGAAGCATTTTAATAGTGAAACTGAATCAGCAGCTCTGAACTCTGAACCGTGAGTAACTGACTCTGATTCACTTTGGAGGAATCTGTGTTCTATCTGCTGTCAAGAACACAGAGGCGGGCGAACAACATGTGGTCAGAGACCTCAACCCCTTTATTGTTCAAAGCTACAGAACTTTATTTAACTTGTGTTGGTGGACATACATTACATGATGGAGTGATCTGGCCTGTCCTTCCACTTTAACCTCCACACTACAGAAGAAGACTCCCCTGCCGTCTACAGTGCAGATGTGGAGACAGTTTGTGACCCAACTGTAACACAACACGACCCTTTGCCTCCTTTAACAGGTGAATGAAACTGCATCTGGCTGTCGATCAGCAGTGAAAGCTCTTTGTTTTGGGGTGGATTTGTTTATCGAGGGCTCTCTGCAGAAGTGGAAAACCATCTGTGTGTGTGCGTTTGTGAGACGTTGTTTTCTCGGAGCACCACGCCATCAGAAGGTAACGGGCGCTTTAACAAGATGTTTTTACGCGCAAGGCAAGTGGCAGCGTTGCGGGTCGCCACGAGGACGAGTTTATGAGTGACCACACAACGCGGCGGTGGGCGAGCGTCCTTGGTTTGATGGAGGGCCCCGATCTTTACTGCGAGTCTGTTTGGAGGCTTTACAGCCTCTGAAAACACAGAGAGAAGAGATGGATATGAGGATCAGGTAGACTGGGCCAAGAGGTGTTGGCGTCTCTCTGATGATGTTTAAGGTTTAACAGACGAACAACTGCTGCAGTTACGGATGTAGAAACTCATCAGATCATCAGCGCTGGAGTGACCTTTCCTCCTCGGTCAGGACGACCCCCAACAAACCCTCGTATCCGACAGGAAAAGTCGTCCAGAAAGACTTTTTTTAATGTTGTCTGATCTGCCAACTCTAACGGTCTGACAAAGAACTTCCTCTGGTCCTTATCCTCGTGTGATTGTATCTGACAATCAACAAAACGGTCTGACCTTACTACGTTGTTAATTCTGTGCTAACTGGGCAAACCTGCTAAGGGAGAAGGGATCAAGACAGGAAGAAGAGCCTCTAAAGCTTGATTGAAATTGCTGTTTACGTGGACATTGTTGATTGTTGGAAATTAAATGTGACACAAAACATCCCAAAGATGAATCTGGGATTCACATTTGTATTTTGTCTAACACCACATTTCTGCCACAACTGAGTTACACTCCGGTTCTTTGTTTTATTGATGTCCCAAGAAGGAGGACCTGAAATATATGCTCAAAGTTAGTTTGAGGTTTTGGATTTGATTAACTTTTTATGTAAAATGAAAATCCACAGGGTCACAATATCAATATCCAGCATGAATTTTCAATGAGTTCAGGCACTTTGAGATTTGATGTTCCACTTGAGGAATCATCAGACTTCTTTCATCCAAGATTAAAGTGAAACTTTCGCCAAAAAGCAAAGGAGGCTTTATTTGTGATTCAATGAGTCAAACCTTTGTGTTAAAGCATAATTACGACGAAAGAGGCACTTTTAAGATTGATTGTAGTTTTTGAGAAAGCTAATTTTCAAAGGGAGTGCAACTGGCACTTTCACAAGTTTACTACACAGAGTGTACGCAGAGTTTGCAAAAAGTGTCCACTTGAGGAACAATCAGACTTCTGGTGGTCACAACGCTTTTTGTCTGCCATGACGGCAGTGCGCCAGAGATGCAGCTACTAACGTGAGCTGTCCAAAAACTTTCTTTTTAGTAACTCTGTGTACACAAACAATGTTCTCAATGCTCGTGTTCATGTGTAGAGACCCTGGTGATACTACGAGCAAAGTTTCATGTTGTGTCGAGACTTCTTACTGTTTTAAAAATAGAGATTTTGATGCTATCGTAAAAGTGCCCGTAGCACTCCCATTGAAAATGAGTTTGACCAAAAACGAAACTACGGTAAATCTTAAAAGTGCCTCTTTCGTTGTAATTACGCTTTTACACCGAGGTTTGACTCATATTCAATCGCAAATAAAGCCTCGGTTGCTTTTTGGCAAGAGTTTCACTTTAAGTTAAACCTGTCTGAGACAAAACTACAGTTGAACAGTGTGTCTTCCTCCTAAAACCTGCTGCTCAAATGAAGAAGTCTGCAGACGTCTGAGCTCTGAGGCAGCAGCAGCGGAGTGAAGTGACAGCTCCAGGTGGCAGCGCAGGGCTTCAGATAGGACAAGAGGCAGAACAGCAACTGTTGGCTCAATGCCGGCAGATAAATAATAAACCAACTGTGAGTTGAGCGCCGCTCGTCAGGAAGAACAGAGAACAAGAAGTCTTGCGGAGGGAGGGAGGAGGCGGCAGTTTAAACCTCTGCACTTGCGGTTTGGCACAGCGAGATGAGGCCTGGATTTTTAATTAAACAGATGTCACCATGAATATTTCAACTTTTGAGCAACACGATATGGACAGGAGTGATGTAATATGTGGAGGGATCAGCCAGTAAGCCGAGGAGCATGTGCAAAACACAGCGATGCTCCACTACTGCAGAAATCCTGTATGTAGGGAGATATTTACCTCTCTGTTCTTGCCAGATTGTTCTGTAATCCCTGCTGTGTTAAGTTTTTATTTACTTTGACCTTTTGTTCTGTTTTCAAAGTCCTGCTTTTAAAGCATTCTGGTTAAGATGTGCCTTAATGCACATAATGACAGATAATAAGCTTTATTTATAATGCGCCTTTAAAAACAGAGTTTACAAAGTGCTTTGACAAACAAGCAAAAACAGGAAACTCAGGAAGAAGATATTAAAGACATTCACCATTCGAGCCAAACAACAGAAAGCAGAGTCTGAGGTGACGGTTAGAGTGTGTTAATGAGTTGTTTTCAATCACTTCTCCTGTTGTGTGAGATAATAACCAGAATTTCTTGTATTTCTTATATTTATCATTCTTCTGAATGATGCTTGGAGGCAGATATTTTTATTGAATGATGTTTGTTGAACGCGGCTCACTGTGTTGTGTCACAGTGTGAATTTTGTCCTATAAATAAGTTTGACTCAACTTGACTCCCCAGTTATTTTTACCTACAGCTTCAGTAAATCTGTGTGTGTGAGCAGGGTGAATCCAGTCAGCGGCCAGTGTGGACAGGTCCACAACGTCACGCAGGACAAGTTTGACTCATCCTGCACGTTTTGTCTCAACGTTCAGTTTACTCGTGTCTTTATGTGACAAACAGTACATGTTTATGTTTTTAACAGAGGTTCGATTTGATTAAATTTTTTTCTGATCCTGACGTCTTTGCTATTGTTTGACTGGTTTTACGGCCCTTCAAATGTCATTTACATTTTCAAATTCTTTAAAGGGTTTTCAGCTTGATTTCATCCTGGTGGCTTTTTGCAGTTTTGAGTTTGGAAAGGCCAGATAACATTCAACAAACATAACGACTCCAGAGTTTAACATGAATACCATCCTTTAGTAATTACACAAAAACACAACAAAAGATAGAAATTCAGTTTGTTACAAAGTTCATTGTCCTGAGTGAGCCCTCTGACTCCTGGACAGATCAATAAAGGATCTCTGGAGAGGTTTTCAGTTCAGTTATTCCCCCACGAGTAAACCCTCTTTTCAAAGACAGTGATAAAGGATCTCTCAAATAATTAATTTTTGAATAAATCTCCACTGTGCTTCCTGACGATATGGTTTTAGCCATCGTGGCTTTGGTGACCCTGTAACTGTTCTTCCTTGTGTGACAGCAGTTAAAGAATGTTAAAGTCTCTGAGCTCTCAGAGTATTTCCTGTAAACTATCCGGTGGATGAGTCTCCTAATTTGTGCGAGTGATTGACAGCCGCTGGTTTTGATGCTCTGAGTCGACAACAGATCACGTGTGAGCGGTATAAACGGATTGACGCTCAAACTGTGACACGTTCCATCTTAACAGGGCATCAGAGGGTGAAGCAGCTGGGTGACTTGCAGCCCAGGGGTGAGGGTGGGATGGAGGTGGTCCCCCCTTCCCCGCCTCCCACCTTTACCCCCTCCAGATGCCCCACGATGACAGAGGCCCCCGCCATCGGCCACAGCAGGACACTTGGCACTGACGTGAGCTGTCGGTTCTCCCCGAGGCCGGAGCGTGCCAGGCGACAGCTGCAGGGCTCAGGGTCTCTACGCATAACAACCCCCCAAAAACACCCCGTCAACCCCCAAACCGCTCCATAACCCTCCATCCACGCCAGGCCACGCGGGGCAACGTCCTCCTCAATACGACCATTGTTGTGCTCCGGGCTGGCTAAGCCCTCCATATCAGAGGGATGAAACCACCTCCTCCACACACACGCACACACACACACACACACACACACACACACACACCAAGCAGTGGTCATGAGTGTGGTGGTGTGTTAGCACGAGGCTGAGGATGATGGACTGGACTTCGATTGCTCAGCAGCTGTTTGCCGTGTCGAGATGTAGGAATGAAAATCCACCGTTCAAAACGCACAAAACGCCACAGAGAAGAAGAAACTACACTGACATTAAAGCCCAGAGGGTCACGCTGATGGTTCTGCATGTGTCGGCCCTGTTGCAGACTTATTTTACATCACAGATGAACTTCTTTGTCATCAGTTTTGAGATTTCCTTCCTGGAATTTCAGTTCAGTTAACTTTCAACTTCAAGGTGCAGAGAATTAAAAACCTGCTGAAGATTCGTACTCCACCGCAGTGGACATGATGCCGTTTTATTATTTTGTCAAAGTTGCATCATCAACAGGTTGTGATCCCGGCTCCCCTGGGGGCGGAACTGAGCGACATGTTGAAGTGTCCTTGAGCAAGATACTGAACCCCAAAATTGCTCCTGATGTTGGCACCTTGGTTGGCGGCCTCTGCCGCAGTAAGGGCCCTGTGATGAGATGGCGACTCATCCAGAGTGCACCCTGCCTTTGCTCACTGCATGATCCCCACCACCCTTGAAAAAGGGCGATAAAGTGCGGTAACATCCCCGTGACGCTCACCGATGAGTGGAAGAAAACGAGATGAGAGACACCATGATTACTTCGTGACCACAGAAAAATCTACAACAGCACGTTCACTTACATCAACTCAGCAACAGTCCTGTCTACAGCCACAGTCATCTCTGCTGTAGACGTGTCTGAGCTAATTACAACCAAATGACTCTCATGCTCTGTTCCTTGGCTTTAAGATATCAGTGAGATTTACTTCAGCTCTCTGTCGAACATATTTAACTCCGACTGCAGAAAACCGTTTCAAACAAACGCCTGAGAATTTGTGAATGAAGCACAGACGGCAGCCAGAATAAAACTTTTAGGACGACTGCAGCTACATAAGTTCAGGGAGAAAGTGATCAGTATTTAGAGAAAGTGAGAGCAGCACTACATGTGTGAAGGAGGTTATGTAACTGCTGTGGTGCTATGGACACCACCTGACCTCCGACCCCGTGGTTGGTGTCAGGAGGATCCCCGATGACGACCGGCATGTCACACTACGTGTCACACAACTCACGTGTCACAGTTATGTACAACTGTGGGGATGGGAGGGGTGTACTGAGCATGTGCAGAAGTTACTAAAACACTCAGAGAGAGAGAATCTGTTGACCGTCCTCATGAATGAAAAGACCATAAGGGGTTAACTGACCCCTTATGTTCTTTCCCCCCATTTTTAAATGCTCTGTATGTATTTTCCACCACTAGAAGGTATCTCAGTCAAAACTGAAAACAAAAGACGTGATCTGATGTTACCTGAAGTAACTGGCTATCGTCAGAGTTTGTTTGCCAATGAGAATCTGTCTGTGTTCACAGATAACGTAATGTTTTCAAGCTTTATAGTAACGTATGTTTAGTCTTGTTTGCTGACTTCCTTCTTCACTCACTGACTCATCATCCAATGTTTAGGCGACCAAATTGAACAAACATTACGTTGAATAAAATGACAGATTTCAGTGGTTTGAACATTGTTGGAAACATTTGAGATCATGTAAGAGCACAACTCAAGATGGGTGTGTCAGTGAAGCACTCGTAACTATGTGATTTACTCTCAGCTCCGACACTGAGACCACACTGTTACCTGATCCTCCGTGACACCCCGTGTACCTGGAACCCGCCTCATCAGCACCTTACCACACACATGCGTGTACGCACAGTTCTGGGAAGTCCAAGTGGAGAATGTGCTGGTGTGAAGACTCAGGACGGTTGAACTTCTTGACCAGGATCATAAAAATGATGAAAGCAACTTTCAAAGCTGATCCATCATCATCATATTTCTGTTTCATCGCCTCGGTTCTGATCCACTGGAGGACCCTGTACAGAGTGACGATCGAAGAGATGATCACAGTTTGGCTTTTCCTGAACTGAAGTTATCAGAACTAATGTTGTAAAAATGATAAAGGACGAACATGTCAGATTTATTTTCAATCGATACGATAACAAAGCTCTGTATGTATTTTCTGCCAGTAGACGGTCCCTCAGTCCAAACAGTGAAAACAACAGATGTGATCTGAAGATGTTCTGAAGTAGCGTGAGATCATCAGAGTCCTTTTGTTTTGTTAAACAGCTTCCAGTGCCAATGAGAATCTCTGATCTTTAGAAAACGCACTCGTCTCTTTAGCTGCTTCTGCTTTGTGTTCCATTTATACACTTTCATGGCGATAACGACTTTTGTAGTGACTTATACACATTTCCAGATCACTTTAGCGTGGAGGGTTATGATGAAACCCTTCTAGATTAAAACAAGTATAAATATTAAAACCAAACCTTTATAGTTTATGGTTGAAACCATCAGTATTTCAGCTCCTCTCACATCCTGCTGCTCTGACAGCTCGGAGCGAAGAACATCTTCACCTCATGTTTTACTTCTTTACTGAAGGAGAAGAGCCGGACGATCTAAGGGGCCTTTCAGTGATGAGCACTACATTTTGATTGACTGCGTTCCTTGTACTTTTCAAAATAAAACAAAAGTAACAGGAAGTGTTAGCAGAGACATTTCAAACATATGTTCTATGGCACAGTTTGTCCAGCAGAGAGCGCCGACAGGTTTATTCTCACTTTATCAACCTCAGAAATCCTCTGCTGGTCTGGCAATGATATCAGTGTATATTTAAGAAATGAAAAGTGCGACTCTTTGGTTTATCTTAAGTAGGAAACTGGTTCTAAACACAGAAAGAACCAAGAATCAGATTCCATCACATCTCAGTACACGTATTGAAAACTACAAGAGTAATGAAAAGACATAATGCAGCAGTCTGACCTCGTTAGAGACTCAGGTTGTGTTGATACTGAAGGATGTTAGTCATTAATCATTAATCCATTTATCACTGTTAATAATTTCACTGATTAGCAATGTGTTTATGAACAATCAGAGAGAGCATTTGCAATAATTTACATCCCAACTACACAGAAATTGTACTTCTACTGAGGTCTAAACTTTGACAACATTTGGACATCTTGTTTTGTTCTCTTTGTTAATTACATTTGATTTCGGGGTTTGAGTTGGAGCCATTTTGTCAGAGCGTGTGTGAGACTGTAGATGAGAATTGTATGTTACGTGCTGGAACACTAGAGGGAGCTGCTGACTCATTAGTTGTAGAGACGTTTTCTCTACAGACTGAATGTTGGCAGGAACACGAGTTTGTTTCTCATCTTCTCTACCAAGACGATTTTATATTTCAGAGAGAAGAGCGTCAATAAAACACAAAGAAGTCACATTGGTTCAGATTCAAGCTTCTAATTGATTGATGAGATAGTATTTATAATGAGGTATTCTGTGAGGTGAGTGTGATTATAATAAGGACGCTGTGGATGTGATAATGTCGTCGGTCACAGACCTGAAGGATCAGATCTTCACTGACACTGATCTATTGATCACTCTGTGGTTATTCTTGTGACTCTGATCAATAATTAATGAAGTGTGTAAGCAGCAGACGGCTGGCAGCAGATTGACACTGTGAGTTCAATGTGCGTTTTACGTCTGAACACCTGATAACTTGAACACCTGAAGCCGAATGGATAAACAGTATGTGGAGCTCCGACAGGTGAGACCAGATGAACTCGGGCTTCGGATTAATAAGAACTTATCGGTCCTACAGGTTCTCGTAACTTTACGGGTTTAGTGTTGCAGACTGACTGTAAGTGGCTTTAAGTTTCAAATAAACTGAAAATCAGAAGGTCAAACTATTTATTACTTCGGAAACAATCTTGTATTCAACACAGAATCAAGACAAAGAAACCAAACGTGATGCGATATTTTCCAAAAATAGCCACAGAATTAATTTTTACCTCACGTCACCTTTCACAGCCTGTAAAGTCTACTTTAGAGTCTACTGAGGACACTGTTGTACTAGTGTCAAGTCCGAGACAAACTCAGCACGGCAGTAACCATCCAAATATTATATTTAAAAAGAAATATTTAACTGTTGAAACAATGAACATCCTTCCACATACTATATGAGTGAGAGGCTAATGATTAAAGATGGCCGACGGAAAATATTCACCACATTAGCTTCACTTACAAGTCACGAAACAATGAAAGAGAGACATTATCAGAGACTTTCCTGGGGAGCCATGTCAACCCTGATACTGTCTTTCTGTAGTAAGATTATTTCTTTGCATTGAACACATCGCTTCGACGTGCTGCCAGTTCCACAGCAGCGTGTACGTTCTGTGCTTGCGCCAAATGCAAAAATTCTCCTTAACAGCGGGTGGCGCTAGTCTCGTGCCAGTACTCCAAAAGACAACGTCCGCGCAGCTTCAAAAGCTTCCAAGGCAGCTCCGAGTCTCCCCAAACGCTTCAGACGGCCAACGGTCGGCCCGGTGTGTTTCGGGCTTTAGAGACGTTCATGCGTGGGCTGACACTGGTGTGCTGCAGATATATATTCCTGTACTCGGTCAGAAGGTGAAGGTGAGCGGCTGTGTTTTATAGTTTACACTGCCCTCTGTTGGCAAAACATAAAATCATCCAAAGTGCAAATAACGGTCACAGTTTTATTTACTTTATGTTTCGTCACATTCGCGGCCTTCCTTCCTCACTCCGGCGTATCTGATGGTGTTAAGGCGACCGAATCAAACACCTCGAGTCAACTTGTGCATTTATCTTGTTCACAGCTTAAAATAAATAGTGTGTTTTTAGACATTTTAATGCAGTAATGTCACATATTTTATCTGTAATGTCCACATTTAAGGTGAGAATGGGGAGGTCATGTTGGTTTTGTTGAACAAATGACCAGTTTGTGTTCTCCGCTGCTGCTGCTGCTGAGGATGAAGAGCAGAGACGGTACAAAGGTGCTGGTGAGCTGTAATTGGTCAACAGCTTTGACTCTAATTAGGTTTTTATCAGATTAGACGTAAAGTCCCGGTCGATCCAGTCCAGAGTGTAGACTGGACACTTGCTCTGTGTGTGTGTGTGTGTGTGTGTGTGTGTGTGTGTGTGTGTGTGTAGTTTGAGGTACCTCAGAGCTGCTGGTCCTCTGAAGCTCAGGTGACTCAAACAAAGAGGTTGAAAAAGTAGCGTGTACGCTGGAGTGTGTATTTGTTTGTGCTCAGTTGTTTTTGTGTAATTATTCAGCTCGTTGAGTCTGTGTGCGTGTGTGTGTGTGTGTGTGTGTGTGTGTGTGTGTGTGTATCGGAGCATCATGTCACAGTTGGCCGCTCGCCCTCTCTCTCTCTTTCAGCAGCCAAACTGAACCTCAGGGTTTCTTTTTTTCTTCCGGCTGCTCTGATTGGTCGGAGGAGAGTCTGTCTCCAGAAATCGCTCTAATCCTCTTAGATAAAACAGAGCCCTCGTCCAATCCCCTGCTCCAATCCCTCCCCTCTCTCGCTCTTTCTGTCTCTCTCTCTCCCTCTCTCTCTCCATGGGGAAGAGGAGTTTTTAATCCAAGTGGATTACGTTGCAAATTGGGTGACAGTGGAGGCGAGCGGCTGCAAAATCTGCTGCAGACTGCCAGCTTTATGTCTTCCTAAATATATGCAAGTGAGAGAAATTAACCCACTTATTAATACTGGCTTTGCAAGGAGCAACCTGGAATAACCTGGAATAACCTGGGAGAACCTGGAGGAGCTGCAGAGGAAACTTCTCTTGGTCACATTTTTCCTCTGGAGTCTTTGGGAAGGACCAGTTTTAATTTTTAACTTGAAGAGTTTGTCTTCAAGATTCCACCTCTGCGTCAGTTTGTTCTGGATGACTTGGAAGTTGTCAGAGATCTTCTGGAAGTTTCTTCAAAGAGGATGAGAAGCTAAAACAGGAAGATGCGGGTAGGAGGACTAGTTTATGAAGAAAAGATGGAGATCGTTCAGGTTTTAAAACCTGCCGCTGTCACGGCCGTCTTCTACTCGCTTTAGCCAGCATGAGGAAGCCGTTTCCTACAAACTCTTTATCATCCTCCTGAACTTTCAGAGCTGATCCGAGTTTGTCACGCTGCCTCCAAGATTTCAGAAACTGAGCTGTGAGGAGCTTCATGTTGGGAGTCGAAAGCAGGATGGAGGGCAGGGATGTGGGAATGAGGAAGCTCCTGGGGATTCTGGGATTTCTGTGCCTGTGGATTACAGCTCAGGCTCAGATGAAGATCCCACCGGAGACGTAAGTATCCTTCAGTGCTTCTCCTGCAGCTGAGCTCTGTGTCTTCCACCTGCTGTGGGAGAATAAATGTCATGCAACAAACACTCAGATTTAAACTGATCTGACCCCTTTAATATGCATTCGTCTCATATTTCACTCATAAGTGCCTTCAGGTTGAATGAAGTCTCTTTTGGCTGCAGTTTTGTAGATATATTCTACGTGTGTTGTGCATCGTTGTAGTTACATTTCCAGATGCTCTCCACAAAAATGTCTGATGCATTTCTGCTGGTTTGAACAAAGTTTGGCTGTGCATGGTTCTACTGTTGGTGTGTCTTTGAGCACAGGTAATGTTCTGGGCGGCTCCCAGTGTGAACTCGTCGATCTGTCCTGATTGGCCTCGTTCCAGATAAATTCAGCCTCACACTACAAACTCCCAGAGTGCACTGCGTGTTCATGGAGGTCCTGCGGGAAAACTGCCGTCAGCTGACACAAACGTTCCCTCAGGATGTTCATGAAAACACACACTGACTGGAATCTGCTCTCCTCTGTTTCGCTCCACACATGCGTTTTATTTTTTCCTGCTGCCTTGGTTAAAACATGTTTAAGATAATTAAATCTATTATCCCGGATATCTAATTTACAAATGTAACATTAACGTGAAAAACAACATGTCATCCCGACTTTAACCTCAACACCAAGTCCTATCCTTTATGATGCTGTCAGAAGCTGTCTGTAGCTGTACAGTCGCTCTGTTAGTCTGTTTTAGTTATTCTAGTCGATATTAACAATTTTTCATAAATAGATATAAAGATAAATAAATAACAACAAGGCGTTCGTTGGATCTCAGACACCCAGGTCTGGGCCAGAGGAAGTCTGGATCCTGGATCCTGTTCCAGCACTGTATGAAAAACACCTCTTCAGTAGCTATTAGAGTCAAAAACTACTGAAAGGAGACGAGCAGAATCTGCTGCAACAGAGTTTATAGTGTTTTTTCAGTCAGCAACCTCAAATAACTCGAGCTGATCCCGATCAGGACTCCTGGTTTTAGACTGTTAGTGATCTCGAGGAGTCTCCACCTGTTTTCTTAAAACACTCGCACTGTTTTTTTTATTGGTGTATTTTCTAACCTGGGATTCTAAAGGCTTCTCTGATGGTGTCATGCCGAGACACGTCTGGGCTCATATCTCATTATTTCCAGGATTTTCATGGAAAATAGATTGGAGGAAAACAACACACTTTATTCAGAGGGGGAAGGGGATTTTATGCTGAATCAACAATGTCTAGGTTCTTCACAAAAACAAAATAAACGTATTAAACCAGAAGAACTGAACCTAAAAAAAGCAAAATCTCCAAAACAAAACAAAACAAATAAAATAACAAAACACAGAACAACCAGAAAAACTAAATACTTTAGTCAGAAATAGATTTTAGAGTTAAACTTTGGCCGTCAGAGTAATTAAACAAACACCTTCTACTTGTACTGATGACATACAGGTGAGCTTGTGTGTCCTCATTATTAATCTCGTGATTTTTCTTTTTAACTGTAATTGTTCTTCTGAAGTTTCTTTTATATCTGGAGCATCAGGCACTGCAGGCTCCACCTACTGTATCACTAACGTCTGAAGCAGCTGGGGACCTTTGAAATGCTTTTAATGAAAAAAAATAAACAATAGAAAAAGGAATAAATGCACTCTAAAATGGCGTAATCCAAGTCTCTGAAGCCCGGAGATCCCAAATTGATTTGAAAAGATGTTATGTGCACTGTTTTTTAAGTGGAAATCTGCTGAGGTTGCAGAGCTGAGAGCGTCGAGGTTGTTAAGTGTCGCCTTGTCAAATCAAATGAAGTGATTCTGTCAACTAGCAAAGATCGGTTTGCATGAGCTAAAAAGGAGGAAGAACGTAGTGATGAAGGAGGCAGAGCAAAAAAAAACAGATAATGACTGAAATTGAAGCAACTTTGTCTGGAAAAAAATCCTGACAATCTGAAGCAAATAACATTTATTAATGTTTGTGACCCGTCTCAGTTCTTTCGTCCACATTTTAAGCGGCCCTTCCCAGAATTCACAGTCCCGGTGGGGCCGTAGTCTTCTTCCTGCTGTAGTTGCTCATACTAACAACCTCATTAGCATGAACCTGTCAGGCAGGGTTACTGTCGGCTCCCTGCAGGACACACTCTCCCTCCTCCACCACCATCTGTGTGGCCAGCATGGCTCGCTGCCCCCCCGCCCCCCTCCGTCGGCCCGGTCACCTTCTACTCTGACCCATATTCACCACCCGACTGATGACCACAGGCCCGGACAGAGATCACCATGTCACCTGGTTACAAACACGCCCTGAATACAAAGTGAAAGTAACAGAGTTCAGATGTAGTTGATGTGGAACAGCTGATCAGAATCACTCCAGTCTGAGTTGAGCGTGTGAGTTGTGAAAGATAAAAAGATGACATCATTACTGGAGCTTTGATACGATGATTCACCATGCCAACGGGTTAATAAAGAGCAGAGCCATTTTAATCCATTTGAGCCAGAAACATAAATGCATGCCGCTGCGCACCATGAAGGTTATCTTACAAAAAACCCCAAAAATAAAACCAGCGTGACTCTGCTGCGTGTCCTCTCTCTTCAGCCGTCCTGTCCAACAGGCCAAACAATAATAAAAGAAAGGGTCAGTAAGTTAATACGGTTACATTGTAATCTGTGTAGTATACATTCATCATTTACCAGATTTAAACTTCCTCAGTCTATGATATACTGCTCTAATCCCACAATATGTTGCATTAGATATTTCAATATACTGTGTGCTGTACAGTTACCAGATGGCAGCCCACTCTACTCCAAAGTCTAAACACGATCAGTCCGTGCAGGGAAGTGGCTGAAATCAACAACGGACAAAACCCCGACACGTTTAGACAAATGTCCCTCTTTTTAAATGTCATTGTTGGCAGACAATCATGTTTCAGCACTTCGCCTTCATCATCACTCGCTGATGAAGGCGAAGTGCTGAAACATGAAGGATAGAAGTGTTGATGAAAATATGGATCAAACAAACAAGATAGTTTGGTTATGCACCAGTGATTGTAAATAACTAAACTGATCCATCTGATTTCATAGTGTTAAGTCCATATTTCATCCTGTCGACTGGAGCTGAAAACTAGACTGAGATTGTAACTTTCTGAAAAAGCCGTCTCCCTTTCCACGCTGTTTCTCTCACCTCTGCTTCTGTCAGTCATTTGCACACAGACTTGTTTTGTCATCACTGTACTTCAGGTCGTCAGCTCCACTACTGACTGTTTGACCTGCTTCTGTTGGTTCTAACTTTGGGTAAAATGAGATGACGGCTGTGATCTTTGTGTCCAGTCAGATTTGGCGTCAGTCTGTTTGACAGATCAGCCTCAACAGGATCAGGATCAGCTGATTAGATTTTGGAGGTGATCTTGATGGAGGATTAAATTTTTTTGACATTTGTAGTTGAAATTGGTGACAGATGGAAAGACGCTGCAGGTAAACAAACTGCACCTTTGACCAAAGATTAATATCTAAAGATCAGAACTGATGACCATCAAAATATATTTAAGTAAATAAGAGAGGCGTACCATACGTCACATCCCACACCGAGGTTACGGAGTATTACTGTGTGGGATGTAAAGCATGAAATAAAAGACTACACAGTAAATCTTCAGAGAGCTGCGACCACACAGAGCGATGTGCAGCGTGAAGGACTGTTGCTTCAGACCGAACAGCTGAGACCTGAACCTGAAAGACGAACATGTTCGATCCCAGTTCATCAGCTTCATACTGAGTCTGATCCCTCATGATACATGTTCACTGAGATGATTTTCATGATTTGCATTACCTGGCTGCCTACATAGACAATGAATGGGAGGAGGGATTCTACGGACGCTTCAGTATATCAGGCTGAGAAATGGCACCAGATGAAATCTGTAAATATTAACAACAGGAGAAGCTCAGACTTCATCAGCTCTGCATCAAACAATCACACAGTGAAAAACAGTTATTATCGGTTATTATCATTGCAGTCTTAAAGCAATTAAGTCTGTGTATAAATCCTGTCCCAGCTGCACTGCATCTGAATTAAAGGCCGCCCACACCGAAAAAAACAGTAACTTTAACACTAACTGTAAAGAACACTGACAATAACGCTCTGCGCTCCGTTCTCCAGCTGTGTTGGCAGCTTAGAGGAATGAATAATGGTGTCACTGTTACTGCTGCATGTTAAAAAACAGAAACAAAAGGAAAACCAGAAGTTTTGAGCGGAGTAAGAAGAATCAGACTCAGTAATGAGAGCTGTCGTCCTTTTGTATGAGTCAACAACAGTTACTGTCGTGTTCATTAAAAACAAAACAAATAATCAATTAATCGTTGAGTCTATCAAATGTCAAAAAAAATACCCAACGTGAAGTCTTTAAAAAGTTTCTTTTATCCAACCAGAAGTCCAGCTATCAACTAACAGCTACTATCATTAATGACAGAGCAGCACATTCCTCTGTTTCTGCTCTAAAATAACTGAAGTAATTACTGAAAATCAATTATCAAAATATCTGGCGACTAATTTTTGCTGTAGACTGATCAGTTAATCAAGACATCGTTGCAGCTCGAGTGTGAGTTTGTACGTCTGCAGTGAGAAGATTAATGTCCAGAACAGATGGATCAATAAACTGCTGCTGAGTAAACACACAGTCCTGCTGTGTGTGTGTGTGTGTGTGTGTGTGTGTGTGTGTGTGTGTGTGTGTGTGCTGACTTGAAAATGAGTCAAATACATTTGTTTCAGATGTCCATCGATCTGAGAGCACGCTGCTCAGTTGGCAGCTCTTCTCCTCCCTCTTCTGCTGAAACAAAGAGAAGACCTCCTGCAGCAGCAGCAAGTCCTCATCCTCAGAAATAAATAAGATAAATTGTGTTTATGTCACAGTCACATCTCCTCAGTGGACTTTACACTCTGTACAGTGAGCGACATCTTCTGTCCTCAGACCCTCGATTCGAGTGAGGAAAAACTTTCCATATTGAAAAAAAAACTTTTAACAGGGTAAAAATAAAACAACCTCTTTCTCTTTTTAAGAGCGTCTTCGATCTCAGTGCCTTCCAACATCATCTTCACAATTATATATTAAACACGTGTAACTTTAGATACTCATCATTGTTTTTCTGTGTAAAAGTTCGTCTTAAAAATCACTAAAGCTGTCGCATAAATTAAGTGAATTATGACAAATGATTCCTTCTGAAAAAATAGTTTAAAATTGAAATACTCGAGTACTTCCTCAGTCTTCGTTTTACGTTGTTTTGTGCTTTTATTTATTTATTAATTTATTCAGTTACTAAAAAATATCTGTTCAAAATGTCTGTAATATAAACAGTAATATTTTTTACATTTAATGACATGAATAAATATCTTCATTAAAAAACATGTGAGAACATCACGAGGTAATGACGACCTGTGAAATTTAAAAACACAGTGTGATCAACATTTGGATCATAGGTGCTTCATTTCTCATCATAAAAACTGGAACTTTTGTTGCTGTCGGGTTAGAGAGAGCTGAGCTCCCTCACAGTGTGTGTGTGTGTGTGTGTGTGTGTGTGTGTGTGTTGTGTTTCTGTTGTGTTTTCGTGGTATTGTGGGTTTGTGCTGAGCAGACACCTGCAGCTCTCTGCTGTGACCCAGATGAAGAACAGATTATCTAAATCTCTTTCATCACTGTCATATTTAACGGCCTTTTTCTGCCGTAACACACACCGCTGCTGCACTGCGTCACCACGGCAACAGACACCCAAACTCACAGCAACACGTCACACACACACACACACACACACACGTCTCACACACACACACACCATTTGCACACATTTTGTTTTAGGGAGATCTGTCACCTGCTTCAATCAAACTTTATTAAACTCAACACATGATGACAGTGACGAGGTGACTGTCACACAGGAAACTCAAAGACAGTTTTCATGAATACAGTAGCAGTGAGAATAATGCAAAGTAAACTTGATAGAAGCACAGGCAATGTTAAGTAGAAAGAGATAAACGGTTTATAGAATTATAAATCAAAAGACTCATGTTCCTGGTTTCCACCATCACTGCCTTTATAAATATTTGGTGTTCACCTCAATTCAAATGTACTCAATTGACACTAACTATAATGATGATGCTACTATGACCATTTCTACCACTGTTGTCATTACATCACATTACAGTTAAATTTATATACCTCACTTTGCAGTTTAACATTAAAAAAGTTTTATTTTACAAGGTTCAACTTAAAACCTGAAAGCATTTAATCCAGTCAAACAGCTCAGAAGTTGAAAAGACTTTGTAATATTTTTCTTGTTGTTCTTACTGCCTGAGTCCATTTTTCAGTGATTCTTTAGTCTCCACCACATTATTTATGCAGCAGCTCCTTGTTGTGTATTTGTCTTTTGTGCAGATATCAATAATGTTGTGTTGCTGTTTGTGTTTCAGGGTGCAGCAGTGGGCGTCTGTGTTCTCTGTTCAGCTTCGAGAGCTGACCACCAAATACTCCGGCTCTCTGCTGCTGCAGAAGGTAAACAGAGACAGCAGATCAGTCGAATGTAAAGATCTGACTGAAGGAGCAGATATTATTGAAAATGGTCCAGATGTGGATGTTTGCTGCTGTGTAAATTTCTCAGGATGCCAGTCGATCAAATAAGAAACAACAGAGATATGAAGCTCTGAGCACCTCTCCTCTCTGAAGTAAAACTTAATGATAAATTGAAAAATACAATATGTATAATAATTTTTGGCAGAGACGTTGTTAGTTGGAGCTCTTCAAGGCATAGACAGACATGAAATGAAAAACTTCCAGCAATCAAAAAAAACATTTTTCAGCAAAAAAATGTTCTGTAAACAGATTTTTTTTCTTTTTAATTGTGAAAAAAAAAAATCACTTGGTTCCAGAGAAGGAAAAACACATTTTTCTCCAAATCATTTGTTCCCTTATTTATTTATTTATTATTTTTATGATTATACTGGATAAACCTTTTTTCCCACCACATTACAGTTCATAAACACACAAACACAAAGAATATTTTTTGATTCAGGATTTTAAAAAAATTGATCAGCAGAATGAAAACATTCTCACGTGGCACCTCAGGGCTTCCGTACTCAGTCCTACACAGTTGGACGTTAGTTACTCTTAGATCCTGAATCTTTGGACTCGCTCTGAAACCACCACCTCTGACTGGCTTCTTCTCCAGAGCATCTGCAGCCGAGGCTCATGGGTAGTGTAGTAACTGGAGCCATCGCTCTCACCAAACTGACTGAATCATCAATCAGAATATGAACCTGAAGCATTCTTACATTAGACTCATGTGATTCAGTGAATCTATAATCCTGAAGCCAGCAGCTGATCCTTCCTCAACTTCAGTTTCTTTCAACTGGTTTTCTGTGAGATGCTGTCAAAACTTCCTTCAGCATCAATCAGATTATTTTAATCTAGAAAAGACAAACAACCTCCAGTGAAACCAGAAGCTTCACATCAGTTTCCTGTTTCTGTGGGTTTCTTCTTTTTTGACTGATTTCATCTCACCATTACTAAAAAGTAATTTAAAAAAAGCCTCTATTCAGAATTAAAATATGACTCTTTCAGTTGAGATGTAGGATTATTAAAACACTTCCAGCGAGACAAAATAATAATACAAAACATTCTGGCTGCTTTCGCCCTTTTAAATATTAAAGCATGATGACAGTTTGTTTTGGATTAGCGTCTCTGTGAGGCCTCAAATTATGTGACGTAATTCTAAAAGTAAAAATAATCATCAAACTAATGAAATGCAGCTGAAACTGCAGAGTGATATGTGTGCGTCTGTTTGTGAGTGTGCGTTAGTGTCTCTCTGTGTCAGTATGTTTACGTGTGTTTATCAGGCAACACACACACACACACACACACACACACACACACACACACACACACACACACACACACACACACAGGCAGGGATCATGGTAATGCCCAGATTGAGGACCGAGCCCTCTTTACCGGCGTCAGGATTTGTGGCCTGTTCTGATTTTAGACATTCATCCATTTATCTGTCAGATTTAGATTCATCACAGGCAGCCTGCAGTTTGTCTGCCTCCAAAAACACCAACCTCCTCCTTTAGTTAGGAACAACAACACAGACACTTGGTCTCTACGATATGTTTGGACTTTCTGGTTCTGTGTGTCTGTGTCTCTAATGTTTCTCTCTTGTAGTGAGAAAATCTATTCATGTGAAACAACCACAGCTAGAAGTGTCCCGAGCCGACCCTCGGGATGAGAATCAGAGCCCAGCTGTGCGTGTTTCAAAGGATCGTATCGGCTGAAGTAAAGCTGATCAAAATCAAACCCTTTCTTCATTCTGCTGGGTTTCTAATGGCCGATAAACATACTGATTGTTGGTAATTCTAAATCTTTATCTTGAAGTTGAGAACAACCAGTAATGGAATGTGACCAACTACATTTTACCCTGATGTCTGTGATGTTAAACTTCAGGATTCAAGAGTTCACATACCACTAACTCTGGTTCAGAGCTGGTATGAACGGATGCAGATCAGAGTCTGTAGTCGTCCGCTGAGGTATCTTTAAATGTTTGGCTCTGCTCATGTGTTCACTCGGTAACTGGGTTGCTTGGATTAATTGGACTTAGTGAATGAGGTAATTTGAGGGATTCAGATGTAAATAACCTAACTGATCTGTCGCTCCTCGCTCTCAGCTCGCTTGTCCAGCTCAGGAGAGAGAGTGACCCGGTAACCTCAGAGAGCCTCGCGGTGAACAAATCCAAAGCACACATCTCCACGTTACAGCACCACAAACATCAGACCAGTTTCACCCAGTTTAACTGGTTCAGGTTCTGTGTGGAAACATCCTGAAATAAAACTGATCACTTCAGAACCTGACCTCGATTAAAAACGTGAGACATTGCCACAAGTCATTTTCTGAGATCATTGAGACAAACAGCGAGTTTGTATATATTTATTAAAGAGCCCGAAGGTCTATTTGGATGAACGGCGCTGTACGCCAGTGTTGCAGTCCTGAAAACCCAGAGTAGACCCTGATGTTTCCCCGCTAACTGCAAATCCTGCTTTGACCTCGGGAGTCCCCCTGAAACTAGATCTGTTCTTGTTTGCTCTCAGAAACTGAAGGATGTCGAGTCCATCGTGAAGATCGTGGAGCTGAACGGAGACGACTTGGTGAAGGACTACTCAGACGAAATCGAGCGGATGTTGGGAAGCAAGATGAAGTCAGTGAAGGTAAACCTGTTTGTACAGGATGGATCGACCAGTGCACAGACCAGCAGGAACCTTTCGGTCTTTGGAAGCCTCTCCGTTCTGCCATCAGTGTTCAAACGATTCACATAATTTTCTGTCTCATCAAACCAATCAAGAGCCCGTCTGACCTCTGTATGAAGCATCTGTGTGCATCTGTTGAGGGGAAGCTTCCTCTGCGTCACAGCAGCTGCTGCTGCGAGCGGCGGAGGGAGAGCGGGCGGCTGTTTTGGTCTCAACTGCGACTACTAGTGGTGCTCAGTCTGACATTCGGGACCTTTTTAAGATAGTTGTGCCGTTCTAGAATTATGGACACAAAACTGCGTGGAAATGAAGCTGAAGGGTTTGACTGCTGTGGTCGCTCTCAGCTCTGGTTCTTATGTAACCTGTGATTAGACACAACTTCATTTTACAGAGTTGAAGCTGAAATCGTTTCTTTTAATGGTGTTAACAGATCACACAGACAGATCACATGATTCACATTTTTATTCTCCATTTCCTCCAGTGAGACTCACACAGACTCTTATTTCCTGTCCTTGTCTGTTTCTTGTCTCAGAGGTTGGCAGAGTCTGCAGAGGATGCTGATCTGTACCATGATTTCAACGCTACATTAGAGGTTGGTGATCTTGTTTGTCCTGATAACTGACAGCTGGTTATTTAAAGGAGACAGTTTCTGCTGTTAGCTGTTAGTTTGTATTTACTCTTCTTCACACTGTAACCTGAAGAAACCTGCAGAGAAATGAAACCGGCTAAAGTTAGATAATCCATCAACAGTCTAATCTGTAATTCGTCTGCCTCAGCTGAAAGCTAAAATTAGCGTGCTCACTGTGTGTAGATCAGCTGTCAGTCAGTTGGCAGATAGAACATTTAAAGCTTCAGCTGACACCTGAATTCAGACCAGGTCAAACTTCACTGATCCTGTGAGGGAACTGGGTCGACACACAAACGACTACGCACAGGAAAACCAAACATGAGAGGACTAAACTGAAGCACATAATGTTTATTTACTGCCGTGTCCCTGTAATATTATTAGTTGCATAAAATAAATCAGCAGAATCAGACGGTGGTTCTTGTCTGGTGCCGTAATCCTTCTTTTGAAGACTCAGCGCATCTCAGTGCGACACAAACAACCACAACTGTTTCTGAAAAATCTGCTCAGAATTGTATTTGTGTGCTGAGACACAACATGAGCTGTTTAAATGATGAACTTCTCTTAACTTAGAGCTAATTTTTAACAATGATACAAGCACTAAAATATATGATCTCGTCATGTTGTCAGTTAATTTAAAGGTGTAAAAATTAAATGTAGCTTTCTTCCTTTCTGACAAAACATTATTTAAGCATTTACTTCAGCTTCGTCTTTGTCAGAGCCGGTAAGAGGACGTATTTTATTTACGCGTTAAATTTATCACCTTTATCTCATTTCTGTTACCACACATGAAGATGCAAACACCCAAACAATTTAAAAAACTATTTTCAGAAACAAAACTGACTTATTCTCAAATTGAAAAAAGCTCTCAGAATATAAAAACTCTGCAGGCTTTCATACAATATCTATCAAAATGATTTAAAAAGTTTATTCTTTTATCCGAGTCTCAAAGCGCCTCCTCTTTCTGTCTCCTGTCAGTTTGATTATTACAACTCCATGATGATCAACACGGTGGACGAGGACGGGAACAGCTTGGAGCTGGGCGGAGAGTTTCCCCTGGAGGAGAACGAACACTTCAACAACATGCCGGTGAACGTGGTGCAGAGCGACATCCAGGTTCCCACCAACGTCTACAACAAAGGTCAGAGGTCGCTTCACATCCCAAACCCGTGTTCAGTGTGCACAGCTGCGATCGGAACTGCTTCTTCAGTGCACGTCAGTTTGTCTTCGTCTCTTATCTGACTCAGACTGTTTCTGTATCTGCAGATCCAAACATCCTGAACGCCATCTATAACTCCGAGGCGTTAAACGACGTCTTCATCAGTAACTTCCAGAAGGATCCGACGCTCACCTGGCAGTACTTTGGCAGCTCCACCGGGTTCTTCAGAATCTACCCCGGTGAGTTTCACAATCATCTCCTGGTTTTTGTTCTCGGCTGAAGCTAAAGCAACATGTCTGCTCTGTGAGTCAGACGTCCTGCAGGGAAAAACATGTGATTCTTTGGTTTCACGATGACACTCAGTATCTGGATGAAGAGCTTGTTTTCAAACAACACATCAGTTTATGATTTTTAAACCATACTGTGTTTTTATTAAGTGGTAATGACACCATTTTATCAGCGTCACACAGTGGAAGTCGGGTTTCACACACTTATATCTGTGATATCTGGGGTCTAATTTGTGTGAGTTCAGGGGTCTTTGACATTGAAAAGGTTGAGAACATCTGAGATAATTAGCTGGTCAGCTCACCTACAAACACCATTCTGGTCAGTTCAGATGCTAAATGTTGTGATTCTTATTCTTCAGCGCCACTGCTAACAGAACACGGCCTGCCTGTGGCTGATAAACAACAGTTTGTTCAGTTTGTCTGTTTGTGTGGGTGAAGCCTCGACACATGAACAAACACAGAAACGCCCACTCAAAGGCTGCAAATGAAATCTATTCGGATTCTTCATGTTTATGATATAAAAGCTATTAACAACACATTTAAAAGTCAC
>CAEMYA010000154.1:29234-63567 GCA_903131615.1 Diplodus sargus | reverse complement strand
CAGTGCTTTTCTGTCTGGACCACCATTTCTGATTCACGTCTCCGTCATAGATTAGCTGAATGAATAAACTCATGTTGAGTCCAGTGTTGTTGGTAGTCGTTCTCTGAGGACAAAGAGCGATCCGGTTGTCTTTGCAGCACCAGCAACAGGTGTGAACAGGTGTGTTTCTCTGTTCAGGTGCGAGTCTTCACCTACCTGATCGGCAGAGAGATGACCTTCGCTCAAAACACCAAGTGGATCGCCTGCAACAACAAAGGTCAGCTGTGTGTGGGTGTGTGTGTGTGTGTGTGTGTGTGTGTGTGTGTGTGTGTGTGTGTCTCTGTGTCTGTGTGTCTGTGTGTCTGTGTGTGTTTTCGTTCACCTGCCGTTCTACCAGCACTCACACTCACTGTGTGTTTCTGTGTGCTCAGGTTACTACACACACATCTCCACGCTGGCCGACGTGCAGGAGAACGTCATGGAGTACCTTCATGTGCTCAGCCGACCGATGGTCATCAACCACGACCACGACATCATTTGGACGGAAGCCTACATGGACACTGTGGTGAGCCGAACCGACCAATCACAGAGCTTAAAGGAGCAGTTCATCATTTATTGTCATATTTTAAGCATCTGTCTTAATTTGATCAGACGTGAAGTGTTTTTCATTTGTGGTGAACTGCTCCTTTAGTCCACATACGTCATAATCATCATCATCATCATCACTTCACTTCATCTGTCTGCTTCCTCCCTGTGTTTCGGCTCATTCTCCCATGATCCTCTGGGCTTTTCCCTCCATCGCTCCGGCAGCTTCCCAACACCAAAGAGGTAAAGAAGGAGTAGAAGAAGAAGTTGTAGTTTTGGATAAACAGTTAATGTAGTTAACGTGTTTGGCGCCTAGACTCCTTCAGACTCCTTGAATCTGGTTTGAATATCGAGTTAAATGTTTGTGGTTTTACTTCACTGAATAGTTAAAAAGCAGGCAGGACAAAGACTGATGAGACCGACAGACGAGGAGAAAGACAAAGAGAGACGAGACGTGTGTTCACTTGAATGTTGCTTCTGCTGCATCGCAACAATAAAATAAAATCCTGTCCTTCCTTTTTTGAAGCATTTGTAGTTTAACACTTTTTCACAAATAGCGTTGTAAAAAAGTCATATTTGAGTAAAAGTGAAGAAATGTAAAAATATTCCTGCAGTAAAAGTGAAAGTCCACATATGAACAGTATGTACAGTATACACTCTATACTTCAGGTCCGATTACAATTAAAATAGATTAATTTGCGCTACTTCAGCTGTGATGTTGCAGGTAATCTGCAGTTTAATGTAACTACAAGTTACCATGTTAATTAATTTCTGCAGCTGCTCTGTAGTCTGTTTGTACGGCAGCAGACACTTCTGTGTCTGTTGTCAGACGGCAGCAGGGTGAACGGACTGTGGTTGGCTGGGTTTTGTCTTATAGAATCCTTCGGGCTCTGAGGATGGTACCAGTGATGTTCCGGGCTACTAGTAACTTAATAAATCAAGTAAAAGTAGAATAGTACCAAGTAAAGTCATCTCCACCAAAATATAGCAGAGTGAACGTAGAAAGTCACTGAAAATCAAAATACTCAGTTCCTCAGAATTGTACATGAATACAGTATTTGAGTAAATATACTTAGATTCCATCATTATTCTATTATTCAGAACATCTGAAGTGTTTCTTTAAGGAACAACCGTACAGACGATCTGTCCACAGGGTTCAGGTTCAGGTTCAGGTTCAGGGTGTTTTATATTTACACAGAGCTGCAGCTCCACCTGCAGTTCATCACAGTACCTCAGATTCAGAATATACAACAGACAAAGAATAAGATTTACAACAAATATAGACAAAATAATGAGACTCCAGACAACAGCAGGACAAAGTGTAGAACTCCTCAAGTTGGTCCAGCATGATTCTTTAAAACTGAACCACAGTGATGTGCTGCTGCGTGCTGCCATTTTAAATGTCAATGTATTTAAAAACATCTTTTCCTTGATCCATCATTTCCTACTTGTGTGTGTGTGTTCATATAACAATGAGTGTATGTTGAATGTTCTGTTGTGTGTCAGCTCTTCAACACCAAAGCTCAGAGTCTGCTGCTGATGACCTCGGTGGCCATGCCGGTCTTCAGCAAGAAGAAGGAAACGGTCAGTGTTGTTGTTACATTTTAAATTGTACCTCACATCACAAACACTAAATTACACTGTACTGTACGTAATAAAGTAGTATTTTGGTGCCTTGTTTTGATGGCTCTGCCTGTCTCTCCAGCTGTCCCATGGGATCCTGCTGGGTGTGGTTGGATCTGACATCCCCCTGATGGAGGTGATGAAGCTGGCACCAAGATACATGGTGAGCTCACACCTGTCCGCTCAATTTCCTGTTTTTAATTCAGACTAAAAGACGAGATGTCAGATTTTGACAATAAAACCTATAAATGTCATCACTCCTCTCATGTGCTACTTCTTCTCCTTCTTCTTCTTCTTCTTCTTCTTCATCTTCTTCTTCTTCTTCCACAGCTGGGAGCTCACGGCTACGCCTTCCTCATCACTAACAACGGTTACATCCTGGCTCACCCTGACCTTCGACCTCTGGTGAGTCCCATCTTGTTACTGCAGAGGACGTGTTTGTCTCGAGCTGCAGCAGCTCGGATTCACTGCACCTCTATTTAAAGTAAGAGGTGTACTAAAGGGTACATTAGAGCGTATTAAGTATTTATAAGGACAGTTGTACAGTATTTCACTACTGACACACACACACACACACACACACACACGCACTAACAGTGTGTCCTCTGTCTGACAGTATAAAGATGGAAAGAAACTGAAGCCGAAGCCGAACTACAACAGTGTGGATCTGGGTGAGGTGGAGTGGGAGGATACAGAGGAGAGGGTAACTACACACACACACACACACACACACACACACACACACACACGTAGGTTAGAATTATAAATGTTTTTCTGAGACCACTGGATGAATCTTAACTTGTAGTTTGGTGTAGTGGATGAACCGTGTTCCAGCGTTGGACTGAAAGCTTCCACATATTGTAATCTACCTGTATAGTCTTAAACCAGGCTCAGATATCAGCCCGATAATGATCCAACCCAATGTAAGAGAGCTGTCAGGAACAAAAAAACGGCATTGGATGCGATAATTGACAGTTTTATCTCGTGTAGTAAATCATGGTGGACGACAACCAAACCTGCATCTGGAGGCCTCACAACGTCCTGACACAGAGACGAGCAGGACCAAATGTTTCGTCTTCTTTCACCGAGTGCGATAAACTCGTCCATGTCTTTGGTGACGTTGACTCAATAAGCGCACAGAACCTCTAAAACTGTTAACACGATGAAGTGAAATAGGAGTGAGAGAAAGAGAAACGGTCACAGTCATATTATTTCTTCTTTTGCTGGCAGCCAGTATCATACGCACCGCTGCAGATACCATGTTTTTTTATGTCCGTGTTTCCTGGAACTTGGTCTCTAGCTCCTCCCACCTGATGACATCCAGTGGTTGTCAGGTAATAAAAAGACAGCGAGCTGTGATTGGACCAGCGTGTAGTCTGTCATGTACGCGAGCTAGCAATTATCTTCTACCTGTCCGGGGTCTGGTTGCCGTGGTAGTATGGTAAGCGGGACATTCGCCTCCCCAGCAACTCTGCCCAGCTCTTCCTGGGGGAACCGAGGCGTTCCCAGGCCAGATGAGATATATAATCCCTCCAGTGAATTCTCGAAGGGCTTCTCCCAGTCGGATGTGCCCGGAGAACCTCTAAAGGACGGCAGTCCATCCTAATCAGATCTGGAACCACCTGAACAGAGGATCTACTCTGAGCTCCCTCCGGATGTGCTGTGTCTAAAGAAACAGCCTCATTACTGCTGACGCTGCACCAAACCGACTGTCCATCTCCATTTCCGATAACTCGCGACAGAAATATCACGTTGTTTGGACCCAGCATAGGAAGAAGAAACTCTTTTAACTTTGTTTTAAACCTGTTGTTGCCTCGCAGCTGAGAACAGCCATGGTGAAGGGACAGACTGGCAGCACCAGCCTGAACGTCAGAGCTTCAGTGGATAAAGGGGTGAGTGAATCCATCAGTTCACATAGCGTCACTCACAGTATCTTAGTGTGTGTAAATAATATGAATAATGTGTTTTCATCTTCAGGTAGGGATGATTCACTCCTGGAGTATTATAACAAGTAGAATACTGTAAACAAACACTTCATTCGTATTCATTTTATTATATTGATGTAGCGACGTCTGCATCGTTCTGTCTTTACCACACTGAGTGATGTCATTAGGTTACCAAGATGGTACATTTCATACTTTATATTATATTGTATGATATCAGGACAGATCTGTAGTTTCCATCCTGTTCAGTACGCAGTAAAGTTAATTGTCAACTACTTATTTTAAAGAAGAAGATGAAGGGTTCTCTGATTGGTCTTCAGCTGATAGGAATCAGTCATGTTAATTAAAGAAGCTAGCTGAGGCTAGCATTAGCATTTTATCTTTGACTGACTTAGTATTCTGAGATCTGATCTGTGATCAGACTGAATAAATATACAAACGCAACGAGCTGCTTTCAGCTGTTCACCGGATGTTTCATTAATGACTGAACAGTTAAGATGTTCCTGTTCTCATCCAACAGAAACGACCTCTTTACCTCACCAACAATTACTTCTACACAAACATTGATGAGACACCTTTCAGGTAAATCAGCTGTTTGTCCATCAAGCCTTTCACAAAGATTTAAATGTGTTTTTAAAGATGTCAAACTGACGTTTTATCTCTTCTGTTCCTGCTTATATAATTTGTTTATTTAACCTGTCCTGTGTAAAGGGACATCAGGTATTTTTGGAGAAGAAATTCACGCTCAGAAGTGTAATATTTATATTAGATATACTAGTATATGTTTAATATTAATGAGGTTATGACACAAAGTATATATTTTTTCCACGAGTAGATAAACAAACATTTATGAAGTGCCTTTGAGAAGATTTCATAATATTGATGTATATATCATAGATCTTGACATTGACCTAAAGGTATTGTTATATTATTTAATGGCAATGCCGCCAATCTCCACGAGCAACTTGGCTCATTTTTAACTAATTCCCTGATGAGTTGATGAAGATCGAGCTGGATTTAAATGTTTAACTCAGTACATGTCTAATTTTTCAAAATGTTTAAATCAGAATATATCATCGTCCCATGATGAATCAAGTATATCAGCCGGTCTCTGTCATCTTCATGAACAGGCCCTAATATGAGGTCTTTGTTTTTAAGCGTTGACATCTAATTGTATCTGTGTGCTTCGGCCACTAGAGGGCAGCATTTTACATTGAATATGATTAACAGTAGAAATGCGATCAGCGTTCACAGGTTTCTCTCCTCTGTGTCTCTGCAGCTTCGGCATGGTGCTGACGAGGGGGCACGGAAGCCTCATGTTCGTGGGAAATGTGTCTGTGGAGGAAGGTATGATTTCCCACAATTCCCTGCTGCACAGACCTTAAATCAACTGGTGTATCAGATGCTCCAGCTGGTTAGAAATAAAACAACATAGACATGCTAAACCCCAGTATGTGTTATATATGTGCTTATTCATGCATAGAGAAGTCAAACCTCAAACTGAAGGGAAGTTTTCTGTTTTCATTTGAAGTAACCTGAGTGTTTTTAATCTTCCTCCACAGGTCTGCATGATCTCACCTCCCCAGACCTCAGCATCGCCACTGAGTGGTACGTGAGCAGAAACTGATATTAAAGGCAGTAGATTTCTGCAGGACTCAGCAATTCCACTTTTTATCAGTTTATACGTGCAGGAGACTCGTAAGAGTCAAATAAGTCAGCAGAAGGATTTTCAGTCCACTTAAGTCATCTTGGGAGTCCAAGAGGCGGTTCTGACCCTTTGTAAACACCTGTCCTGTGTAACCACTTGTGATCAGATCTCACGTCTCGCTCTATATGCAGATAAACCCGTCCATCACTGGAACCAACAGACACAATGTGTTTAACACAAAGACAGAAAGAAGTTCATGCAGATCGTTTGCTGAATTAACAAGAAGGTCCAAATAATGCAGAATGAGTCAGAGACAGAGTTTCACAGAGTTTATAAAGTGTCTCCAACTCAACAACTCACTAAACTGACACATTTGTTAAGGGAGTCTGGGGACTTTCTCCACGGGGACAAAGAAGGAGCCTATATTGTTCCTGTCTAGTGTCTTTGTAACATGTGACATGTTTAGTTCAGTTGAATTTACAAGAATGAAACAATGATTTAGAATCTGTTGTAGCAAAGTGTCACAAAGTTTGTTAAGTTTCTCCTCACGCAACAATCAGATGACTTGTTGAGGGGGTCTGGTGATACTGTGGTTACTAGAATCAGATTCAAGTGATGGACTCAAAGAAGATTTGAGGTATTTGTACAAAGCAAAAGTCAGGATTTGCATGATTCAGCTTTTTTCTTTATCCCTGAAATCAGAGTAAAAGTATTTCGGGTTTTTTTCCCTTTAAACTTTGAGAATCAGCTCAAAACTTATTACACACAGGATTCTGTGTAGCAGTTCGTCCTGGACTGACGAACCTCTTTTCCTCAGGACTTACTGTGAGACGGACATCGACCCCGCCCACCGAAAGTACACGCAGCTTCAGGCCGCCATCCGCTACCTGCTGGGGAAGGAGCCCGACCTCGAGTGTACGTTTTCTACACTAAAGTACTAAACTTCAAACATTTGTGTTCACGCTGGCTTTATATCAACTCCTTTTTAATGACTAATGTTTTTGGGAAAGGACGGAATAGGAATCTGATGATGATGATGATGATGATGATGAGCGTTAATTTGACCTGTTTGACCTGGTCTGTCCGTTGCCTAGGTGACGAGGTGTTGCTGCAGCAGACGCTGTTTGACGCCGTGGTAACGGCTCCACTGGAAGCGTATTGGAACGCCCTGATGCTCAACGACAGGTGAGATTTGACATATTTATTTTATTTTTTGATATAAGAAGCGTTAAAGGGTCCATAGAAACACCGGAGACCCGAGTTAAAGGAAGTATTCAGATTGTTTACCTCGGTTAAACTGCTCATTCCGCACTGAAAGTTAAAGTCTTGTGTTGTAAAAATCACTCAATGTCCCTTGTGTCCTGCAGGGTGGAGCCCGGAGTGGAGACGGCGTTCCTCGGCACTCGTTCCGGCCTGATGAGGCTCATGAGATACGCAGGAGTGGAGACCAGAGTGGCAAAGTAAGTTCTCTCAGAATCTCTTTCATATTGGAGCAAAACTGGGGTCGTTGAAATATCCTGAACTGAGTTGATGTCGAATCAGAAATAAAATCAGAGCAGGACCTCAAATCGATTCAGACAATCGGTGACGATACCCGACTCTGATCCTGGTGCCACAATGTTACAGCACAGGGATAAAACAGAACAATTTAAAATGTAATTTCTGCCCAAAGTTTCAAAGTAAAATGTCATCTGAGGTTAAACTTCCACTCGACAGAAAGTTTCTGACTCCGGCTGATAAGGACAACCTGTTCACCGTCGATCACTTCCCTCTGTGGTACCGCCTGGCCGTGGAAAACACGCCTGGAAGCTTCTTCTACTACCCCGTCAACGACAAAGGTCAGTCTGCTCAGCAGCTCGACGGCTCTTTCATCTGATTAGATATGTTTCTAATGAGCTGATCCTGAGTTTTGTCTTCTCTCCACAGGAGTGAAGTACATCATAGCAACAACATCAGTGACGGTGTCATCGGGAGGGAAGACGGCCATGGCTGGAGGTGAGTCGCTCTGCTGCCGCTCTCATTCACAACATTTAAACTCTTTAAAATGCAACATTGGAATATTTATCTTGTCTGTGGGACGTCTTGGATGTTGAGGCTGTTTTATTTTTTTTATACTCTTTCCTCCATTGGCCCATTTTACATCAACAGTTGTGCGATCGCAGCACAGTTATGGTTGGTGTGATTGTTGCGATGGCAGATTGAGCTGCAGGAGATAAACTGCTGCTGCTGTAGCAGGACGCCCATCAGAATATGAGGAACAAGGAAGATTTTAGCAAAAACTTAAATCTATGTAATCATTTTAATTGGTTTATCCATTTTCTGCCGCTTATCCTGGACAATGTCACATTGATTTTAATACATTTTATCGTGAGGAAATTGTTGTTAAATACGACATGATGTTGTGTTATATTATGATGAATGATCCCAGACTTCACACTCGTCTTCTACAGACTGTCAGACTTTGGCTGGTATGACTGTGAAAAAGTCTGAAGTGTACCTGGTAAACCCTGCAGATAGCCGATCCAGAGAAAGGTGCATTGAAGCATGACTCTGGAGTTGTTGTCATCGTCTTGGATTATTCAGCAGGTGACATTTTGTATGTTGTAATGCTCGGCTTAGAGAGATGACGCGCTGTGCGAGCCTGTTGGTCGAGCCTTCAGTACACGTTCCCTTTCTCTCATATTGAGTACTCGAGGAATCGGTTGTGTCAGCAGGAAGAACGAAGGTCTTTTCCCTCCCGAGTCGAACTGTGTTGATATTAATCCCTGCAGAGACTTTGATGTTACTGTGATGGAAAGTTGTTCAGTCAGATCTGTAAAGCGATGAGGAGAATCAAAGAAAGAAAGTCCTTAACCATGTGAGAAAATGACCCTGTAAGTTCTTTTTAGTTTGTGTTAAAAGACGAGTAGATTCAAATGTTTCTTTCTCCAGAGAGCTGATGAGTATTCAGTATTCCTCAGTTCTACCTGTCAGACCAGGATTTCAGCAGGATTTCTTGACTTGACCTGAAGTGAGAAAAAAACATGATTGTGTTGTTTGTCTTGATCCAAGAACACGTCAGTGAGAAACCTTGAATCTTTCTTTCATTCTGGCTGCTTTGAAGTGTTTTGCTGGCTGTGGCTGCAACACAGAGACTCAAAGTTCATCTTAACTTCTGCAGCAGAACTTCCAAACCAAACAAAATATTGTCACGGATAATGACAACACTTTGCTTGTAATAGCAAAGATCCTAATGGCTAAAAACTGTGAGTGTTAATCATCAAACATTAGTTTCTTTATTGTGACAGTGTTTGTGTGACTGCAGACCCCAAAATGTATGAAAAATAAAACTATAATTCGCTCCTCATCCTCCAAATTCTCTCACCTTTCCAAAGTTATGCCTACATTGTAAAAGTGTTTTAGGTGCTGCAACCCCTAAAAGTAGTTTGTAGAATCCATTTGAAATTAGACTTTATTTATAAACTCGGCCTAAACCTCCAACACAGATGGTGCAGCCAAGTGCTGGTAGTTCTGAAGATCGCTTCTTAAGAAGAAAATAAAATACACAGTTTAGATAAATATAGAGTTTATTATCTTCAGCATGATTAACAGTCCTTGAGTTGATTTCGAGACGATGTTTCATGTGCTTCTCACAGACAGTATGGACAAAATAAATTAAAACACACAGGAGTTCCAGTCTGTGTGGGCTTTAACCCTCACACACGCTTCGGTATCTCAGACTTTGCTATTGTTGGGAATAATTGTGTCGTATCTGTATATCACAGAGCTCGAGCGTTTGTTTGTGCTGGGTTGCAAGACGTTGTAGCTCCAAGCTTGCCCTCTAGGTGGCAGTACAGCTCTTGTATTGTTTGAATGCAGTTTACCTCAGTGACGAAGCTTAAAGCAGCATTTCCCTGACAGCATCATGGTTTCAAGTGTCTGTTATTTGGAGAGAATTCAACAGGGCTTTCACCTAACAGAGGTACTATTTCTCAAAGTGGGGATGTTAAAGATAACATGAAATACATCGATCGAGGAAGAAATGAGATAGTTTGTGCAGCGAACAACAGGAGAAATGTCACTTTTCACAGATTCACAGACATTTGTACTTTTGGTGCTTGTGCTTGTTGGGCTCAGATACAAAGACGGCTCGAACAAAAAGGTGGTTTCATATTTCTAAAGGAGAAACAAAAACACAGATGAAGGGAAGTCAAGGTGCAGAAGTGCCAAATAGCAGCTTCAGAGGAGTTTAAAGCTGGCTGAGAGATGCAGCACAGGGAATAACAATTCACAGAGCATCCATACATTAAAAGAAGTGCTGCAGCATTCCAGTTTCACTGAATCTAGTCCGGTCCATTAGCTGTACAATCAGTCCCCACCCAGATTTTCAGCACAATCGCAGCGCTGCAGGGTTTCTCCCTCCAGACGGTGTCTCATCAGAGATGAGAGCTGAGGAGCAGAAGCAGCCAGAGCATCCTGGGAGGATCTTAAATCAGTGAAAAGCAGCAGGTCAGAAGCTGCTGATTCGATACCCGTGCACAATGCCGCAGGATTCTTTGGGCGGCGTCTCGTCCGGCGAGGTGGGAGACATTTGTCCGTCCTCCAGATCTGTCTCGGCACCCGACTCGGCCATCAGAGGCTGGCCACGGTTCTTCATCTCTCTCTGGTATCGTGCCATCAGCGACGCATAGACGCACCCGTAAGTTGCTGCAACCACCATCATGACGCACACGGTGCCACAAATCACACCTGCAACTATTTGCGTGCCATGTGCTCGGCGCACGCTGACGGGCCGGTAGCGCTGCCGAACACATTCCTCGTTGCTGCTGATCCGCCCGGGCGGACAGGGAGGCCGGGTGGCATAACCCGACGCACCCTCCTTGGTCGGACTCTGCAGGCAGTAGCTGAACATCTCTGCTGGTACGCTGCGGATGTCCCTGCCCTTCAGATTCCCCGGGAGACTGCACTGCATCGCATCTACCTGCCCATCTATAAAACGGACAGAGAGGGGAACAAAAGAGAGAGGGCAGAGAACAGGGAGGGCAGAGATGAAGGAGAGGATAGTGGGAAGAAACAAACAGGGAGAGACAGGGGAGGATTGAGAGAGATGGAGGTCATTATATTCTTAGACGTCTCCGCTCAGCATACATCCATCCTTACAGAGCGGAGATTAATTGCTACGATTAGACAGCTTTGAAGTACAGACTCAAAATACAAAGTGATTCGCTCTGGTACGTCTTATAGCACTGCGCACCGCCTGCCAAAACTATCAACTTCACAGTATTTGAGATTTGGAGAGGCCTGCTAACAGCTCTGCTCACCCCTGTAAATCAACCACTCCATCCAGTGCTTGAAGTCCCTCATCTTGCAGTCGCACTCCCAGGGATTTCCCGCCAGCTGGAGCTGCTGAAGCCCCACCAGGGGCTCGAAGGTGACTCTGTCGAGGGCTGCCAGCCGGTTGCTGGCCAGAGAAAGCCAGGTGAGCCTTGGAAGTGCATCCAGCAGGCCCTTAGGCAGCCACAGGAGGCCATTGGAGGACAGGTCGAGCCCTCGCAGCCGCCACAGCCCCCTAAAGACCTCCTTGTTCAGACCAATGCTGCCTTGACTTCCATTTGAGCCCTGGAGGACTTCTGTGCTGTTGTTGGGGTCAGAAGTCGCCAGACGCGCCCCGAGGTAGTTAGCAGAGAGGTTGAGCCAGCGCAGGCCGTTCAGGCCTGAGAAAGTTCCAGGTTGCAGGGTGGAAAAGTGGTTCTGGGAAAGATCCAGCAGCTCCAGGCTGCTGAGGTTGGAAAGCTCAGTCGTGCCCAGAGAGGAGAGGTTGTTCTGGGGCAGGCGGAGGATCAGAGAGTCCTGGTCCAGCAGCGCCAGGATGGGCATCAGAGAGAGAAGGCCGATGGCGGAGCAGTCAGTGGTGTTACCATAGCAGGTGCAGACTCCGGGACAGCCGTGGACCGAGCCCAGCAGTCCCAGCAGAACCAACACCAGACTGGACAGAGCTGCACAGACTGGAAGACGAGAAACAGAACAGCAACTTTATTTCAACTGCTGAAGTCGATACTGTACAAAGATCAATTAATCAGACCTGACTGTCTGTATCGCAGTCGATCCAGGACTCTGAGACCGTTACAGACAGAACTAATCATCTGAATGTGCTTTCAAGGTTTTTGCCTCAGATTTTTTTTAAGTTATATTTTTCTGCAATTTTTTATTAAGAAAATGGACAGAAAAAATTCATCCACGGTGCACCAACGTACACAAACAGTTTGAAAAGAAAGACAAAAAGCTCGACCTTCAGAAAAATGACTTTCTGTCTGCTTCGTTAACACTTGGAAGTCTTTTACTGAAGCTGATTCCAAACTGTGAAGACTCGATAGTCCTGCTCTAAGTGTGGATAAAAGCTTCAGTTACATCTGCAGTGTGAAGGACGAAACATCTGTCCAGACTCACACAGACTCTCCAGGTGACTGCGTCCATACTGATCTCGGCTCTTCATGACTGTCACATCGACTCCACTTCAGATTCAGACTCTCGTCCGGCTGTCTTCGCTCGCTGCCGGTTCACACCAACGTCCAGCTGAGGGAAATGTCCTGCGAGACAGAAAATAGAGACAGAAGAAGAGATGTTACTTCAGAGAGGAGTCTTCAGGAAGATGCTATGATGCCAAAAACTGATCTTTTTTTATATTATCCAGCGTGTTCATTTCATTAGTGACGCGGCTGATCATAGTTACATTAACCTTTTAGCCGTCCCCTCCCCGCTGATCTGTTTTATTCAAGGCAGCTGTTTCCTGCTATATGATATATGATAATGTATGAGCCGTCAGCAGGAGTGAATATTTCCTCTTTTACGGCATGAGCAAGAGGAGTAGAGACGTGGGTAACCGACCAAACACTCTATAACAGTGATTACTGCTGGACTGTGGAGCTATTTAACACTTATTTTAATAAGAAATAACGCTCGCAGCAGCTTTAAGTAAATTACCTTCCTTAGAAAACAGGCTCAGGGGGGAAAGTCCTGTAAATGACCCGTCCAGCCGCCTCCTGACTCGGACTCTTTATATCACGACTCTAAAGGAGCGCCTGCAGGAACGACGCTAGAGGGACGACCACAGCCTCAGACTTTAAAGCACAGGGCCAATGACCACGCCGTCGTATTTTATGCTTTGGGAGTAGAACAGGCTGATTTATCGGCACTGATATAGCTGCAAAAAAAGGGAATATGAGCCAATATATCCGCCTGGCTGATTTATGGCTTCAGCTCTGCTCAAGACACCAGAATCTGACCATGAACTCGTTTAAATGAATTAATGTTCCACCAGTTTTCTATAGAATGTGATTTTCGCAGAGCACACAACATCTTTAAGCTCTTAGATTGGACGTTTCCAATCAGTGTTTGTGTTTACGGGCTTTTGCCTTTTACTTTTTTATGAAAACAATCATGTTTTCTCTCAGATTTGTTCCTGTTGCTGATTTAAACCAGGAGAAATGAGAAAATAAACAGGACTTAAATTCCGTCCACTTCACCGCTGTACTATAAGGGATAATCCTGCGTGAGCTGTGTTTAGATTATTCTTTGCTCTCTTTCTGCTGTTGCACATGACTTTCATTCAGTTTACTCGCTGACGCTTCAAGCTTTGCACTCCACATCTGGTTCAAGGATTCGAGCTGATGATTTTCTTTACATGAGCGCTTGTTTCTCAAACCTCTCAGCCACCATAAAGAGTGCAACTCGATATACAAGATTAAGTGGAGTGTTTCCTACGTGCTGATTAAAAACCATCAACGGCTTAGTTCCCGGCAGAGCTGATCTACAGTATGTTGGCATTACAGGCTGGAGTTGCGCCGTAATTCACTGCATTTCTCTCTCTTGTCCTCAATCCTTTCCATTCTTCCCCTTCCCTCGCTGAGAGAACACCAAGGAGCTTCATGATAAATAGAAATAATCCTCTGTGTTTTCATCCAGCAACACCAACACCGGAGGAAAAGTCAATGCCAACTTCTATCTTCTGAACGCCCACTCACAATTCCTGTACGCTGCAGATACAGCACAGTGTCAGCATTGTTTCACACATACAATCAAGAGAAATGTTTGTTTTTTTTGATGATGCGTTCCTTTTTGATTCCCTCGTTTTCCTCCGCTGGATATCTCCGGCAGTTTAGGACACTCAGATATTCAGGGGGGAGAAGTGTGCGCAGGAGATAAAGCTGCATTGAAAAAGAAAAGTGCTGTCACTCCATCATCCGTCTGTAGCTGCTGTAAAGAGCCAGAGAAACGCTGCCTCAAGGTCTTTCTTTTGTTGCTGGTCTTTCTTTTGTTAAGTTGGCACAAAGATGCCAGTCACTCTGCTGCGGACTGCGTGAGGCAAGAAGGTGCCTTCAGGCCACAACTGACATTACAGAACAGGAGGGAGATAATGGGAGGACATGTGAAGAGGCTCGTGTGACTCCCATAGAATAATTGACGTCACCTCATCCAGAGACCAGAGAGAAATAGAAATCCTCTTGCAAAGTCGGAGCAGCAGCTCCCAAGATCATAATCACAAGCAAATCCTCAACACATTTATAAAGGATCGAGCACAGCAGGTCCTGATGCTCCGAGTATCAGCAGGTTGAGACTTCTCTCACCAGAGAAGAACGATGTGTTTCTGCACTAAAACGATCTGCACTTGACCTCTTGCCAAAACAATGACTCTCCTCTCGAAGCACCAGAGCAGCAGCAGCGTTACGTTGTTAAACCAGAGACTCTCAGAGCGGATGGCTGTTTGTTCAATGCAGGGAAACACAGTTTGCATCAACGTTAAATATCAATGTCTTTGATTTTTAAATACTTAAAGGCTTCAACATGTTTCTTCGTCTGCACGCTGTGTATTATATTAACATGTGCTGGATGTGGAGAGCAACACTTACAGTTAATTTACAGCGGAAGAAGATGAATTACTGCAGAGCTGCCTGAAGGAGAATTCTAGTTTGGTTTAAGAAAACTGCTTACAACAAGTAGTTCAAACTGTTACCACAGAGAACGTGATCAGATTAAAGCAGCACTATGTAGATTTGGAGAAGACGTTCAGATTGATTTTAATATTTACAAATAATAACGTTTCAGTGTCAAGAACACAAACTCAGGAATATTTTTTTCATCAGTGAATAAACGAGCTGCTCTCGGAGGAAAATAAAGTCCCAGAACACTGTGTGAATCTTGAGAGGTGGCAGGGTCCGCCACATATACACAAAGTACAACAGTATAGATTGTGTTTTTGTCCTTTAAGGTCAGTTTGTTCGTTCAGTCAAACAGCTGAACTTGAAGCAGGTTTACTCAGTTATCCAGGTAACTAGTAAAGCATCATACAGTAACTTAACTCTGAACAATTAACAATTAATCACACTAATCAATACTTATTGATACCTTCTATGTTAAAGTGACCAATGTATTTGCTGGACCTGCTTCACACTGACTCATTTAAATGCTTCATTCAACAGTTACGTATAATATTGTATCATGACTCTTGATATCATGTCAACGCTGACGGCCATTCAAGAACAAGATTTTATCCCCTTGGACAGAAATATCATTTGAATGTTGGACCTTTTCTGTGAGTCTCTGCGATGCTATTTGTTGTGTGACTTGCTGTGTTTGTTGTGGTTATGTAACCTGAACATCTAGAAAAGCTTTCCAACAAAACACTGCGCTGGATTTATCAAAGACGATCGCTTCTTCACCTGGTAGTTTTAATGTGTCAGACTGAACGTGAAGCAGATTTCAGAGCAGTGGAAATACAGAAGTAGCAGCAATCGGATATGAAATTGGATCGGCGAGTTAGAACTGGCTTAACTTGAGCACAAAGTTTTGTAATTGTCCCAAAGCTTTTGAGGCTGAAGGACAACAGAGTGAGATCAGTCGGAGCGGCAAACGTTTACAGTCTCAGAGGAACAAACGCTCGTACGAGACGACAGCTGATGGACACATGACGATACCGACACCGACCTGTCTGTCCCTGAAGGATGACGGCTGGCTTCAGGACGAGTTTGTATTAAATAGTTTATTATAGTAACGTGCAGGAAAAGGAAACTCAGTAACTGAGATCAGATGTTGAGTGACAGCTGTCGGCCTCATTAGGTCCACTACAGAGCCTGTAAGGAGATAAGGCGGGGCCTTTATCAGAGTGTCTCAGGGAGCAGGTGACCTCTGACCTCTGTCGCTGTCCGTAACAACAGATGGACGTTGAATCACGTTACGCATTGTGAAAACAAGAGAGAGGATTTACAGAAAAACACAATCTCGCCTTACATAATCCTGCAGATGGAGCAGAATGATAAAAACATTCCACTGTGACGTGTTTGTGTGAAGACTTCAACATCATAAACCAACGTAACACTGCACACACACTGTTTCATGCTCACACACACACACAGCTGAAAACACAAGCAAACGTAGAGGTTGGTTTGTCATCTTCTGTTTATCAAGAGCTGAAGTTGCTCCTGGCTGCTTTCCTGCTTTTCACCACCTCTCTCCTCGTTCGTTCTCCTCTCCGAGCGTTCAGTCCTCTCTGCACTACTTGGCGTCTCTTTCTTTAGACTCGTGACTTTTTGAGGACAGCACAGAGAGCGTAGAGGCTGCCGGGTGGAGGTCGAGGACGTCAGATTCACCTAAACTCAAACTGTACTCAGCAGGTTTATCTGTAAAGTCTACCGAGCTTTTAGGATCGAGGAAAGTCACGGCGTTGTGTTAAACTGCGAGACGGCACCAGAATTGGTTCAGACATTCATGTACCTGAGTCGGGTGCAGTCAGTCTTAACCTGAAACTGCCTGACAAGAACCTAAAATGTTCTAGATTTCCACTCGCTGACTCTTCCAGCACACCAAGTTTAAAATTGTCTTCGCAAAACTTCTCCATAGCTTAGCTGCCTTCAACCTCAGAAGCTTGAAATGCAGCTCATACTAAAGAAACTCCACCGCCAACAATGTAACCGAGTGTTTGCTTACCTGTGCAGGTTTAATCAGAAATAGTAAATGCAGCACAGAGATGTAATGTTGGGGGTGACGAGGTCAGGAGGAAGGTGTGAAAAGCTCCCTGCAGCTTCACTAACGTGCAATCAGAGGAGATGTCGTCGCTACACAGTGAAAACCACATATTGATTGTCAGCGCTGAAGGTTTATAGACTTCTGTGGTTAAGGATCATTATTTGTTGCCCCACTGTTCAGCTGATCTTACATCGAGGGATGACCACTTAGAAAAGCCTCCACAGATTCAGAATGTGAAGAGAAAATGTCCTCAGTTTGATCACTTGTTGATTTTTGTGAGTAAACAGCCATCGAAACAGCTTGTGAAAAGCACCATCAGCCAGATTAGACGCTGCCTGCCGCTGCTGCGTGGGCGACAGATTAAAACCGCAGTTTCAATCCCTGAGCCGGACAGACGCCTGTTCTGGAGTCCAGATGGTGTCAGAACAACTGGTCCAATAGACACTGTTGTGTCATCATCACACATCTGCTGCTGACACTTTTATTTAAATCACTTCCACAACACCTGCAGGAAACACGCAGCACACACTTCATGTGTGTGTTGATAAAGAATTGGATCGGTAGAATCTGATATATGTGATACATTTCTGTTTATTTACCGCTCAGCTGATCATTTAACCTCTGATCAGTCTGATCGTGTGTTTACAGAAGGTCACTTTGTTCGCTGTCAGACCAGGCTAAGCTAAGCTAAGCTAACAGTACCACATCTGATTTTCCTCACATGCTCTACAGGTATTATGTAAACATTAGCATTAGCTGCTGTGCCTACCCTAGCGAACAGACTGCTAGCCTCACAAAGAAAACGCTCTGACCTCCTTGTATTCCTTCAGACCAATCGTTCTCTTCGTGTTAGCCTGTTTGCGATTGTACCGTTGTGGGTTTTAGGTTGTAGGTTGCTGCCTAAGAGTTGTTGTTTTTTCTTTCCTGTACAGACGAGGATTTGCTAATGTTGAGCTGAACTCAATATTAGCAGCTGTTGAAGCAGGTTTAGTTTGTGTAGCAGCTGATCGCTTGTTTGTCCACTTTGAGGCTCATGTTGTCTTTATGTGAGGTTATTTTGTGTATTTGGCGCAGTCGATGACATTGTTTGTCAGTGGATGTATAAGAACTAGATACTCCGAGATGAGTTAACCCTCTATAAGTTTGACTCTCAGCGTCTAATTTTACTTCCTCTAATGTGACTGTGTCGTGGTGGATGTTTCTCACCACCTCAGCTCCTCTTTAAATGCTCCACTCACTGATAAGACTGGCAGCCATCAGTGAATCCAGCCCCCAAACATCCACACATGATGCCACTGCTGATCACATTTTTCATGGTTTTCCAGACGTCCAGGGATTCAAAGTTCACTGATTCAGCCTCTCAGCTCCTGTTTGTGGTCAAACATTGTGTTACAAAAAGAGGCTAGCGGCTATTTTTGTACATGAAGAAGAGGTGGATTATTATCTCGATTTAAAACTCGTCTGTTGGATTTTGTCATTGAAGTCCTGCCGATGTGATGTTCCCGGCTTCATCTGCAGTGCTTCGCTCCGGTTTTCTGGGCTCTAACGTGGCGTCCCGCTGGCTGCTTAATGGCCTCTGACAGGCAGCCTCTCCCCCCCGTGGCTGCACTTTCCTCCAAACAGCCTGAGAACGAGGCAGCTGAGCGCTCGGTCCAAAAGGCCGACAGCACAAACACACTGCAGCAACCACACCGAGGCAGGACGAGCGAGGAAACCACACAAGCAGCACACACACACACTGATTGCACGCCAGAACACACACACAAGCTCACTCCTACATGCTTTTAGACTCTCTCTCTATTAAAAGCACAGATATGCACTCGCACATAACATGGCCAAAAGTATGTGGACAGCAGGAGACTCTTGCAGTGAGAGTTTATTGGACATCGTTAACCTGCTGCTCTAACTGACTCCAGCCTTCTGGTTCTGGTGTCAGATGATCAGGTCCGGCTCACAGTTAGGCTGCAGGTTCGTCCCAAAGGAGACTTCCAAGTTCCTCCACACCAAACTGGGAAAACAGTTTCTTTAGGGAGCTTTGTGCTCAGGCTGGCACTGTACATCTGTATATAAGGCTGGATATATATCGTTTTCCTGATATAAGACTATAGAGCTTTCTAGATTTGGGCATCATTAAATGAGATCTGTCATGAGTGTTCCTTGTTTTAAAGGCTGAATTCCAGTAAAGTCTGAACTTACCAGACTGTTCTGATACCTGCCAGTTTGTCATTTCATCTACAACACTGTCGCAGTATCGTTATCGAGGTTTGTGATGTATCGCGATACGGAATCACATATCGTGACCTTATTTTAAAGCCAAAGCTGCCGGAGAAAAAGGACAAAATCAAACTGACACACTTTCATGGAGGATTGACAGAAAACAGGCTACAGACTATTTTAATGCTCGATTTATTTGTATTGATAAAACAACGGAAGTTGTTTGAAGACTTAAATAACTGACAATAAAACAATTATCTTCAAATCTTGAATTACCTTCAAAGGTGAAGGTTCGTAGTCAACAAATCATTTCTGGAGCTTCACAGCAAAACAGTGTTGAAGCAGAAACAACTGAAGAATGAGTTGGCTCCATCCAACACTGATTTGAAAAGACCATTTTTAAATAAGCTAAGCTAAAAGTGTCATCACTTAGGCTTCTGGAGACTTGGATCACAGCACACGAGCCACTTTGTTTTAAAACAAGTCTTCAGCTGTTGAGGAGAAGCTACAACACTGTTTTGCTATGAAGCTCCAGTTTTGTTGACGTCCAAACTTCACCTGACTTTCCATCAGCATGGATGATGACTGAGTTCAACATTTATGGGTGAGCTTTTCTTTTCTAATTTCACAGAGAAATAACTGAAAAACTACACAAAAGTATTTCATCACGAGTGTCCGCTTACTTCTGGCCATGTAGTATACACACACACACACACACACACAGCTCACCATCTGCTCCACTGCTTCAGCCTCCAAACAGAGAAAGAAGAAGCTGCTCTCCTTCATCTGCAGCGTTCAGAGAAGACAATCTGATCCAGACTTTTATCTTCAAGGACAGAAACTCGTCGCTGCTCGCTCACACCTGAAGGCTTCTTCCAACAGGAGCTGGACGGGAGTTTTATTCCGGATCAAACGCTGCTTGTCGTCCTCCTCCTCTTCATCCACATCGCTGCTCGCTCAGCTCCGATTGTCTGAGAGCTCCGTCCAACACACTCGCAGCCCATCGACTGAGGGCGAGCGAGCTTCTGTGTGTGTTTTAGAGCGAGAGAGAGTGAGAGAGAGAGAGAGAGAGAGACGCCACATGCTGCTGCTGAGTTGTCGCTAATGGTGCGTGTGTGTGTGTGTGTGTGTGTGTGTGTGTGTGTGTGTGTGTGTGCTCCTCCTCTCTGCGCTGTGCTCAGTGTGTTCTGTGCATTAAAGCAGAGTTTGACAGAAATAGTAACAGCAGAGTGTTGCTGCTGCAGGCTGAGCGCTGAATGAATGAGGCAGAGAGACGATGTAACATTATGTAGTATTTCTTTGCGGTCCTGAACAGAACTCAGCTCAGTGAAAGGATCGGGTCGAGTAGCCTCCCTGCAGGCTTCACGTTCGGGTGAGGACCCCCAAAGGACCGTCGCGAAGTTTGCTGCCACCCTGTGATAAAATCGTGTCACTACAGCTCACGAAGATTTTCATGTTTTCAGCCGTGGACATTTTTTCCGTTGGTTTGTCAGCAGGATTACACGAAAACGACTGAGATGATTTCCTCCAGACTTGGATGGAGGAATAGACCTCATGACCTTCTGGTGCAAATCCAGATAAAGAGACACATTCAGGATTTTTTTGCAAGAATTTTTTGATTTTTGACATTTCCGTTCATTTCTCTGGGAATGCATGAATCCTGGTGAAAAACAGATTCCTTGTGACTGCAGCCAACCCGTAACAAACACCTGATACTCACCTCACATCTGTGCAGGAAACCTGAGAGAAAGAGGCTTTTAAAAGTCGGTTTGTTCAGCTCTCAGGACTTTGTAGCCTCTAAGTTAATCTCTTTACTTTCTGTCGCCCTGTTTGTACTTCCACGAGTCGTATTTAGTTACTGCTGCTGAAAACACAACGATTCCTGTAGTGCTGCTTCATAGTAAAAGCTTTGAAATGACTAAATACTGACAGGGTTTTATTTTGTTTTACTGTTGTTTGTAACTGAATTAGCAAAGCCTCTGTGTTAGCGGCTTGATAGTAGAATAAAACAAGCTCGTCATTAGTTGAAGACGTGAAGCAGGTAGCCCAGGTGTAGTGGAAATGCAAATCCGTCAGGCTGGAAGTTGCTTATGAGACTGTTGGCCTCAGCTGAGGTATACGCTCTCCTGAGTACCATTCTAATTCAGCATGTTTATCTTTGTTTTGAATGCCTCCTGCATCGCGGCCGGAGGGATTACGTTTTGGATTTTTCCATCCATTTCAGTCGTATTTTTATATCTCTTTCAAACGTGATATCTCAAGAGGGCCTCGAGCACCAAAGACATCTAATTACTGTATTCAAGTCGTAATTTCAGTTTAATAGCTGTGAAGACTACTCGACCACTTAATCTGATAACTAAAACCACTTTTGGATTCATTAGGACATGAAAATAAGCTCAAGTGTATCTGCTGCATTTCTGCTGATGTGAGTGTCTTTCTCTCTAAAACAAAACAAATCTAGATACTAGAAATGATGAGCGTTGCTTATTCACCTTGGAACTTTTCAAAAGAGCTGACAGATGTATCATCGCAGGCTAAAACACAGTTGGAGGAAAAACCTCAATATTTCATGAGAAAGTCTCCATGTCAGTCCGTCAGTGTGTTGCCACGACTGCGTTGTTTCAGATGAGATGGAACAGGGTAAAGATAAAAGATGTGTTAGTCTCCAACAGGAGAGCACGTCAGAATACTGTGAACACACACACATGAAACACAAAATCAGAACACATCATCACTGCTGGAAGAAAATTGCACCATAAAACTTTAGCGCCCTCGGAGGTGCACTCGCTTCTGCAGCTTTTTATTTCAGCACTCGACACGCGGCTGCATCACACAGGAGAAGTTGGCTGAAGCAGTAAAATCAAATGCATGCATGTAAAAAAAAGAAATGATGCAGCTGCAGATTCTCTGTTTGTGTCAGTTGTCCTGAGAACGTGCGAAGCTTTAGGTGTTAGAGTTATTAATGTAGGGTTGAACACCAGAGTAACAGTGTGGGATGTTTGGTGCCGTCGTGGACTCGTCCTTGCTCAGACTGCAGACTGCAGCAGAAACAGTGCAGCTGCGGCGCTGAAGGGCGGCGATAAGGACGCAGCCGACAGGAAAAGAGGAAGGAGAAAAAAAAAACATAAATGAAATCAAACAGCGGAGCAAAGCCGCAGACCACTGAGTCTGCAGCCGGGCTATTTTAAAAGAATGGAGGAGAGCGATGCCTTAAGAGGTTTAAAGGACCCAAAGGTCACAGCACTCCCCGAAATGCAGTGTCACATTTTACTACAACACTCCTGCTTCACACGGAGCTTATAGACTCAGTTCAGACTCTCTTAAACGACTGTTTAGCTCTCACCGTACAAACAGGGTGAGCTCAGTGTCCTCAGCGTGAAGGGCAACACATAACTCATCACACAGAGCGACGAGAGGGCAGATGAATGACTGAGTGCACGCCCTCCGTTTACCGGACTGGCTCTGATGATGATGATGAAGTCAAGATGTTTTCATAGCTGTGAAAACATTTAGCTGAGCAACAGTTGAAATGAATATACTGTTTGTAAAACCTTTAACATAAGGATATGTTTCATGCAGGGCTGGAGGTTTCCTTGTGTACTTACATGATCCCAAATGTTTCCAACAATGTCCAAACCAGAGAAACCAGCAAGTGTGTTTTCTGCACTTCAGTGTCAGAGAATCTGCATTCTGAGAGAAGCTCGACAACAAGAAGCTCAAAGGGCAGAAATGACCAGAAATAAAAGGTTTTGCAGCTGCCGTAGTTTTCCAATAACAGCAGTACACAAGAGGCTCCACATGTTGCCTCGTATTACTCATCTGACTGTGTGTGTGTGTGTGTGTGTGTGTGTGTGTGTGTGTGTGTGTGTGTGTGTGTGTGTGTGTGTGTGTGTGTGTGTGTGTGGCTGCCGACCAGCTGTCTGTGTGAAGAAGAGTTTTCATTATTGAAGTAACAGTTGCAGTTATTATGTTGCTGTGAGTGGAAACGGCTCCCGCTGGTCCTCTAACACTGCGGCCACCGACTGGCGATCGGCTTGTGGACGTGGTCGCCGGATCGGACCGGAACAGATCAGAACAGATCGGATCGTTGTGTGTCAGCAGGTTGACTGTGTGTTCATTTTCCCTGGGTGCACCAGAGACCTGAAGCTCTGTGGCTCCCTCTGCTGGTTGGGCAGTCGGCCCTCCTAAAACTTCCCGAGCCTTTGGTGGCCAGTGTTGAACCCTAAAAGGCTTAAATATGATGTTTCTCCGTGTGTGAATGGATGAATGTTTGGATGCAGCTGGTGAGAATTAGTTTAGATCCTCGTTTTGACCCAAACTTTCTCTGAGCAGGACAGATTGGAAGGTTGTCGGTGCTCTCTGGTATCTGGTCTTGGTCTCGGAGGTATCGTGGTGTCTTGGTGGTAGATACAGTTAGTACTGTAGGTAGTAAGCTAGTCACCAACACAGGCTAACATTAGCAGTCTCTGTGTTTTTATTAAAGCAGGTCATTAAATCTTCGCTCTTGTATTTTTGGGTTTGGAAAGGTGATTAAAAGACAACACAACCCTCCAAACTCTGCGACTGGACGGTTGTTATTCAGGGGAAGGCGAGTGAACGCTGAGGTGGATGAAAGTGGGAAAATGTCAAACTCGGCAACACGTTGTGCGACGCCTCCAGCACAGATCTGTTCATCAGGCTCCTAAACGCTTGATGTGCGCCTCACTTTGATACTGGCAGTAATAAAGCTGCATCACTGAGGGACCCAGAGCGTCATTATGGAGTCTGCAGGGAGCGCACACGCCATCAGGCTCATCAGTGTTTACATCCCTTCATTAGCGCTCGGACACCACGAGGTGAACTCAGGGTCGAATTGATTTCCTGTCCTCCTCTTTCCCTCCACAAACACAGCAAACTGTTCAGCATCATCTCTGCAGAGTCCATCTTGTCCTGCGTCTGTCTTTAATGCGTGTGTGTGTGTGTGTGTGTGTGTGTTTTCTATTTTTAGCTATCGGGGTGCAGATGTCCTTGGATTGCCTGGAAAAGAGGTTCTGGGCCATCGCCAAGCAGGTGACCAGAAACACTCTCTCACACATGTTGGCTGATGTCACTTCTGCAGACTTTTCATCGACTCGTGTTTGTTCCTGAGAGATTCTGACCTTCACTTCAAATCCCTCAAACATTAATCTGACCACAGTGGCACAAACCTGTTCCAAATCTCACCTTCACCTGACAAACAAAGCTGGATATAAAACTGATCATGTTTAAACCTTCATTGTTTGCGTTCATCTCTTGGCTGTAGATCAGCGGAACAACATCAAGTGTGCTTGTACCAAGGACGATATAATTGTACCTGGACATTATTTTCTATGAACGCTGCTCAGTGATGATAATTTAATTTGTGCAGCTCTTCTAGACGTTAAAAATGTTTTACTGGAGAGAGGAATAGAGGACAAATTAAGTTCACTTGTAGTTTTGAGCGTCCTAGTTCGCCGCTGCTCTTCATTCTGCAGGTTCGGTCTGAAATCTGTGCTGAAGTTTGAGGGAACGAAGTCTAAAATGAAGGAAACGATCACATTCTGCGTCTCCTGTGGGAGTTTAAACTCCTCCACAGAGACACTCGGTGTGATCAGACCATCGTTACCAACTGACCGTGCAAATGTGAAGTGCATCACTAAGTTTCCAAGGACGAACAAGTGAATTCTGCTGTGATCATCCAGTAATAATCCTCTGGATTCAGAGGTCATTATTTCAATTTCCCATCTCCTTCAGTTGGGACCAGAGCCCATTAATTGTGTTCACTAAGTCTCTGAGACTTTTCATATTAAGATTAAAGTGGAATATGCAAAGAATCAGGTTCCATTAAGATGTGAAGCGACCGGATGTGAGTCTTTAGAGACTGAAGTAAAGATGAATGTTTCTTTGTACTTCAGCCTAATCTCACTTTTATGGCCAAGAGTTTAATTATTTATTTAAAGGAAAGCTGAGACGTTAAATCCAGAAAAGATTTAAAGACACAATTAACTCTATTCTGAACGAATGAGCCCCGCTTTTAAATCAGAGCACCTGGTTCCTGTGCTAGCATCCCTTCACATGCTAAATGCTAGCTTGTTCGCACACAGTAGTTTGTTACATTACATTAATATATTAAGAATATAATGTAACGTGTTAAAGATACATTTTACTGTTTGGATTCAACATGTATTTGACATTTTCATTCTAATTTATCTTCAGTTTGCTTCAAGATAATATGAATATATGATGTCTGTCATATTTATTAAGAATGTATCTATTTCATATCATATATATTTATATATATCATATTTTTTACAATATATGAAGAGAATATATAATTTGATATGTTCAGTAACATATTGCAAATAAACTATTCAATCAATACATTTGAATGAATATAAAGATTAAACTAATGTTAAATATAAGTGTGTCAACTCCTCGTGTCAATGTGTTATTTACTTACAGGCTGAAGATATTCACTAAACTTAACGCTGTTTTATTTACACAAATAATACAAACAACCCTAAAATGTGAATTTGATTAATCAGTAATTAATCTACATGTGTGAAAAATATATTTTTCTTGCATGCAGCGCAGCTTCTAAACTAAATGTATCCAATAAGCGAAGTGGAGAAGAAGTAGAAACTAACAGAAAAAGGAGATACTCGAGTGAAGTACTTCAAAATTGACATAATCAACCAATCGATCGTTATTTGAATTGAACCACTTCACAACAAAAGTCTTCTCAGTTTCCAGGATGAGCAGATCCAGAATATTCTCACTGATTAATTAATTTACAGACCCAACATTTCCCCCGTGAGTCGGCACTTTTAACAGGAAGAAACCTCGAACAGAACCGGACTACTGCCTCCACCAGAGTGAACTGTAGTTTTTTATTTAGTCACTGGTTGTTTGAAATGTTGAGACAAAGAGTTTCACTTTTACTGCAACTGATGATCAGTCTGCAATATCGTTTTCACTCCTTGATTTCTAATAATCGGTATCAACCCTGAAAAGACGACATCGGTCCACCAAGTTTACCTTCAGACGGTTGGACCTGTTACAGAATATGTCCCCAGACAGACACACACACACACACACACAGACACAGACACACACACACACACACACACACACACACACACACACACGCACACACACACACACTCTCTCTCCGTTGACCTTGTGGACGTCTCCTGCAGTTCAGTGGAGCCGAGCTGCAGCTGAACGAGTGCAGATGTCCTGCAGAGGTTGATGGTGCAGATAACGTTATTAATGAGAGCCGACAGCTGCGGCGGCTGCTTTAATATATTCACTGCTGACCTCAGAACACGTTTACCTCCCGTCCGCGCTCATTCACAGTGTCTGGAGTTTTATCATGTTTTTCCAGTTAAATGAAAAGTTAAAGTTAATCTGACACGAGGCCGCTCAGCAGTTTGTGTTTTTTCTAACATTAAGAGTCTGTTGCTGTCGGGTCGGGTCGGGTCGGGTCGGTGCTGAGACGGGACTCATCATCTGTATTTGTGGCCTGTTGCGTTTGATTCGCTGCCTGAGGAAACTGAAGCCGTCAGCGGATCTATTTTTGAAAAACTTCCACATTTTATAGAAGCTGCAGATCTGAGACTGTTTAAACTGCGTTAAATCTTTAAATCTTTAAATCCAGCTGAGTGACGCAGCGCTCCACGTCTGTTCACGTGTTTCTGATTTGATGTTTGATTTAACAAACTTAATAATCAAACTCTCAATGAACAAAGTGACCTGAAAGGACAACACAGTTTATCCTTGGTTTACTTTGTTTATATGTGGCGGACCCTGCCACCCTCATAGCTTTATACAGTTTGATGAAACATAATTATGATTGATATAATAAGTTGTATTAACTGTGTTTTTCGTTCCCTCGCTCGACCTCGCTGCTTCCAGCCCAGCGACACAGACGTAAGTAAACACTTTATCATATTAACGATCATATATATATATTTATTGATGCATTCATGTGCTCTATCTTTAATATGACATCATAATTAATTTGTTAGTTATATGTTTTTCTAAATCTGCAAAGTGACAGTAAAGTCATAAAATAAATGTAGTGGAGTAAAAGTACAATATTTGCTTGAAATTAAACACATTATTTAGAAATAATGTACAATAGAAGTATTTCCACGTTCTGCTCTTCATACTTTCACTGAACTACATTTTGGAGGTAAATATTGTACTTTTAACATGAATTAATCATTTAATGAGTGAAACACCGATCAAGACTCAACTGCTGTTTGTACGACTGACTTTCACTTTTACCGACGTAATATATTGTAAATTTATATCTTTACTTTTACCCAAGTTTACTTTTTTGTGGAGCTTTTTACAACACTGATTGCAGAAGAACATGTAGATAAAGTAAAGTTCTGTAAGTAAATGTATTCAGTTACTTTCCACTGCTGACAGCTGCTGACTACCTTTCTACAGTTACTTAATGTTTGTTGGTAACTTCAGGTCAGAATTTATATCTAATTCTCAAAGTCAAGAATCAAATTCCAGCTGGTCATTTTTGATCAACTCGGTCGAGATAATTTCACTACCAGTGTTAAAAAGTTTAGAATATTTATCTCCTGGAGCTTCCTGTTAGCTTCCTGTCAGCTTCCTGTCAGCTTCCTGTGTTCGTGTGTCTGACCTTTGACCCCTCCTCCTCTTCTTCTCTCTCAGTGTACAACCATCGAAGGCGTGTGTCCTCTCAGCTGTGAGAGTGCTGTAAGTATCCCACCTGCTCCGTCTGCTCGTCACCAAACATCAGCCCTTCATGATGAAAACACAAACACACACTTCTTCTTCTTCTTCTTCTTCTTCTTCTTCTTCTTCCTGTTCAGGATCTCAACTGCTTCCTGGTCGACAACAACGGCTTCATCGTGTTGTCCAAGGAGAGGAACGAGGTAAGACCTCACCTGACTGATCGGTCTGAGAGGAAACAGAAATGTTGTCGTACGGCTCTTTAAGTGATTCATTAAATGGGAGCGTGTTGACCTGATTGGTTTAAACCTACTTGGAGTCAGGAAGTCGATGCTGAAAACAATCTGGATGAGTTCTGGTGTCAGGAGAGGACTTTTTAATGTGCTCATAAACAACATCTGGATGGCTCACAGGATTTGAGGAGAGTTTTGGTCTTAATCTGTCCGTGTGGCGCAGAAATATACAGCAGCTGCTGCACCTGCCGACCCGTCTGACTGTGGGCGGAGCTTAACCAGAGCGCAGCGACCCGCCGGGTTCATCCAGCAGTTAAACGTTTTTAAGGGGAGATCTGGTGTTTTTAAACCCGGGCTCTATATTTACATGCTTTATAGATCATCTCAGCTGGCAGCAACAACAACATGATGTTTTGGGGAAACTGCGACTGTCAGAAATAAATAATAAGACCGTTTTGTAACCAGAAACACGTCTCGCTCTGAAACTCTGTGAGATGTGAGTTACAGGAAGACGAACGTGGAAACAGAAGAACTGGTGACCACGAACAGAACGGCTCCTGCATTAGATCTGTACAGCCTTTTTAAATGTATTATTTTTTATCAGCAATCAAAAAACCACTGATACTGATCATCAGGAAAATGCTGAGTATAGTTTACTTTTTGTCTGATGTCTCTAACTGGCCCAGACGAGCTTCCATACATCACAGACTGCGTTTAAAGAGACTTTCTGTGTGTAGAGACGGTGAACCTGCTGTCCATCTGACAGCTGCTCGTTAGCTCCGGATTACCTCGGCCTGTTAAGAGCCGTATTAATGAGGATTAATCCAGAGTCCACCATGCAAATATGAACACACACACACACACGCGCACACACACACACACACACACACACACACTCAGCTGAGCAGCCACACCCAGGTCGTGCCCCTCACTTCTATTTTAGTTTAATCTGCCTCCAGAGCTTCAGCTCTTGCTGTTTGGTTCAGGACCTGTTATCGGGAGTCGAACCTGTGATGTTTGTACTACAGGACGTTATCGGTGGCCGCGGGCTGCCAGCTGTGCAGCAGCAGCTGGATCTGCTGAAGCCAGATGAGGTTAAACTGTCGTCCTGTGATATCTGTGAGGCTGACGGCGTCAGATGAACGTTCAGTTTCAGTGCAGCTGGATGGACGTAGACACGAACTCACAGATCATATTAATGTGAAGCTGTGACATCACAGGTGACAGCTGAGACGCCTCGAGGATCGACCACATTCAGAGGTCGTCTGGGCCGCGTGTGGACACAAGCAGCGTGTGCTGAGCCACTCAGCAAACCACAGCAGCAGGCAGAACAGATCACACTGTCTGACTTCATCCTCTGATAACCTGCCGATGGTAATGTCAACAGATGTTTGTGAGCACCAACCACTGAACCAGTAACTTCAGTACGACCAGACTCTCTCAACAGATTGTCAGAGTTGTTGCATGAGGAGAACCGAACAAACTTTGTGAAACAGCTACAACAAATTCTAAATCATTGGTGCGCTCTCTGAGAGTGAGAGAGGCCAGAAGGCCTCAGTCTGCCCGCTGACCTGCTGCAGCACCGCTCATAAATCCTCAACAAAAAGTGAAACTTGATGAAAGAAGGATTAATTACAGATCTGTGGTATGAGACCAGATGAACCTGATAATAAACTGGAGTGTAACTTAAACTACGTTTAGTTTGAGTAAATGCAAAGTTTAAACAAAGTGTTTTTTAAGGCTTTAACACAAAATGTTTGGTTATAGAAACGATGCAGACCTCTAACACGGCTGCCACAGGGAGAGTTTCATCACAGGAAAGTCTTTATTACGTCTCTTTTTCTTTTTTAAATGACTTTAACTTCCAACACCAGCAAATGTTGGTGGTGAGATTTGTCAAGAAGAACGGCTTCGACAGACAGCAGCAAAATGTTGCGGTGTAGAGAAACCTCAGAGCGAGAATCATTTACTGTAGAAGCTCATTTTTCATTATTTGCATGTCCGCTGTGTTCCCAGCGGCCTTACTAAGCAGATATTATGATAAAGTGCTTCCTCCGTGTTTTGCTGAGCTCTGGACTTTTATAGAAAGTTCGTGGAAACACCCAGAAACCTCCCCGGTGTGAAAGCTGCTGTGGTGTGGAGGTGCAGATCGTAGTGCGTTGCAGGGCACCGTAAATATTTAATCAGCAGAGAAAATTAAGTCAGTGCTGACTTAAAGAAATGGGTCAGAGTGAGGAAGTGTAGCGAGCAGGGTGACGGTGCAGAACGCAGGGCTCGTTATCGGCTGCGTTGGCCGCGTGCAGAGGAAACGTCTGTTTGATCGACGATCCTGTCTGAGAAGCTGCTGCAGGACTCAGTCCATCCTCTGGAGGGAACCGGTCCCACTGAAGAACACGACCTGCTGTCCCAGAACATCCGCAAACTAACATCAGTCACCAGAACACTCAGAAACATTTCTGTTACTAGAGATCGATCGATCTGGGTTGTTCAGGGTCAATACAGACTATTAGAAATCAACAGAACTGATATCCAATATCTGGAAATCAGTAAAAAGTAGAATTAAGTTCTGTTCTTAATATAAGTAACTTTTTCAGGAACTTCACTCGAGTATTTCCATTTTCTGATACGTCATTCTTATTTTGATAGATTTATTTATTAGTTATTTTGCAGGTTCATATTATTTTATTGTTTATTGGCTGTTAACTGACGTTTGGCAGAGAAACACAATACAATCATCAGAAAAATGCTGCGTATCGGCCTGATAATCGATCTGTGAATCCTCTGTGCAACATCTCAGACTTTAATGAAAATATAAGACTGAGTTCTGTTAAGCTTCTTATAAACGACCCTGCTGGGATATTAAAGATCTTTGCTTATATACTTTAAATGAGACTTGGACAAAGTTTCTTTCTTGTCCAATCCTTTTTTTTAATTCTTGTTACAAGATTAAGTTACTCAGAACCAATAAGAACGGATCACAGTTCCAAGTTTCTTATTAAGATAATTAAGATGAAATAAAATCCTCCTGGTAAAACAGAAAATCCTGCTGGACAGAAAACAGCAGATTTTGCATTAACGTAAGGTATCAGTTAGATTTCCCTCTCTGCAGCGTGCTGATGCAGTCCTGTTTATAATGAAACATTTGTGCAGGAGGATTCTGCAGAACTGGACCTTGTTCTGCTGCTGTACGTCCGCAGAGCTCCTGGCAGGAGTTGGACTCTGGCATTTTACGGGCTCTGGGTTTTTGTTTAGGCAGCTCTTTCCCTCCGCTGCTGCTGCTGACAGACAAACAGAGGGTCAAGTTTCAGCGTAAGCAGCATCCTGCTAACGCTCAGCAACCTGCGAGTCCTCCGAGGCTGCTGGGAAAGTCCGGTCCAGACGGAGATGAAGTGGGCCGAGAGCAGCTTGTAAACGTGGAGAGACAAAACGCTCTGAATAATTCAAAGAGCGTTCTGCTGCTGAGGGCCGGAGAGCAGCGACACACTGCAGACACACTTTAACACTTCACACCATCTGTTTCACAGCCTTTCATTTCCATTTACATCCATCTGTTGTGTTCGTGGTCTCAGACCGGAGGAGACGATATTCTGCAGGAGCTAAATTAATTACAGCGAGGAAGATTTAATTTGTGACTGTAGGTGTTCGTCTGCGGGGAGATTCATCGGAAACCTTTTAATATTTGTCAGAGCTCTTTATGATGTGAAAGTGTTTCTGTTTTGGGACTCAGAGATAAAAAAACAAGATGACAGTCGCAGCACGAAATCATCAAACTTTATTGATCAGAAATACAATACAGACACAATAAGCTTCATACAGTCTTCATGAGGAAACGCTTCTGTTTTTCCCTGATGACTAAAAGTTCAGATGCAAATGAATCTGTTGTCTTTGTGATAACGACTGACACATTTTGAGTAATGTGGTTTTTTTTTTTATTCTTTATTTTCAGTGTCTAGAACATTATGTAATTCTTTTATTGAGCCATTTTCTAAGTTTGAAAAGGTTTTTCTTTTGTGTGATTTGTTTTGTTTTGTTTGTTTGTTGTAACCAGTGAAAATGTCACCTGATGGGGGAAATATATTCAGATTTTTTTGTCATGTGAAATTATTATTTTTTTGTATGTATGTAACTGAGTGAAAAACAAACAAACAAAATGTTCTTTAGAATTTGTTTTTTTATTATTATTATAATTATTCAGTTATTCAAACTGGTGAAAAAACTTGTTCTTGAATTTTTTTTGAATTTTTTGAAATTCCAGTTGCCAAGGGGGGGAAAAATGATTTATCGCTTCTCTAAATTGTATATATAAAAAAAATGTAATGTGAGAAACTGGCCGTCCTCCTGCTGCTTAACGACAACCTGTGTTTTCCAAACTCGATCTCAGAAAATGTCTCACTTGCCCTTCAAGGCCTCCGTAGTTTTTTTTACATTGCTGAACTGTAAAAACAAACTTCAACTCTTCATGTCTTCTTCACAGGTCGGCCGCTTCTTTGGCGAGGTGGACGGCTCCGTCATGGCGTCACTGATCAAGATGGGAATGTACAAAAAGTACGACGTTCTTTATGTTGAGATGTAAACAAGATTTAACTGCTGAGCCTGAAAACACGTTTAAGTAGTTTTATATTCACGCTGAGGTCATGAAAACATTAGACAGGATTCTTCTGCCAGTTGTTCTGCTGTTGTCTCCGACGATGTTCCTGAAGTTAATGTGTAGTTTGTTTGCAGAGTGTCGCTGTTCGACTACCAGGCGATGTGTAAGAACAGCCATCATCACGCCAGCAGCGCCCGACGTCTGCTCAGCGTGAGTCTCTGCACCACACACACCTGCTATCACAGCTCCAGGATCAGTTTCTGTGACCCAACACTCTTTATTCTCTCCTGTATACTTCTACATGTCAGAGGCTTTTACTCCACTACATCTGACAGCTGTAGTTTTATTACTTACTATCTCCAGATGTGCAGATGTTGAATGTTTGTGACGAACTGAAGGACGAATTGTTGCTTTATGTTGAGAAAATTCTCTTCTCGTCTCACCAGGAACGAAATCTTTAACAGGATCTTTAAATATAAATAAATTGTTTTACAAATCGTCCTTCCTCAGGTGGATGAGGACGTCCTCAACACAACTTCAACCACAAACAGACGTCATGTTGGATTTCCTAACTTGCTTTTTTTTTTTCTCCGGCAGCCGTTTTACGTCCTGGCAGCGTTGATGAGATGGTTCTTCTCCAACGCGCTCATGTAAGTGACGCTGCTGCTTTTATATCCACAGGTGTGATGGGAACTGAAGGCAGAAAGACTGATTATGATCCAGGATGTGACGGAGACGTGTGACACACGTCTGTAACCGTCCAGCTGCAGGAGGACAACAGGAAGTCCAAAATACTTTATAATTAGTGTTTTACGATCGCAGAGCCTCATGAAGGTGCTCCTGCTGCTCTGGAGTCAGTTCGTCCTCGCTGAAATATCGCATTAATTCTCCATATGTATAATTTAAAGCAGTAACGACTTCATGTTTACGAGGCTGTTTAAAAGTCTGCATTCATTAAGTCGTTACGTCTTTAATGCTGACGCCAGTTTGTATTTCTACATAAAATGGATGTGGAGGCGGCTGCAGGTCGGTTCTGTCACAGTTTGGATCTCGGCCCGTTTCAAACCTTACAAGGACGTGAAATATGTCCTGAGAATAGATTTAATATTCATGAGCCAGAACTTTATGTTTCTTTAATCAGCATGAATCAAACACGCAGTCTGAGGGCCGAATGAGTTTCACCTCCTGATGGAAACAGGATGCTGTGTGGGTCCGGTTCTGTTTGGTTCTGTCCGGTTCTGTTTGGTTCTGTTCGGTTCTGTTTGGTTCTGTTTGGTTCTGTCCGGTTCTGTTTGGTTCTGTTCGGTTCTGTTTGGTTCTGTTCGGTCCTGCCTGGTTCTGCCTGTGTTTTATATGTTACGGTGTGTTTGTGTGTCCCGTCAGGTTCCTGCTGGACTTTAACTTCTGTGGTCTGTGGCACTCTGATTACTTTGTGGACGGTAAGAAGTAATAGATTACAATCACAACACTTCCTCAGTCCAGCTGTGTGTGTGTGTGTGTGTGTGTGTGTGTGCGCGCGTGCATGTGTGCATGTGTGTGTGTGTGTGATTAACGAGTCGACCCGTCACAGCTGTTTCTTCATCACTGTCTCATTTTCTCTTTCAAAATGGCGGCTTCATCTTCATCATTACCGCCACCCTCATGTTCACATCATCATCATCACCACCTGTGTGTTCACTGTGATCCACCTTCATCCATTCAGCCAAGGCTGGCTACCATACATGTGAGTACTGTGTGTGTGTGTGTGTGTGTGTGTGTGTGTGTGTGTGTGTGTGTGTATGTGCTCATCACACCTTGAGGACATCTG
>CAEMYA010000154.1:11088-29200 GCA_903131615.1 Diplodus sargus | reverse complement strand
TGTGTGTGTGTGTGTGTGTGTGTGTGTGTGTGTGTGTGTGTGTCTCAGCTCATAAGCAGAAGAAGGTGGATGCGCTGCAGCCCTGCGACACGGCGTATCCCGGCTTCATGTACGACACGTCTGTGAAAGAAGCAAACAGCCTCATCAAGTGTGGACGCTGCCAGAAGTACGACACACACTCACTCTCTCACACACACACACACACACACACACACACGCTCCCACTCATACACACACACACACACACACTCATACACACACACACACACACAGATTAACTCCACCAGTTTTACACATTAAAGTGTGTTCACAGGTCTTCTACTGCGTAATCACATAAATTCCCTCCAGTGATGTCCCTCAGCTGCCCAGCTGCATTGTGGGTAATGTAGGCAGCAGGTATAACAATAGTAAAGGCGAACACACTCAGCGGCAGTTTTGACTTCATGTCAAACTTAATTTTGTTGTTTTAATGCGACAATAAAAACACAACAACAGAGTGAACCTGAGACACGATGAACTGAGCTGCTGGAAGTTTATTATGGTTGGTTGATTGATTGATTGATTGATTGATTGATTGATTGATTGATTGGCTTTAACTTGTTGTCTGTGTTTCAGGATGTTTGTGGTCCAGGCGATTCCTGACAGTAATCTGGTTCTGGTGGTGACTCAGGCCGACTGTGACTGTTCTCGTCAGTACGGACCGATTCTGCTGGAGCCCAAAGAGATCAAATATATCCTTCAGACTGACAGACGCAGCAGCTGCAGCAGCAGCGCCCCCTGCTGGACTCTGTCCTGTCAGTACAAGTCTGTCTGTGTAAAAGATGCTCCTAACTCACTGACAAACAGACTCAGTTTGGTACCAAATCAGAAGTAATATCAAAGTGAACAAAGTGCAGTAACTTCAGATTTGTTGTAAATTCTGACTGAAATTGAACTTTTAAATGTTGGTGCAGCCGTCTGTGAGGACAAAGACCAGGTGACATCATGTGAGAAACAGGTTTACACTGAATATATCAAACCATCTTACTGGTTATCTCCACAAAACATTACTTGAGCATGACTTGAATTTTTCTTAATGACACTTTAATTGGCAACACAGTTTTAGCTCATACAGCTGTTCTCCCTGTGATGTAACATCTGGCTGCAGCGTCGTCGCTGCGTTCAGCCTTAGTTGTGTTTTCCTTGACGGCAGTGAACATAACGCCACGGTGAAGTGCAACAGGATGAAGTCACAGAAGGTGCGGCGGCGCCCGGAGTCGTGCCACGCCTACCACCCGAAGGTGAGTGCTGGATCCAGCTGTCAGCAGACATTCAGACAACTGCACGAAAAACACGGTGCAGGTTTCAGAACCGCTGCCGAAGTCGTGACTCACAGTCTTCAGTTTTATCAGAGCTGCTTCAAATATTCTCCTCCTTGTTTTCCCGTCTTGGAGCCTCGACAAACTCAGCAAATGTTGTTTAACACATACAAAACATAGTTTGTTCTTTATTATGATAAGTAGTTGCTAATGTAAATGTCTGGCAGGTAAGTTTGTCAGTCTGATATCAGGCGTCCTTCATTTTTATGTTAACAACCTGCACACAGCGCTGCTACACAGAAATATAAGTGTGAAAGTTTTGTTGTTAACACTTTATGTTGAAATTCTCCTGCAGGAAAATGCAAAGGAGTGCGGAGGAGCGTCGGCCATCTCGCTGTCGCTCGCTCTCTTCTCGGCCTCTCTGCTCGTGTCGTCACTCCTCCAACATCGGACGTAAGATAAAACAACCAATCAGGACGCTGTGAGGGCGGCGAGGATCTGACGCAGGCGGCCACGAGACGACGGGACGTCTCAGATCTTCTGTCCTGCTGATCAGACGAGCTCCAGCTCACTCTGCAGTGGAGATTAAAGGGCTATTTGACTTTTTTTCTTTTCTTTTTTTAACAAACTGCATCTAGGATTATTTTCTCCTTCCTGGAATAAACTGAAGTAGCTCGAGAGCTGCAGGAGAAACCAGACGGACAGACGTAAACCGTGCAGCTGGTGGAGAAACGTTGCCATTACACACAAAGAATGTAGCGTCTTTGTAGCTTTTTGATACAGAAACCTTGTATACAAGTAGAGTTTTACATTCAAGTGACTCTTTTTTTTTTAAAACAGGGACTAACTGAGCAGCTGTTTGAGAGGTCAAAGGTCAACAGGAAGTACAAGTGGCCAAATGAAGTGGTGTCATAGATATTATTTACATGCAGGTGAAGTTTGAGTGTTTGGAATCTGATTTTAGTGATTTGTGAGAGAACGAGTTTAATTAATCTGAGACCTGATTAGTTTGAAAGACGATGCAGTAAAATCTGTGAACTGCCAGAATTCATAGTTTCACAAATGATGTCAGAACACTTGTGAGTCATGTCGTGCTGGTTTCCATGGATACCGTGAGTAAACAAGGCAGCACACTGAAACAGAAACATGAATAAATGTCAGTTTGTTTTCCACTCGTACATGTCGGTGCGTCTGTGTTCCAGGCAGTTTATTGACATTTCAAACAGGAAGCGACCGAAACGTTTCTGCCTGCAGGTCGGATTCACGTGAAGAAGACAGTGTGTGTGTGTGTGTGTGACGACAGGTGTGTTCGCTCAGGTAACGACGACCTCAGGTGACCTTCACACTTCTGTCAGCGCTCTGTTTCAATCTTCAGCTGGTTGCCTTGACGACCACCTCCTCCACCAAGGTGTCATCCTCAGGCCTCGACCTGATGGTGCGTTCAGTGACTCTCAGTCAGAAATGTTGATTTAAGTTGTAATTATTTTCCTGTACATCTTCGGGCATCACGATCTGAAGTCTACAGCGGACACATGATTCACTCGATCTTTGTGAACACGTCTGAAGGAAAAATAAAGTCACTTCAACACAGCTAGCTTAGCATTAGCCTGCAGCTGCACCTCTGATTCTTCTCCTGCAGGTGACAACAGAGACGTTTGGAGCCGAGCTGATGAAGATCAATGCAAACAGTGTGTATCAGCTGTTATATTGTTGTGATCAGATTATTTGACTTCCTAATATCAATCAGCAGAAATGATGGAGCTGAACGGACACTCGATAACGATTCATCAGCTGAGACACATTTTATAAATTACATATTTTACAGCTTGAACAACTTTATTAAACTTTATTGCCTAAATTGACGTCAGCGCACTAAATAAAGGAAACTTCACTGGAAATGTGATAATATTAATTTTCCCACAGCATATTTTACTCTTACATCTGTTTCGGCGTATATATTGTGTGATACATCTTTGACAGGCCAATAAATGACGATCTGTTGAAAGTTAAATCATGAAGAGAACTCGTACATCACTGCTGTGAGAAGTTTAACCACAGGAGTTCTTAACTTGGCTCTTATTCTCTTAAAACTTGAGCTTTCTAATAAACTTCAAATCTAAACAAGTTGTGGACATGAAGGAGTTTGATGTTAAAACTGCAGCTCGTCATATTTTCATTTAAAAGAACATTTATTGTTCAGTTCTCTGCGTGTGATGATGACAAACAGCACCGGAAAAAGATTCATATATTTCTATAACTTCCATGGTTTTGTTGTAACATGTGAGGTCACAGGAGGGGGGCGGAGCTTCAGCAGGAAAACAAACTTCAGATCCAGAGTTCATGTAACAGGAAGAGGCTGAAAGTTCAGCAGAAGGAGTTCGTTCTTCACAAGTTTCCTTCTAAAGATCCTTTTTGTGAGAAATCCCACAGCATCAGTTTTTGAGAAGTTGGGAATGAGACTCAAACAGGAGCTTTAATATTTAATAATCTAATGTAGTTACTAAAAGTGTGTTCAGATTTAGCAGCTTTGACTTTATGTTCATGCGTCTCATCCTGTCAGTGAGGACGCCTCCTGCTGGACGACAGTGATAATAACAAAGTGACAAAAGACAAAAAAAATCCCCCTCGTACTGCTGAACTGTCAGCGTCTGAATCCTCAATACAACTTCCAGCAGCCTACAAGACTAAATGACGAGGTTCCTCAGTGTTAAACTGGAACGACTCTTTATTTTCATCAAACGTTTAACTTCAGTCATTTTCTCTCTGTGCAGCTTCATCCAGAACACTTGAGGAAATAATGACTTCTGTCTTTAAAAAGTGTCTCTGAATGTTTAAATTTGATCTGTTTCAGGGATTAAAGACACAATAATCTCAGGTCAGGACACTGATGTGTTTCATCTGTTTGTCACAGCGGCTGCACAGACGGATCAATTTAATTAGTTGGCTAAAATAAATGAGGAATCAGTTTGAAACTGTTCAAGCTTGATGACTTTCCTGTCTAAATGTTTGAGGGGGATTTTTACTTTAGATCAGCAGAAATCCTTCAGAGAGAAAGCTGAATGTTTCCTGGTGAAGCAGCTTCCTGCTGAGTTATCACAAAAAAAGAATGTATACAATCATCGATTAACATCAACGTGTTTGTATAAAATCCCAGTAAAGCTCCTTGTGACGAGTCGGGAACTCGTTTCTGCAGCGAGCTTGAAATGTTGTGAAATCAACTGCAGGAAATAAAATCAACTTCACATCAACTCGCAAAAAATATTCAAACCTATAAAACGGTTTTAAATGTGGCTGCAGAAAAGTTCAACATCAGTCAGGAAGCAGAATCCTGTTTAATAAAATAAATAGTCCAAGTGTGCGTCTGTTACACAGTTCAGGAATAATAACACAGTCCGGTGTTTGTTGGTCTGTTTAAGGCCGTTAGAATCGACTTCCTGTCCGGACTCAGCGCAGCTTCAGTGAAATTAAAAGTCCACATGTGACGAGAGCCTGGAGCTTCTCAAACGTTCCCTCAGATTAACCACTGATGAGCTGAAATTAATAATTCTTCCTTTTCTCCGTGAAACTGTTTTAAAAACAGACAGACTGGATGAGCTGCTGGTTTGTAATGGATTCAATCATTAACGTGACGGAACTGAAATAACTCCTGACCACCTCCCAGGCTCTGCGACGCTGAGTTGGGTTTTTGCAGCTGGGATGTGAAGCGTTTGTTTGTCTTCGGTCTCTACGCCGCCTGCTGTTTGTCCCGAGCCGGGACCGCCTCCTCGGCCTCCTCCCCTCCTCGCTCCTGGTTCCAGTCCCGCAGGCCCTCCGGCAGGCTGGTGTCCTCCTCGAAGCTCCCCGTCCCCTCCACGAACTCCTCGTACGTCGACTTCTCCTCGAACGGCCGCTGGCCGAGCAGCTCCAACATGTCCGCCTTGTCCAGGACCTCCCGCTCCAGGAGACGCTTCCCCACCTGAGGGAGACATCAGGCTGAATACTGCGACAAAAACGCCTGAAGCATTTATTGTTTTTTGTTTTATGTTGGAACTTCTTTTCACTTCGTGTCACACATCAAGTTTTTCTCCTGAAATTAATTATTTTGGTTGCTTTTTTCACTTTTTCGAAATTCAGGGAAAAAAGTTAATGTGTGGGGAAAAAAATCACCAAAATGAAAAACAAAACAAGATTTGCCTGAATTTTCTCTTTAGCATCTGAATTTTTTTCACACATGAAAATAAAAAACTCACCTGAATTTTGAACAAGATAAGTTTTATATATGTGAAAAAAATATAGCCTTGCAAAAAATGTCGTTTATTTCACTATTTTGTTTTGTTTCTTGCCTTTTTTTCCCCATATGTGAGGTTTTTCTCCTGAAATATTTTTTGAACTTTTTCATACATTTCTCTTCTCTGTTCTCTAACCATGGAAACATTTTGCTCCCTGAATTTAGCAAAAGTTATTAACCCTGACCAAAATAGAAAACTGTGTTTCCAAGTCAAACACAGAGTCTCACCAGCTCCACCAGCTCCTTCTTGTCCTCGATGAGCTGCATGGTTCTCTGGTACGCTCGGTCCACCAGCTCTCGGACCTCCGCGTCGATCAGCTCGGCCGTCGCCTCGCTGTACGGCTTCTCCATCACCATCTCGCCCTGCCGGGGCAGGTCGAACGACACCTGTCCCACCTTATCGCTCATCCCAAACTGCACCACCTGGTCAGGAGGGAGAACCAGACGTCACAGCAGGAAGCACTCGTACCGAATCAAACCGCAGCAGCAGGTGTGTGTCGCGTACCTGAGCGTAGGCGGACTGCGTGACCTTCTTCAGGTCGTCCTGAGCGCCGGTGGTGATCCTGCCGAAGAAGATCTGCTCGGCCACGCGGCCTCCCAGCATCATGCACATCCTGTCGAACAGCTGCTCTCTGCTGTACAGGTACTGCTCTCTGGGCAGGTACTGAGCGTAACCCAGACCCTTCCCCCGCGGGATGATCGACACCTGGAGACACACACACACACACACACACACACGCGCACACACACGCACACACACACACGCACACACACGCACACACACACACGCACACACACAGATGTTTGTTGTTTGTTCTACTTTCAAATTTTAGCCACAACATCCCCCAAAAACAAACAACTGTCTGTTTTCCACCAATATCTGTTGATTATCACCATAAACAGTTAAAGCTGTTATTAATATCATTAATTGTTGTACAGGTGTGAAGTTTTTTATCATGTTTGTACCATTTTATGTTTTCTTGTATTTTTCACCTGTAAGCACTTTGTACCATGTTTGAATCGTTCCGTACAAATAAAGTTACTTGTTCATTATTTTTACAATGAAATCATTTTTGTCTATAGGAGACAAAATGTGACAAATGTAAAATTAGCTCATTCCATGTCAACTCAACAACATTCACAACTTTTTATTTAAAGGAAGATTAAAGAATCTGTCAGTTAAAAAGTTATGTTTTTCACTTTCACTTCCTGTTACTAATGTGATTCCTGGAATCATTCAGCAACAACTCTCTAAATGAAAACACAAGTTTCCTCGCGGTCTCTTGGACGATCAGAACAACTTTCGACCCGATCCAGTAAAAGATAAGTGATGGGTGAGATAGAATACAAAGACGAGGAATCACTAAAATCATGAAGTTCAGCTCAGAGGGCCAAACTTTAAAAACTCTTGACTTGGTGCAGCTACGTGATTTATCAGGCTCAGACCTGTAAGTCACTCGGAGAAGAACTGCACTGTTCACACAGACGCTACAGATTGAAGTTCTACCTTCAGCAGCGGGTCGGCGTGCTGCAGGAACCAGCCCACGATGGCGTGTCCGGCCTCGTGATACGCCACCGTCTTCTTCTCTGTGGGCTGCAGGACCTGAGTCTTCTTCTCCAGACCTGAAGACACACAACACGACTGATGGTATCAGAATAAACGTAATTCTGATGTGAGTAATTATAAGAAGCACAGGGACACGTTATCTTAGAAGTGGTGGAACTAGTTAACAGCACTGACCTCCGATGACCCGGTCGATGGCCTGTTCGAAGTGTTTGGCGTTGACTGACGGGCCCAGATATCGGGCAGCGATCAGCGCCGCCTCGTTACAGACGTTAGCGATGTCGGCGCCTGATATTCAGAGAAAAGTACAAACGTCTTACACTTTTCTTTTTTTAGCTAAACCACATCAGGAAGGAGTTTCCACTTTATTACTTTCTGTTTCAGGTCACTAAAAACTAAAAGTTCAGTCCTCCTTCTCCTGATGATATAAAGTGTCAGAGTCCACAAATGTTTCTGGAGCTTCAAAGTAAAACTGAGTTGAAGCATCGAAGGTTTAAATTACGTCTTTTAAATCAGTGTGGATTTCACCAGACAAGCTGTATGAAGCATGATGCATGTTTTTTTCCATTTTACAACAAGTTTCCAGCTGTGAAAAAAAAAATAGCTTCTCCCGTTTTTCACCAAAAATTCTCTACAAAAGCATTTTTTCTTCTCGGATCCACACAGGAGGTGAAAATGACTTCAATCCATACGTGATTATTTTTTTGCGTCATAGAAAAAAAAAATTTCAGTCACTTCAGGACATACAAAAATAAATCATCAGTTGTTTGGCAGAATGATGCAGAACTGAAGCTCCAGAAATGTTTTGTGACTTCACCTGATTTTACACCTTCAGGAGGACGAGAAGATGAGTGAACTGTTCCTTTAACTATGATGTAAAATGATCACCGTCACCTGGAGTTCATGAAGCACTCGGAGGTTAATACAGACAATCTCCAATTTTTAATTCCTCTACATGTCAGCTTGAACATCAGTGTGACGCTGCAGCGGAGACGTACCGGTGAATCCTGGCGTGGCAGCCGCCATCTTCCTGGCGAGGACGTCCTTGTCCATGTTGGGGTCCAGTTTGATTGGTCGCAGGTGGACTTTAAAGATGGACGCCCTGCCTTTGATGTCAGGAGGACCTGAGAGGAAACATCAGAAAAGCTCTCAGTCTTCAGCCACCGAGTCACTAAAACAAGTTGAACCATGTGAGGTTCATTAGAACACAGAATCAAAGACTCCTCATGTTTATTGGGATGAATTATTGGATCTGATGCGCGCTGTTGTAAAACTCTGCTTTTGTCTTTAATAATAAAGAAAAGATGAGAAGATTTATGATCTGAGCCACCTCATTCTGGATGAAGACACTGAATCTCAGTCGGCTGCTCACATGTGAAACATCACGACTCGTCACCCTGACGTCCTGAGCTCTGCACTAACAGCCGACTCGGCACCTTTCAGACTCGTGTTTCATCGATTTTCAGGGGATAATTCCACAGACGGAGACTGAACTCTGAGTTAATCCACTTTGGATTGTGTCAGTGTGATTACTTTCTGAGCCCGAGGATATGAAGGTTTAAGAATGAGCCAATGTCAAAGACCCCATTTACTCTGAGCACGGCTGGAAGCTCCAGAACTTTATTCATGTGGCAGTTCTGGTCTCGTTGATCTCAGGTGCACTTTATAAAAACATACCACATGTAAATCTGTTATCTGACAACAGAATTCCCTCCTTAAATTACAATTAATCACATATCTTTAGGTTTTGTTCAGACAGAAATGAAAACATTAAGATGATGATTTATCACCATTTCTCATGTTTCAAAGACCAAGTGGTTAACTGAGGAATCAATAAAATAATCAGCAGATTAATTTATGAATAATATTAGTTTTCTGTCACACACATTAAAAAAAAAAAAAATTCTCTTGAAATATTATAACTCCATTTGGTTCCTAACAGAAAAATTTACTTTTCCTGTGAACATTTTTTTTCTCCACTTTTCCACCAAATTTGTTTCAGTCCGTTCATGACTGAGAAAAAAAAATCACGCGGTCCGATTATAGAAAAAGACTCTTTGGCTCAGCACATAGAAAAAACTAAATTCTCCAGTAATTTGGTTCCACAGAGAAAAAAAAATCTCTTTTCCTCTCAGGAAACAAAATTCTGATGAAATATAATTCTATAAATTTTCTCTTCTCGTCTCACACATGGAAAAAACATTCTCGTGATTATTTTTTTCACTTTGTTACGCACACAAAAATGTTTCAATCTATTCTGTGCATGAATTTCTTTTCACACGTGGAAAAAAAAATGTTTTTTGCTCTGTTCAGCACAGACAAAAAAATATATAATATATATTTTCACAAAAAAGTTGCTTTCTTCTGTTTCACACGGACAAATTCTATCTTTAATTATTTTTTTCCATTTAGTTCATCACTGAAAAAAAAACAAATGTCACTTGTTTCCCCACAGAAAACAGTTTTTTCCTCTTGAAAGAAAAAAACAGTTTTCACTCATGAAAAATATTCTTTTTAAACTTTGATCCACAAAAGGAGACAAAAAATTTTCTGGCAAAATAAATAATTTCTTTCTTGTGAAATTCTTCTTCCATTCCATCCCATTATTTCTTTTTCCCCTCACAGAAAAAAGCATGTCTGAAAGAAGAAGAACTTCTCTGTGACCCTTAAACCAGAAGAAACAACAAACAACACATTCCATCAGCTCTCAGTGTGGAACTCTACCTATGTAGATCTGCCTGTCGAAGCGTCCCGGTCTCATCAGTGCAGGATCCAGGATGTCGGGTCTGTTGGTTCCAGCCAGAACCACCACGTTAGTGGCCGTGTTAAAACCTGAGAACAACAACAGACAGTTAGAACCAGAACCTGCTGAAGAATTGGACTCCAGTGGGTCTGCAGCTCACCGTCCATCTCCACCAGCAGCTGGTTCAGAGTGTTCTCCTGCTCACTCTGCCCGCCGAAGTTTCCTCCGCCTCGCTTCCTCCCCACAGCGTCGATCTCATCGATGAAGAGGATGCAGGGAGCGTTCTTCCTCGCCATGGAGAACATGTCCCTCACCTGCAGAGGAGAAAACTCAGTCAACGTGTTTTCACTGCAGCAACAGGTGATAGAAACATGACAGCTGGTCTGGAAACCCTCAATCTTAGAATTCACCAACGTCCTCTAGTCTAGTAGACAGATACCGATCCGGTCTCCGTTACTCACCCTGGCAGGACCGACGCCTACAAACATCTCCAGGAACTCGGAGCCATTAACAGTGATGAAGGGGACGTTGGCCTCTCCGGCTGTGGCTTTAGCCAGCAGGGTCTTCCCGGTCCCAGGAGGTCCAGACAGCACAGCACCCTGAGACCAGACCAGACCAGACGTCATTCAAAGGTCCCATGATGCTCATTTTCAGGTTCCTTCCTTCTCGTGTCTTTTAAAAAATGAGTGTGTGAGTGTGTGTGTGTGTGTCACCTTGGGGATCTTGGCTCCGAGGTCCTGGTACTGTTGTGGGTTCTTCAGGAAGTTGACGAACTCCAGGATCTCCAGCTTGGCCTCCTCACAGCCGGCCACGTCCTTGAACTTGACGTCGATGTTGTCCTTCATCATCTTGGCCGTCGACTCGCTCATGCTGAAGGGCCCGCCCCTCCCGCCGCCCATGCCGCCTCCCATTGGTCCTCGCCGAAGGCTGAAGATCAGGAAGCCGATGAGCAGCAGCGTGGGCACCATGCCGAGCAGAAACGAGCTGAGGTGACAGAGGAAGAAGTCTACTGGTGGACAAAGGAGCTGCTGACTGTCTTATTTTAAATGTTCCGTCTCAGTTAAGAGGAAATATTCCTTCAGCTGTTCCAGGACTGCTGCTGTAACATGTTTGTGTGAGACTCACCCGTCGCTCTCGGTGCTGTAGACGACGGCCGGTCGGTGCGACAGCTCCAGGCCAAGCTCCAGGTGCGCCGCCTCCAGGTTCCTCTCGAACGTGTCGACGCTGCCGATGTTGAACCAAACGTAGCTCTGCGGGTCACATGTGACTTCATGATGCATCACGTGTGACGGAGCAGCGACAACATGTAGCGACTTCTACTAACGATCAGCGTGGAGAACATGTCGACGCTGTGCGGATTTGTTGGGAGTGATTTAGTTTTTTTAAAATCTCATTAGTCCGAATCCAATATTAATATATTAATCCATCATCTCAAAATTAAATTCTAATTGATCTGGATTTTTTTGTTTTCATTCGCAAAAAAACAAATAAACAGACGTGTTGTTTTAGAGATAAAAAGATGCTTGTGGTGATTTATAGTTATTATATTTTCAGGACAGTTTGTTGTTACAGTGCACTGATGTAATAAAGTTCATTGTAAATAATGTGTTAATATCATTATTAGTTTTTAAATTATTGTTATCAGACGATTCAATTTCTTAAATAAGAATTTGTTCAGCAAAATACAGCAAAACTTCAAAATAATGTCCTGTGTTTGTTTTTACAGCTGATAAAGTGAGATGCAGTGTTTCAGCTCCTCTCACCGCGTCAGCGTTGGCTCCCGGCACCAGGATGACTCTGACATACTGTTTGTTGATGACCTCTAAACGTTCCACCTGCACAAAAACAAATACATGAACTTTTGTTCCTCCAGGTTCAGAACTACCAGATGAAACATGTTTAATATCTCAGTAGAAAAGTCCTCCTCACAATTCCTCTGCCCACGTATCGGTGGACGAAGTCCTTCCAGCTGATCTCTCTGCCGTTGTCTCGCAGGTAGAGGTAGAGAAGAACTGAACTCACTCCGGCGACGGTGATCGCAAGATAACGGAAATCCTTCTCGTCCCACGGGAAGTCGCCCTGCAGCCCGGCAGAGACGGAGACAGAGACAGAGACAGAGACGGAGACAGAGACACGGCTGGATGTTACAACTGAACCGTTATCTCAAAACTAAAAACTTTGCCAGAATCAAACGAGCCATGAGCCAGCCGGGCTTGGATACGATGGTTCTGCTTGTATTTTCTGTCTTATTTATACATAAAAACTCAAAATGAGTTTTTCGACACAGAAAAGTTCATCTTTCACTTTCATCAACATGATTTCAGAACACAAACGTTCAGTCAGGCTTAATATTTGGTTGTTTGTGTTGCTCTGAATATATTGCAACATTTTCTTTTAGAATAATTAGAACATGAACATATTTTACATTTTAGGAACAGAAGATAATTAAACACAATTAGTTTTACAAATTCTCTTTTCCTCACTGTCACACAGGAGCCCTGAGCCAAAATACCACGGAAAAATATTTCTGTGTTAAAAAAAATTAGCAAAATACTGAATACTGATTCCAAGTCAGATATTAAAAGCCAGTTTCATCTCATCAGTTGTTTTTCTAAAAATGGCTTTATATGAAACATTCTTGCAACATTTCAAAACTCTCATCTCCAAAACTATTCTCATAAATTTTACCATAAAATAAACTGCCTTTGTTTCATCAGTTTAAATATGAAAAGTGAAAGGAGAATCTTCTCTGTCGGAGCAATAATTTAGTGAATTAACTGTTTCGTGCAGGTGTGACGTACCTTCTGCAGACGGCTCCACCAGTCTTTTCCTCCTCCTCTCTTTCCTCCTCCTGCTCCTCCTTTACCATCTGAAACACACAGATCACGTCTGTCAGCGTCTGTCTGGTTTCCATTCAAGCAACAGACATCGTCCTCTATCGTCCTTCAAAGGAATTATACATGGACGAAGAAATGTTTGTGGTTCTGATTCTGCAGCCAAACTAAAATACAGTTAGCGGTGGTATGCATTTTTTAAAGGTTATTTGTGATTGACCAACAAGAAGAATTAGAGAGAAGAGAGGAGAAGAAGAAGAAGGACAGAAGAAGAGAGAAGAAGAAAGAGTAAAAGAAGAGAGAAGAAGGAGATGAATAAGGGAAGACAAAGTAGAGCAAAGAAGAAGGGAGAAGTAGAAAAAGAAGGAGAGAGGAAGGACAGAAGGAGAATAGAGAAGAAGAAGATGAATAAGGAGAGACAAATAAGAAGACGAGAGAAGAAGCAGCTCAGCTGTTCTCGCCCTCACAGGTAGAAACACACAGTGCAGATCATCACAGTCTGGGCAGACAGCTTAGCTTTTCTCACCCTCACGAGGGCAGAAACAGGCTGTTAACTTCTTTTTAAAATACAAACATGTGAACTCATTGCTCATATTATCAATATCGACCACAAGATGCAGGTAATTACAGGTTATTGGCTGAAAACACCCACATGCACCTCTACTGTGTATAAATCCTTCTTTTTGTTCTCGTGTGTCATAACGTTGCATTAATAAAACCTCCCGTGTGCAGACAGATTCTCCACAACATCCTCCTTCTGCGCTTCAGCTGCAGAGTCGCTCTCACCTTTAGGTTCAGTCGAGTACAGACGACGCTGAGCTAACTGGAATCTGCGACCGGACAGGAAGTTAGCTGGAGTCCGACAGCCGTTCTGGAAAAGAAGACAGAACCAGAGTGAGTCCACCGAACACAACAACCTGAGAGGGTCAAAATCAGCTCCTCCCTCTGGTTAATGTTGACTTTAAGACACTTAAAACTCCTGACCAGTGAATTAAGATGCGTATTAGATCAGCGGAAAAATAAAGCTGTTCAAAAATAACTCAGGCCAAAAGGTATGTGGACACGTTTGAAACAATCTCTTGTTCATCTCCAACAAAGAAAGAAATCTTAACACTACAGAAGACAAAAGTGTTTCTTTGTCTCTCGGCTGTTTTCCACATTACAATAAAACCAACTCTGTGTAGAAATGGTTCTTCCAGTTTGGTGAAGAAGACCTTGACTGGCCTGTACAGAGGACGTTCTCCAACCCATCCAACACCTTTGGGAGGAACTGGAACACCGACAGAAATATTCCAAACTCAGGTCAAAAGTCTTCCCGGAGGAGTGGAGGCTGTTAAAACAGCAGATTAAAACCACTGAGGCAGATTATTTTGCAGCATGTTACTTAAAAACATGTGTGATGTCACATGCTGAGGTTTAATAGTGTCTAACATTATTCAAGTAAAGGTTCAGAAAGAGTTACTGTTTGCTCATTCCTCCTCATTCTACAGTTTCAGTGTGATTCATGGGGACGGTGCTAGTTCACTTGGTTTTTTGCACACACAGCGGTTCTTCGCCGAGCTGCAGCAAAAAGGACAGTAAGCAGGAATTTGGTACTCAAGAGACTAACGAGGTAACTCCAGAGGACGACAAATTAACTCATGAGGTCTCAAATTAGCCTCAGCTGATGTTTGAAAGCAGTTCTGTGTTACAGAATTGTGGATTTACATCATGAGGTACAGTGCAGCTCTGGAGAAGAAATATAAAATCATTAAAATATCAATGAGGTTATAATAAAACTCTGAAATGTGTTTTTTTTTCCACAAGTGAACAAACAAGTTGTCCCAGAACACTGAAGCTAGAGAGGTGGCAGGGTCCGCCACATATATACAGTGTTTTCCTTTAAGGTCAGTTTGTTTATTCAGTCATGAAAACAATAAGTTTTATAATTTAGTTTGTTTAGACAGAAAAACGTTACATTATAAATATATTGCACCTTTAAACAATTTCAGTTTAATTCATTGGGGACAAAATGCAGCCGTGCACGAGTCGAGCGAATGTGAAGCTGCAGCAGTCTGAAGTGGATCTTCTAAATGTTTTTATTAGTGTGAACCTTCTGTGAGTTTATCGCACATAAAGCACTTCGCTGAGCTGCAACAAAAGGGACAGTCCACACAAACAGTAACATCAAATTTGACTGAAGTGTACCAACTGTAATTTCCACCATGTCTATTAAAGAAACATAAACTTAAAGACATCTGCAGCGTGACGAGAAGTCAGTATGTCAGAATTTAGGGGGCAAGAAGTGGAAATATCTTCACTTCATCCTTCATCAATCTGACTGCAGCAGCTGTCTGGTTTGGAGAAATCTGTTGTTGGTTTTTACGTCACGTCACTGTAATATTGACTGCTGACTGGAGCTGGATGGGAAATGTATTTTATTTTTTGGAGACATTACAGAAAGGAGATCCGTGAAGGCCAAATACTGAAAGTTTACCCAAGTTTAAACACAGACTTACAGATTACAGATAAATACACACTGAGTTCTCTAACGTGCATGTAACCACGATAACCTGATGAAACGTTACTGAGTTAACCTGTGGATTTCTGTCGTTTGCACATTTTTGAAAACATTCAGTATAATAAAAATAAAAAATAAATAAAATATAACAGGGACCTTGTAGCTTTTAGACATTTTAATGCTGAATTCCTAAGTTATCTTTTTGTGGCCTGTGTGAACAAAACAAACACAGCATGTGACCATGGTGTATATATCCTTCACAGAGTTTAGTCTACAGCTGGAGAATATGGGGGAAACGTTGACTATTACACTTCCAGTAACACTTGGACCAGTTTCAATCAGCTGACACTTAAAGTTAAATGTTGTCAAACTGTGTCAGAACACTGTTAGTAGCTTGTAGCTGAACGATGACAGACAGATTCAAGCTAACCTCTCAAACTTGTCAAGAAACTACTGTTAAAGCATAATAACAAAAGTGAAATGGTGGTTTAAGTGTCGGCACAACTTAAGAATAGTTACTCGTACAGTCCAAGTTAAGTTTTTACTGTTTTTAACACTAAATATTTAGGCCTCGTTTATTCTGCTAGCGTTAGCAAACACGCAGATCGTTAGCTAACTTTACAGAAGAGCCTCATGAAGGACGTTTCGTTGTGCTTTCATTGCTTTAATGGCATCTTTCTAATAATGCAGAGCAGATATCTGGTTACAGGACTAAATGTCACTTTAATTAACATTTGACCCACTTGCCTGTGATTGATACAGTGTGGTTGCTAACGTTAGATACAAAGTGGCTAGTAGTAATGTTATCTCCACAGAGAAAGTTGTGTTTTACGTGTAAGAAATGTTTTTTGCAGACTAAAATCATTGCCGAATTAAAGAGTAGACTATAATGAGGCAGATGAGGTCTTACATGCAGCTTAAAATTGAATGTTATTTCGTTATAAAGCAGAACAAACCCTGAACTCCCTGGTTTTGTAATGGGATCCGGCAAGTTTGGCTAGCCAGATATCTGTCCCTCTGCACAAAGTTACATCTAGGTTAAATCTAATTCCAGCTCGCTCAGAGAATGATTTATTGGTCAGTTAGTCGCTGGCGGGTTCGTTCATTTCACAGACAACCATAAGTCCAAAAAACCTCCACTTGCACTCACCGCGGCAGCAGAGCTTCGATATCCGGCTGTGAAGAGCCGACCTGCCGTCACCGCGGAGAACCGAGCCCGGGCTCCTGCAGCCCGGCAGAGAGGCAGGGCGGCCGCCGAGAGAAGCCTCAGCACCTGAGACATGCTCCCAGTGCCGCGTGCCGAGTCTTTCCGTCCAAAAACACACCTTTTGCTTTAATTTCGCCCGCTGAACTTCATCGTGCGGCTCCTACAAGTGTTATTGAATAACAGCGACGGCGTGAAATGTCAATGGGACGATGATGTAAAGGGCAGAAAGACTCTCTCTCCGAATGCCTGCCGGAAATTATAGTACGGAGAAAAAGATTCATCGATCCACAAAAATGTCTTAAGATCATAAACCAAGCCATTGTTTCTATAATAAGATAAGATATTGACTTTATATAGATAAACGCATTTAATTCCTTTAAGAAGACTTTATTGTACTCAGGCATCTGAACAGGCAGCCCCGGGGCCTCGCAGCGTACCTTGTTACTGATTGGCTGAGACGGAAAGGCACTTTCTCAACGCATCACTCAACCTCATGTAACTGTTACCAAAACATGCGATGACTGTGCGATTTACCAACAGTACTGATATAAACTGCCTGTGAAACTTTCAGACTATCACCAGCAAGTTCTCCTCTGCTGGAACTTATTATATGAGCACAATTTTACTCCTCACAACTCATCCTTGTGGAATAATAGATATATACTGACCAATCGTAAATCATTGTTTTTGGGGACCTGGTTTGATAAAGGAATTTGGGCTGTTTCACATCTATTGGATGATCATGGCAATTTCCTGATGCATTCAAATGTTCCCGAAACGAGATCACTACGTGTGGAAGGAGTCAGTTTAGGTAGTAAATTATTTTCTGATAAGTTTCTAAGAAATATTTTGACTGCACAATACTACCTTCATCAACGAAAAAGAAAATATGTTCTTAGAGATTACAGTGTTGTGGAGGCAAGAAAAATAAGGAAAGGATATTTATCTTATCCAATCCCTCATAAAGCAAAAGAGGTCACATTTAAAATACTAAATGATATTTATCCATCAAACCACTTTTTACATGTAAGATTTAATTGGGATAATAATTGATGTGGTTTTTGCGAGAGTGACATTGAAACGGTGGAACATATTTTCTTTGAATGTGAACATGTTATACAATTTTGAGTATTGTTTCAAAGCTGCTAGTTAACCAAACAAATTATTTCGCATCCGTTAAACTGGATGTGAATTAAAACTGGAGTGCAATTAGAGGAGAAGAACTTAGACTTCTTGGTAAACATTGTAATCATGCTTGAAAAACATTTCATTCATAGATGCAAATATCTTGAGGTGAAGCCCCACATCAACAGATGGAAGAATGAACTCAAAATACACAAAAAATCCTTGTACTACATGACAAACAAAACTGCCCAGAGACTCTTTTCTTTATTGGACTTATTTACCCTCCTAGAATAAGACCCTCACATTATTACCCAGATAGCAAAAACCTTTTGGCTTCAGTTTGGCCCAAATCTGGCTTGTCATTTTGGCAAGGTTATGGCCAGGCTTCTGGGCCCTAAATGGCCCAAATTAGGCAAGCCAAAATCACACCAAAAGGTAGCCAAACTTCACCCCAAACTAATTGTGGACTTCCAAAATACAGCCATAATTGTCCCAGAAGAGCCCCAAATCCCCACAACCCAGCCAAAAAGTAGCCAAAACTGGCCCAAAAAGAGGCCAAAAGGGGGCCAAAAGG
>CAEMYA010000154.1:0-10855 GCA_903131615.1 Diplodus sargus | reverse complement strand
AGTCACTACATAGTGAGTCCAACATAGTGCACTATATAGTGAGCTCAACGGCAGAAAGAAAAACGGACTTTCGGACACTACTCCGGCGCTGTTAATGACGTCACTACTGTCGCGCAGTTGAAACGTGAATTAAAAAAATTCCATGCGTTCGTCCGCAGCGCAATGCATTATGGTAAATTTTGCTTGGTAAGTGACCATCGGCTGTACACTACTTTTCGCGATGCATTGTGGGATACTTTGAGTGCACTATATAGGGTATAATATTCCCCACTAGACATTCGGACAGCACTACAAAATGGCGTAGTCACTATATAGTGCACTATATAGGGAGTAGTGAGTGATTTCGGACAGTCAAGATGGCCATACCGGAAGTCCCAACAGGAAGTTGGTTAATCACCAAAATAAAAGCCGCCATTTATCCAATCCATATTGTTATTTATTTGTGTATTATTTTGCAAAATAATTTAAATAAATCTGGACTTTGGATAAATCCGGGTTCAAAATATTCATTTCATTTGTTGACATATTACAGTCAAAAATCGACAACACTTGTGCTGAGGTGCCCTAATTACCTGAATTCACCCAATTACAATATTGAAGTAAACTAACTTGATTACATTCTGTTAGTATTGGGATACAAATAAAGACCAGAGAAATTAAATATCAATAAAAAAAAAGTGTGACCATTTTTAATCCTGTTAACAATTGTTTGTCTGTGTTGGTTCTAATAATATTTGTTTTATTTTAAGTTTAGCCTCTTTTGACAAAACAGCTTGAGAAATCACAGGAAACAGGATGCAGTAAAACACTCTGAGCCAGGAGTTGAACCATTCTGAGGCGAAGCCTCTATGTTCGGGGTACCTGCTGTACCACCTGAGCTGTTGGTCTCTCTGGATCTATCAGCATAAACCAGGTCAAATAAGTCCCGCCCACAGATTTTCTGGCGAATCCAGGTGGTGCGCTCCAAAAGGGGCGGTTTCCCGCGCGAAGTTACTGCATTTCCCTCCAAAACTAATAATGTGTATAATAAGGCTGGCAGAGTGTCACTCTGGTCTTTGCGGCTCTTCTCTGAGGACGCGAACACGGTGAGTAAACTGTTCTGTATGATTCTGCTTTATGTGCCCAGTTACCTGCTCAGTACAGGTGTATTCTTGTCTGTGTGGGAGGTGTACAGATCAGTTAGTACCTACAGATCTCAGGTAATCAGCCCAGGTGATGTTCCTTCAGAGCTCCAGATATCTTCATGTTCTCTGTGGGTTAAAATGGAGCCAGCCTCCCTCTCATGTCGGTGAGATTTGTGTTTGCCTCAGATGTTTCTGAAATAACTCTCATAATGAGGTCTCATTCAATTAAGTGTTGAGGTAAATTCAGCTCGAACATAATCCTTTAATTACATCCAATTAAATCTGCGACAGATGTTTTGCTCTGTTCACCAAACTCCATTGTGATTTTGGTCATTTTATCTCTGCCTGTTTATTACATGAATAATGCGCAGTTAATTAAACGGCGGTCACTCTCTCAAAACAAGTTGTGAGTCTGAGTAAAGCCGGCATGAAACTTTTTTTAAATGTATGTATTCTTTAGAAAGCTGGTTAGCTAACGTTTGCAGGTCAGTTTCAGTGAGTGGTTGTTTTGCTATGTTAGCTAGCTGACTTTAAAGTTGTTGTTGATGCACTGCACGGTTTGGGAAACATGTATGCAGCGCGCAGCTGCCTTTATTAACGGGTCAGGACACATTAACTGGATACTGACAGTATAACGAGCTTATAAAGACGACTGGGTCATTTAATCGTCGTGTTTTTGCAGACAGGTTTGCATGTTAGCTAACCTGTGTGTCTGTGGGAGAGTGTTAGCATGACGCCACGTGCTGTGTAATGTTAGCTTGTTAATACTAGCATCATTACAGCTGAGTATCAGAGTACAGCACAGCTAGCTAACAGGCTCCATGTTGTGTTAGTAATGTCTCAGTATGTTAGTATGTCAGCATCTAGAAGGTCATTCTGAGCAGCTAAAGTAGTTTAACACACAATATGCAGCCTCAGTGTAGCTGCACAGAATGTATTCAGTGTGTTTGTCTCAGTTCTGGTTTGATATGTTGTTTAAATCACTGCACTGACTCCATGTGTGTCAAAAGATAGGCTTTAAAATCATATTACTTGTGTGTAAAGCTCTAAATGTTCCCAGGATTTAAGCATTTGGTTTAACTTTAAGAAACATATTCATTGAATCAGATTATAGTAGATTTTACAGTGCAGAGTTATGTGAGATTTCTAGAGTGATGTCATGCACATGGTTACAGACTGCTATATCATTCTTTAGTAAGAAATTATAATCGTGTAAGAAATCCTCTTTTAACTTGGTGTGTCTGTAATCTAGTTACATCTTCTTTATGTATATATATATATATATATATATATATATATATATATATAAATATATATGTGTATATATATATATATATATATATATATATGTATATATGTATACACATAAAGAAGTACACATATATACACACACACACACACACACACACACATATGTCTGGAGTCATCATGTTATACTTAAGTTCTTCCTCCTCTCTCCAGGTGAACAGTGGGACTTGTCTTTAGCTTCAGGTGGAACAGCGCTGACCTGTATGGTGATCAGACCCGGAGAGGAGAGACACCTGGTCCAACAAGGTCAGTGCTAAAACAGGAGCAAAAATTAAAGGCAGAAAGTGTGAAATTTGTCAGTTGCGGTTAAGTAATACTCTAAGATCAGTAAATGATTCTAGAGGATCGTCGAGTCTCATTCACAGGTCGTTGAATTCCGACAGTTTGGGTTGGCAGAAGCCACGACAGTGTCACTATTGGGACACTATTCGGACACTATTCGCTCTCCCTCTTTTTCTGTTTGTCTTTTAAAAAGGCAAACAAGTGATGTACAAGTAAAAGTAGTATTTTAAATTTTAGTGCTATTTTAGTGCTATATTTTTGGCAACTGGCCTTGTTTCAGTTCAACATGTTAAATGGGCTTTGTTTACTGAGGAAATATAAACAGTACGTCTTAAACGGCTGCATGTATGTGATCTCATTTACATATAATATAAATGATATTATCATATTTTATTCAAAATGTATATCTTCACTGTTTAGCCAACAACATTAAAACAACTGACTAGTGAAATGAGCATTGATCATCTTGTTACAGTCAAATATTCTGCTGGGAAACTTTGAGTTCTGTCATTTCTGTGGAGCCTCTTTGACAAGCACCACCCACCCAAACACCGTTCAGACCAACTACACCCCTTCATGGCAAAGAACCCAAGGTGTCAAATTGGCCTACTTATTCTCCAGATCCCAATCTAGTTGAGAATCTATGGGATGCACCAGAACCAAATCCCATCCATGTGGGGCCCCCATGGATCGTTCTTGGCTCAGACTGCATCCAGTGGAAGCTCAGCTGGATTGAGATCTGGGGAATCTGGAGGCCAGGTTGACACCTTGAGCTCTTTCCCACGTTCCTCGGGTCGTTTCGTTTCTGAGCAGTTTCTGCAGTGTTGCAGGCACGTTGTCCTGCTGGGGGGGCACTGCCATCAAGGAGTGCTGCTGCCATGAGGGGGTGTTCTCGGTCTGCAGCTGTGTTTGGGTGACTGGTGTTTGTCAAAGAGACGTCCACATGAATGCTAGGACTCATGGTTTCACAACCGAACATGGCATTGGAACACAATGATCCATGTTATTTATTTTACCTGTCAGTGGTTCTGATGTGGCTCTCAGTCTATACATGTGTTAAATACTCTATGACTTGTTAATATTTCCTCTCAGTAAAATAAACCCTTCTTAAAATACTTCTTCCTTTGAACCCTGTGGGTTTTAAGCTTGGACTTATACATTTGGACAGCATTATTCATGTAGGCCACTCGTAAGGATTATAATCAGTTTCTGATGTGCAGCTGTGCTGTGGTGAAGCTTTTGGTTTAGAAGCAGTTCTTGTCATCTCATTCATGGTAGAGATGCAGCAAACTGAGCTACAAACACCAGCAGAGTCACCGGAGACATCTTAATTTCTGGTGGCCTGTGTAAGGTTTCCCTTGTGCGGTTGTTAATTTGTCTACGTCCTTCTGAGTGTATAAACTATGTTGAGCAGAGCCCGGTGTTAACATTGGCGTTCTTATTCATGGTGGAAGTGCAGCGCATTGAGAGATACAGCGACAGCAGAACTGAGCAGAGACGTGTTGTTTTGGAGGCCTTGTGGTAAAGAGCTTTCTCGGGACAAAAGTTCAGTAAGGGCAATCCATCTGTTAGTGGTCTGCCAGGCAAAATTGGTGTTAGCATTGTAAGTTATAGGTTAACTTGACCGGACTTCAGCTATCTTCAATGGCAAATGCCTGAGTGCTGTCCATCAGAGCTGATAGCTGTGGTTTCCATGAATGGCAGCCAGCAGGCCATTGATCACCTGCAGGTATTGGTAATAGCGTATGCTCTGAGCCCTTGTGCGATCCCGCCAACTTACAGGTCCCTGTACGAGTATTCATACCTAATAGGGGGTCTCTGTCTGAGCATACAAACCTATGGTTGGTAGAAGCGACCACATAGTGGTCGTGTTTAGCTTGGGCCTCGGCCTGGCTAGGGACATGCTCAGGGCCAGGGCAGAAACTATCCTGACGCCACAATGCAGCTCTGTTCTCTGCCCTCATGTCCATGACGAGATTCACATGTGACCTCAGTGAGCATGGTCATGCGATGCCTTTGCTTGAAGATAATGTTGAACCTCTGTGATAAACAAAATGAAAACAATTGCAGGAATTCATTTTCTTTGTAACTCAGTGTAACAGCATCCTGCTTGATAACACCATGCAGAGATCATTACAAAGCTGTTACAGGGCCCTCGGCCTCACTGCCCAGCAGGCCACTAATAACGATCCGATGGTGCTGTGGTGACATTTTTCGTTTGGAAGCAGTTGTTGTTGTCATGTTTATGGTAGAAGTGCAGCGAACTGATACCTACAAACCGCTTGATTGGTTGTTAGTTTGTATGTGTCCTTCTGAGTGTAGCGATGGTTTGTTTTCAGTTCTTGTACATCTCCACTCGAGCACGCAACTGCTCGTTCAGGGAGTCCTCGAAAGGCTTTATAAAGCCTTTGAGGTGGTTGTTTTGCTGGAGAAACATTCAGTGTGTTTACATGACACTCAAGAAAGCTGAATTACCGGGTTAGTCCGACTATGATCAGATATTTAAGATGCATGTATGCACCTGACTAAAATCGGACCGGATCGTGTGGTATAAAGCTTTTCAGGCTAACAGTGTTACCTTAACAATGTAGAGCGCAGTAAGCTACAACAACCAGTTCACCACCGTAGAGTTCTAGGTACAAAAGTTGTGTAACAGCAATCCAGTTGTTAGTGGTCTTCCAGGCAAACCTGATTATCAGGCTTGTGTGAACCGACCAACCAGAGCAGACTTAGGCACCACCTCAAAACCCACAGGATTCAAGGAGTGTTTTCACAGCTACTCGATGAACCCAAAAACTATGTATAAAAATATATCTTGAAATGAAATGTATATGAAAATACAAACCTTCTCACTGTTAACAACTCGACTCTCTATGAGTCCTGTTAATAGCCCACAAAGTGCGTTTTTTACAACCTGAGAATGAGACTCAAATATTTGCTGTCTTTCTACAGAATTGCTTTATGAGTATACCGACATCACGCGATTAATTAATTGATTAATAATTGTCCTCCAAAATGCAGGACACTGACTTGTCTCAGTTTTCCTCTCTAAGGTCTCAACTTTCTGCTTTTAATACTGATTAACTTACTCTGTAATAATACATCATGTTTGATCAGCAAATATTTAATATTGATAATAAGAATCTGAAAATAATAACAACAGTAATAATAATAGATAATAATAATAATGATAATTTAGTTAGAAATTCAATTTCTGCAAAAAATGAAAATTATTTAACATGTATATCTTCACTGTTCAGCCGAAACATTAAAACTACTGACTAGTGAAATGAGCGTTGACCATCTTGTTTCAGTTAAATGTTCTGCTGGGAAACTTTCAGTTCTGTCATTTCTGTGGAGCCTCTTTGACAAACACCACCCACCCAAACACCGTTCAGACCAACTGCACCCCCTCATGGCAAAGAACCCAAGGTGTCAAACTGGCCTCCTCATTCTCCAGATCCCAATCCAGTTGAGCATCTGTTGGATGCGTCAGAACCAATTCCCATCCACGTGGGGCCCCCGTGGATCGTTTTTGGCTCAGACTGCATCCAGTGGAAGCTCAGCTGGATTGAGATCTGGGGAATCTGGAGGCCAGGTTGACACCTTGAGCTCTTTCCCACGTTCCTCGGGTCGTTCCTGAGCAGTTTTATCAGTGTTGCAGGCGCGTTGTCCTGCTGGGGGGGCACTGCCATCAAGGAGTGCTGCTGCCATGAGGGGGTGTACTCGGTCTGCAGCTGTGTTTGGGTGACTGGTGTTTGTCAAAGAGACGTCCACATGAATGCTAGGACTCATGGTTTCACAGCCGAACATGGCATTGGAACACAATGATCCATGTTATTTATTTCACCTGTCACTTGTTCTAATGTTGGTGCTCTCAGTTTATACACATGTTAAATGCTTTTTACAGATACACACACAACCTCCCAAAAAAGACAAAAAATCTTCACAATGACATACAAAATAAGTACACGTAAAAACTCCACAAAACTTCACAAATACACAAAAAACTTGCATAAATATACACAAAACCTCCACAATGACACAAAAAAACCTCAACAATCATACAAAAACATCATGTTTGATCAGCAAATATTTAATATTGATAATAAAAATCTGGAAATAATAATAATAATAATAGCAATAATAACTATATGATAATAATATAGCTATAAATCATTTTATGCAAAATATGAAAAGTATTTTACATGTATATCTTCACTGTTCAGCCGAAACATTAAAACAACTGACGAGTGAAATGAGCATTGATCATCTTGTTTTAATCAAATTTTCTGCTGGGAAACTTTAAGTTCTGTCATTTCTGTGGAGCCTCTTTGACAAACACCACCCACCCAAACACCATTCAGACCAACTGCACCCCTTCATGGCAAAGAACCCAAGGTGTCAAACTGGCCTCCTCATTCTCCAGATCCCAATCCAGTTGAGCATCTGTTGGATGCATCAGAACCAAATCCCATCCATGTGGGGCCCCCGTGGATTGTTCTTGGCTAAGACTGCATCCAGTGGAAGCTCAGGTGGATTGAGATCTGGGGAATCTGGAGGCCAGGTTGACACCCTGAGCTCTTTCCCACGTTCCTCGGGTCGTTTAGTTTCTGAGCAGTTTTTGCAGCATTGCAGGCGCGTTGTCCTGCTGGGGGGGCACTGCCATCAAGGAGTGCTGCTGCCATGAGGGGGTGTACTCGGTCTGCAGCTGTGTTTGGGTGACTGGTGTTTGTCAAAGAGACGTCCACATGAATGCGAGGACTCCTGGTTTCACAGCCGAACATGGCATTGGAACACAATGAACCATGTTATTTATTTCACCTGTCACTGGTTCTAATGTTGGTGCTCTCAGTTTATACACATGTTAAATGCTTTTTACAGATACACTCAAAACCTCACAAAAAAGACTAAAAATCTTTACAATGACATACAAAATAACCATACTCACAAAACCTCCACAATAACACATAATACCTCCACAATGACACAAAAACCCTCCACAATAACACACAAAACCTCCACAATAACACACAAAACCTCCACAATAACACACCAAACCTCCACAAATACACACAACCTTCCACAAATACACACAAAACCTCCATAATGACACACTTAATCTCTACAACCTCCACAAATTCACAAGAAAACTTCCACAAATAGACATAAAAACCTGCACAAAGAGGCATGAAACTACCACTGCTCTTCTTTCTCATCTTGCAGGTGATGAATGGTTGAAAGGACGAATCACCGAGATGAACATGACGAGCCAAACAATGGAGACGAGCCGCCACTGGAGCCTGAAGGGAAAGTGTGAGTATCTTTCACCTGGACTTTACGAGGGGGATCAAACATGGCTGATATATCTGCAGAGTGCTGATGGTCAGTGTTGGTTTCTCCAGAACCAGAGCAGCCAGGAGCTGAAAGTGTGGGCAGAGGAACCGGCTGCTGAGGACAAGCTGGACGACGGTTTCCTGAACTGAATCCTGATTTCCTGTCATCAAGTTTTGTGGACTGACATGTTGTCTGGTTGGTGCTCGGCCCAGGACAGGAAGGCTCTGCAGTGGGGGATCCATCCATCCACAGAGCATCAGTGACAGAGGAGAGGTGAAGTGTCTGCTCAGAGAATACTGAGCACACTAACAGAACCAGAAGGAACCGCAGACGTAGCTTCTGTCCTCAGACTGTGAGACTCCTGAACATCCTCAACAACACAGACTGCTTTGGTTTTTGTCCATCTGTGATGAAGCATTAAATGAGTCAAACTTATTCTACAAGCCTGGTGTTGTGAAATGTGTTCTATCAGATCAGTAGGAAATGTTTTGCTGCTCGCAATCAGGAGCAGGAGGTATTTTCTTTAAGCAAACTCACAAACATTCTTTCATTCATTAAGGCAGAAACTCCTCAAATATTAATGTTCCTCATCAGTATTTTGTAGTTAATGAGTACGACTGAGGGTTTTGTCTATCTGTCACAGACAGACCACAAGTGTTTGGATGGATATATGGCGGTGCCCTTGTCGGCCATCGTGACTGCAGATGGATGCCTCTCTGATTTACTTGGATGGTTTAATATCACATGTAACAATAACATTTGGTTTGACAACAAAACAAGATGATAAAACAATGTATGTTCATGTTATTGTTTGTGGGAAGAAATACAATTAAAGATGACAAGTAAGATTAATATAAAGAATAAAAAAGTGTAAATGTAAGAAAACAGTCACATTCACACAGTATTTTTGATTTAAAAGTATGTTTTGTTTCTGTGTAACGTGCACGTAACAAATATTTTTTTATTGTTGAGTAATCTGCTGATTACTGGCAATTAATCAAATTATCAAATAAATCTATTAAATCTCAAAAATCAATTCTCATAGACTATAGCGACAGCTTCAAGTAGTTTGAGTCTGATCAGCAGTCCATAACCCAATATATCTTTAAGTTTCTAGCCTATACAAAACAAAGAACAGGAGCAAATCTTCACAGTGAATAAGCTGAAACCAGCGAACATTTCACATTTATGCTTGAAAAATGTATCAGATGATAAATCAGTTATTAAAATACATTCTACTAATTACGTTATGTTTTCAGTTCACATAAAATAGAGAAATGACATAAAACATCATTTAAACAGACAGAAATTATAAATATACTCTAGAGTAACTTTTTCACTTTCATGGAGCAAAGTGACGCCATAAAAAGTTATTTTTATGCTCCTATGTCTGCAGTTATATTAACAATGATGATAATTATAGTGGCACACCAAATTTTTTATATATATATATTTATAAAAATACAACTTATGCGAAGTCCAAGTCATGAAATCAGCTTCCTCTGTAGGTGCTGTAGGAGAACCGACTCATCAGCAGAGGGATGTGAAACCTCTGATCTGGATCACTGATGGTAAACACGACCTAGAAACACACACACACACACACACACACACACACACACACACACACACACACACGCTGAAGTTGTTTGCAAATAGGGTTATTAAAACTTCGGCTCGTGTGATTGTGATTTGTTGTCTTGCTTTACTTAAATACTCTACTATTCTGTTATTTTAGTATTTCTATTTTATCCAACGTTGTACTTCAACTCCAGAGAAATATTGTAGTTTTTACTCCACTACATTAGTTTCACAGCTTTAGTTATTAGTTATGTAAACATTTTTTGAATATTAATATGTTTGATCAACTGCTACATTCCTTTAATTTTCTCTTAAAGGTTTTATTATTCATTTATTTATTTATTTTTAATGCTGCTTTTACAGGTTTAGTTTGCTCTTGGTAATTTCTATTAACATGCATTTATGTTGTTTTAGGAGGTTTTTCATTTCTTTTACTTATTTCATTTATTGTTTCTTAGTTTGCAGCTCCAGTGTTCCTCCTCAAGGGGTAGTATGCTCAAGGATGTGTGTGTGTGTGTGTGTGTGTGTGTGTGTGTGTGTGTGTGTGTGTGTGTGTGTGTTTTACATGAATGAGGGTGTGGGGATGTTAAGGGGGTTTGTTTCATTTTCTTTTAATGTAAAGCACTTCGGGTTGCATTTTTACATGTATGAAAGGTGCCATATAAATAAGGTTGATTTGATTTACATTACAATATATTATCATTGGTTAATACTCTGCAGTATTTGAAGACGTATCAGCAACGTCTTTTACCAGTAGCGACATTAAAGTGATGTGAAGGTTAAAGCATCAATAATCATAATCAGTAATATAATCTGTTATTCTGAAATCAGCGTCATGAGTATAAATTAACTTTTAGAATTTAAGTATATTTACTTTCATCATTGTACTGAAAGTCATTAACATATAATTATTTCAAAACATCTGAATACTTTTTCCAGCACTGTTTAACTGATGACAATGCAGACAGTTCCTTTAAATCCTCCTAAACTGAAACCAGCTCAGGTGTTCAACCAGGTGTGTTCTGGCGACATCTTGTGGTGATGACTGGTGCTTTCAGTCCTGCTGATGTTAACAGTGTCTATCTGTCTTCTTACATTATTGGTCTTTTTTTAAAGAGAAGTTTTAAAATGATTTACACTATAAATATATTTGATCCTCTCAGCCTCTAAAACCCTGAAACCTTCATGTTGCTGGAGCTTTTATTTAAAACATACACCAGAAA